>VXAC01005326.1:63851-89931 GCA_013399225.1 Rhipidura dahli
TTCTGCCTGGGCGCGGCCCCGCGGCGCCGGCGCGGTTGTTGCGGGGGCTGCGACCCGCGGGCCCCGGGCCGGCCGGGTCCGGGCACCTCGCCCGGCCACCTGACATGGCGCTCCGGCCCCGGCCTTGCTGCCTGCGGCGTCCGCTTCCGCCCCGTGTCCGTGCGGGACCCTGCCGCAGGCTCCTTGGCCGGAGCCCTGTTGCTGCTGCGAGTTCTCACACATCGCCTTCCCTGCCCTGCAGTTGCTACCTTTTGACCCTTCTACTTTCGTCCTGTCTCACCCCTTGAGCCCTCGATGCCTAGTTGTCCCATACAAACCAGAGAAACAATTACCAAATTAGACCCTGCTGTTCTTGCTCTTGGTCTGACCTGTTCCGGGTGCCTCCTCCCGTCTCTGAAACTTAGCATCACCAACAATTTCTGTGTTCAACTCTTGTGTGTAGTATCCACTGTAGGAAGTGCGGGAGAAAATATGGTCATCAGCAGTTCTGTGGGATTCAGTGGCCTGGTGGTATTTCCACATCCTAATCTGGGATGAGGTGCTCTTTCTGAGGCAGTGCGCTTATTGCTTGCTACTGGAACGTAAATAATAATTCTCAGGCTGTGGAAGAGCCGTCGTTGGTGTGATTGCGAGAGTTCACTCTGTATGGTGTGCATAAGGGAGACCTGTTAGAGCCACTCGGGGAGCGTTTGGATGAAGAGCACTCTGCGGCTTAGGTTAAGTTAGTAAAAATAGCCTGTAGAGTGAGGTATAAAAACCAGTAAGGAAAGACAGGAATGGGGGCTGACAGGAGCTATACCGTGGAAATTTTAGTTGTGGTTTCTTTTCCGTAGTTGTTAATTCACGATGTAATTTTTATACATTCACTTTTATAAAAATGGATGCTAACATTGCTAAGTAGTGGAAATATTTTAGGATTAAATGTAAGGATGGTAAACATAAGGCATCTCTTTAACACCATTAATTCATGGTTTGTTTTGCTTAATAAATTAATCTGTTATGGTTTGGGACACAATGTAAGGGAGACCTTGAAAATGTTGGGTTTTATAGTTCTTGGAATAATTCCAGTGGTGTTTACACTTAGTGTGTATCCCTCAGTAAAATTCTTTTTGCTGTACCAAGTAGCTTCTGCTTTTAGTTTCTATAGTTGGCTTTAAAGATTATGCATATAATTATGGAATTCTGAACACCTACATTTTTTTCAGCTGTTGGTGTCTATTACTCAGTCATTCAGTTTTTATGTGCATTTTACATTTGCAAACTGAAAGGGTACCTAACTACAAACCATGTTGGGTGGATTTAATTCAACACAGTTAGCTAATTCAAAACAATGGTAAGGTACTTTGAGGAAAACAGAAACTGTAATAATTCTTACCTGACATATTTCTGCAACCTCTCACTTACAAAGAGGCTCACCTCTACCACCTGTGTTGTGCTAAGAGTTGAGCTGATTAATTTTTTAGTTGCTATTTTAATTTTTTCCATTAATTTTTCGTGGTCAACCCAAATATTGTTGAATCTGAGCTTTAAGGGGAGAGCCATGTTATATTAGAAGCTTTTTTTTTATGGGAAGGGCATATTTTTGAAAGGTAATGTTATGAAGTAGTAATGATAAAGTTCTACGAATTGGGATATGAGAGTTCATTTTATAGAATCAAATAGTGAAAAATATAGACAGCTTGTCATATCCTCCTTAGTGGTGTCAGTATAGCTACATGATGGATGGCATATTTCTATGAAACTTCACAAGGCTTAGCCACTAAGCCTTTAACTATTGCTAAAAAAAATCCCAACAAACAAACCCTAATTCTAACAGGTGTTTCTAAATGAATCATTATGGGAGAGACCCTGACAAATTCAAAAGGTATTACAAATGAAATTATTCTCTCAGGTGACTGACAAATAATCAGTGTAACCTGTCATACAGCTTAGCATTTTATACTATGTTCTAGCTGAAAATACTTGAAACAAGTATTGAGGAACCTGAGGGTGGAAGAGTTCAAGAGAATAGCAGTAGTGATGGAACTATAATCTGTCCTCATCTTTTTCTTTTCAGTGAAATGCCTCTTGGTAGTGAGCTTACAAACTCCCAAGGTATATACAGTGATGGAGAGATTAATAAAATTATGTATGATTTTTGATTATGCCTAATTTTTGGGATGTTCATTCATTGGTGGGACAGTCCAGCAAAGAAGAACAGAGTACTTAGTATTTCACAATGTAAAAACTTTGCATTTCACATTTTACATTTGCATACTCCACATTTCACAGTGTAAAGATGTTTTTGACGTAACACAATTTTTAGTGCAGCACTGTGTGCCTCTTTGAGCTATAAAGTGAGGGTGAGAAAGGTTTTCTTTTTTTTTGAGGTGAGGCTATACTGTGTCCTGGGGTGACTGGCACATACTGTTCAAAACATAACTATTAAGGTGTTTTTCAATGATACAATATGATATTGTATGATTAAGAAAATGTTTCTCTATTCTTTCTGCATTTCATTGTCTTCTCATTAAATACCTTGTTTGAAATTTATTTTTTCTTTCTGTTTACCGAAATGAGGTACAGTTATGGCTGGTGAATGTTTTGAATAGGGAAGCTTTAATAAAGCAAGTATCTTGAGCTGTCTTTTCTCTTAAATACCATGATAGCAAGTAGTAAGAGATCTGCTCTGTCAGTGAGGGAAGCAGCACATAACTTTAGATTCTAGTTAGGTTTTGGGATTAGGAGGTTATTATTATTTGTTATGTCTGTTGAGATTTTAGTAGCAAGGGGATTGTGAGAGTTGGTATCTAAAGACTTCAGAATGAGGTAAACACACAAAAATAGTATAGAAGAGCTTCTTAACAATGAATGAAATGCTCAGATTCACATTTCTTGTTTTTTGGTCTTTAGCAGGGCTTTGTTTTGGTGCCACTAAAAGCTAGATCTTAAATTTTAAATGAGGGATTAAATTAATAAATAATAAGTAGGGGATTTACATAAGGGAACAGGTGGTGTACGGATACCTAAAGGGTTGGTGTTTTGGCATATAAGTTTGTCATTGTTCCTGGCCATCCTTTACAGCAATATTGATGTTTCAAATAAACCTGTTTGCCTACATGTTCCTGTTAGGCAGGTTTTTGCCAGTGTCCTGATTTTTTGGGAGATAGGTGAATGAGGAAGGTCAAATTTGATGATGCTTAAAGACTAAAGCTCAGTAAACCATATTCTGTACAAGTGTTACATCTGCCTTTTTTCTGAGAAGGGACAATGAAATCTTAACAGTTACATACACATTTTTATGGCTAGATGGCAGTTTGTATGCTCATAAATCACACTGTTTGTTCTGTCAAAAATATTTTGTCAGTAATTTAATTCTTGAAGACTGCCCCAGATGATGGGATTTGAGCCAATCAGAACGAGATAAGAAAGCACATTGGTGTGAAAGTTGTAAACTCACCAAGAAGTCGTCAAGTTGATGTCTTTTTGCTGCCACTGATGCACTGTCTGGTATTGATTTTTCTCTTTAATCCCATGATGTGTTTGTACTGTGAACTCTATTGGTAAAATCTTTTGCTACAGAAGACGTGGGTCTCAGTTCTGGCTTTTGGTGCTGTAATATCCATGAACGTAATGCATGCAGCTTCTAGTGCTTAAAGCGTCGCAACATGGATACATGGCAGCTTAGCATTAATTTTCAATTAGGTACTTGCGACCTTAAACTTTAAAGTTTGTGTAGGAGGAAGGAGGAGGATGGTAGTAAAACGTGCATCAGGGCTTTGAAGTAACATTGTTTGGTAGGTGGGTTTTGTCCAGGTATCAGTGAGCCCAGGGGGTGGTCTGACAGCACAGTTCCAGTGAACAAAGGTAGGCATTTCATACCTTGAGTGCTCCTTTTGAGAACAAAGGTAGACATTTCATACCTTGAGTGTTCCTTTTGGGTACAGTAGTTGCCACACAACGTGAGCAAGAGATTTTTTTTTTTTTAAAGATGTCGATGTTATTAGCTAATTGCATGTCAGTTAAGGTGCTGTTCCCCTCTTTTGATGAAAAGTTTTTGTCAGTTATTGTTACTGATTCTTCTGTAATAGTGCTGAGTCAGCTTTCCCCGTTTGTTTTGACATCTAAGGTGCTAGTCATCCAAATAAGTTGTTCCTTTCGTTTACTCTTCTACAAGAGTTTACTACTGGAAGAAATAAATATAATAGGGATATTTTTAATGGAGTCTGTTACTGTTATGACTAGTGCTTGCTGTTGGTCATTTGGTGTGCATAAGCACAAGATCCACAGACCAAGTCTTGTATTTTCAATGTTGCAATTTTTCCCACATAGTCCAGTCAATAACTTGATGTACAAAAGCTTTTAAAAGCAGTAGACAGATTCAGCGAATTGGAAGCAACATAGACTATTCAGAAAGGTACTTCAGTGAAATGGAAGGAATTGTAGCATTGCTATGCTGTCTTCAGCAGTTTCAGACTCACTCATTCAGGCAGGTCAATAAAGTAGATAGCTTATTCAACATCTGGGATTTTGAATATCCCAAATAAGCAGTGGGAGATTGGTTTGGTTTTTTTTTTCTCTTGTTGGGTTCCTTCAGGTTTTTACCTTGCCTTGTTCCCAATCCAGGCAATTCTTTTTTGGTTAAATTTCTTTGTAGAAATCTTTTATCTTTTTTAAGTCCAACTGCTCAGGACTTTCATAAACCAGATTTATTTTTAAATTGAAAATCATTAAACACAGAAGCTTCTATTTTATGTTACTAACTTTAAAATATAAGCTAAAATATGAAAGTCAAGCCTAAAAGGTAAACTGATATATTAAGTTCACCCTCTGGGCAGAGAGGGAAGGAAAGAGAGTAATTACAGTGAAACCTAACATTTGCTTAGTAAAATAAATTATGTGGGAGTACTGTAAAAACAGAACAAAATTAATGTAAAGGAAAATAATGAAAAATATTAAATATCAAGACAGATGTATCTAACATATATCCAAATGTGTAGCTGAAAAATGAAACACTTTCACATCCTGATGTTTAAGGAGACTTAATTTAAAATGGCAGTCAAGAGTATGCTTGGACTGTCCATCAGCTAAGTAACACACAGGATGCTTGTGGTAAATACAAATTGTAATCGCCCCTGCTTGAGGTGGATTTTAGATAAGATGGTAGAAACATGTGGATGCAGTTGGATATCTCCACTAAATTATTTTTCTGTGCTGTGATTAAGAAAATAATACAACAGGAACTGAAGTAATTCTTTCCTTCTTTCACAGACAAACTAAGCAATGAAAAAGCTTAAAGATGTACAACATTTCTAGTCCAGTTTCTAGTCTTCCTTCCATTCTAAGATTAGTTCGGAAGGATATGCTTGTTTGAGATCTCAGTTTCTTTTCTTAGCAAGTGATCATTCTGGCTATTTACCTTTTAATTTTAGAAAGTAATGTAGAACTGTTAAAGATGTAATGAAAATATGGTAAATGGGGAAAAGATAAAAATCTGCTGTGGCAGATCCGATAGCGTATTTATTTCATACCACATTTGCTGAGATTCGAGGCAATATTATGGCATACCTAGCTTAATAAACTAAGTAAGCAATGAAGAATTTTTTTTTTTAAGCTGAAAGACTCAGACTGTAAAAGGAAACAATATTGAGAGCATGAAGAAATTTTATGGTAAACAATGGGGGTAAGTTCTGGAAGTCATTTTTACTGTAGTGCTTTCTAACAGGGTTGTTTATAGTGTTGGATCACTTAATGATGACAGATGTTGGTTAATGAGTTACTTTGTAATTGTTGCAGTATTACTTCTGTAATTGTTGCTCCTGTTTTTGCAGTGGAGGGGCTGATGGAAGCAAATCAGTTTCAAAAGTGTAAGAGAAATGTATTTAGGAAACTGAGGAGAATGCTCTCTGTACTGTAAACTTTTCTTGATGGTGAGCTCTTCTTTTACGCAGACTCCTGTGTGTTGCTGTGCTGCAGTCTCAGTACGTGCCCTGATGCTCCAGGAGCCAGTGGGTGGGAGAAGTTTCACTGAGCCTGGCTAGGACTTGCTCCTTTGCCTCATTTGTGAGCACTCCTCACTGGTTCTGCATGCATAATACTTTTCATATTCTGTTGCTTCTGATTAGCCACCCAGTGGGAAAGCACTTGTGAGTTACTGGGCGATGGGAGTACAGCCGGTATGTGTGCATCTGCTGGGAGTGTTGCCGAGGCACTGGCCATTAGGGTTCAATTGAAGGACACAGCTGTGTTCCAGTGGAATAATACATTCTTGCTTTTGGGGTTGGAATTATCTTTGGAAGTGAGTGAGCATGAAAATCATAACTGTAATTTTACCTGTACCTCTGGCTATTTTTTTTCCTGATGTTCAAAGTGTTTTAAATGGAAAATGAACCATTCAAAATTTGTGCATTCAAGGCATTGTGCAAGGGAAGATTTTTTTTTCTTGCAGCAACTCTTTCTGACAGCCAGCTGTCTAGCTAAAGAAGTGTATCTTTCATCCTCAGTCCCACAGATTCTACACTTCCTATGACAGTTAATCTAGTAATGTTAGAAATAATTTTTAAAAATTGCTTGGTAGTGTACAAATTATGAAAAGAATCACACAGTGGTTTTTTGAACTAGGTAAAGCAAAATTTTATTTTCACGTGTTTTGCTGGCATAAACTTTCTATTTTAAAAATGGTAGAAAGAGTCTTTAAGATTCGATTTTGTGGTAGTAGTACTTTTATGCAAGCCCCCTGACTTTTTGATGCAAAATTTGGATAGAACTTACACTTGATCCTAGGCTCATGCTCCGGAAATAAAGCTTTCAATAAAAATCCCCTTGAGCTACTTAGGTGTCATTGAAGGTGGCTGTGGCCACTGCATGTATAGTTGCTTTGACATTTACTTCACAGTGCTTTTAGTGTTCCATATGGCTGCATGGTAGTCTTACAAAACTGTAGGTAATCTTTTTTTCTTCATCACATTACTGAAGACAGAGGTTGATTCCTGTCAGGGGGGATTTTTGTAGCAAGAGAAAATGTTCTTCTCAAGCTTTACTACTTAATACTGGGTTTAATGAAGTGGTCATCACTGTTTTGGAAGCAACAATATGTGAGTAACAAATATATAAATATTCTCTGTTCCGGAAAAAAGCTTGGGGTATGTTACTGTAAATGCCTTCAAAGCCTCTGCCACTTTTTAATGTTGGATGCAAAAGGTTTCTTGCATTCTCTCAATATGTAGGTGTTCTATAGCAGTGTCATTGACATTTGTTAACGTCAGGGTTCACCATAATTTTATCCTGTGACTGTTACTTTATGCTCATGTAATGCTAATATGAAAAAACCTGTCATTATAGGAAGGTGCTTTAAAGTACTGTATTGGGGCATTTGTAATTATTTTCTTATTGGAGTCACTGCATCACCTGTAGTTTATCCTGTGTAGTATCAGATTGTTGTAACTACGTGGCATAATAATAAAAACAGATTATGCAGTGAAGCATAGTACTCCATTAGTTTGCGTCTTCATTTGTTACCAGATTTGGAACCTTAGAAACAGTATGGACTGCTGTAGGTGCTAGTTGGTGTATATGTAGATGCCTGCATTGCTTGATAAAAGAAGTCCATTTTTTTGGTGAGGGAGCTTTCAGACTATGACTTGTTGCTGAAGTCTGTTACCTGCTTACTGAATGCACTTGATTTAGCCAAACTTTACTTCTTTCTGGCTGCTTGGTCAGTAGGACCTTGTGTATTAGACTGCTTTGTTGTGGTTAGTGTGTAGAAATTGGAAAGATACCATGCTCTGCAGAGACAGTGCCATATCTGACCATTGTTTTCTTTTGAGCTGCCCTATGGGAGAGGGAATAAAGACTGTCATATTGGAAAATAAAACCCCAACAATGCAAAACCCCCCCAAACAAAAAAACCCTAAGAAACCCCACCCCAAAATGAAACACTGTTTGTGTTAAACCTGTAGTTTTTGTAAATTTGTAAAATAAAACAAATGGCATAAATAGGGTTGAAATTGTAACAGAGCTCTTATATGTATCTGGCTAGCATATTCCCAGTTGATGGCTAAAACAGAAATGTTCCATTAATGTGTCTAAGGAAGCATACTTAATGTTCTACTAAGCCTGAGTAAGTACTGGGTTTATTCAGTGGCATATTGCTGGAATAGCCATCTAGAAAGTAGTTCAAGCACTGCAAACTCCAATTCTCACTTGTCATTTTCCTTTTAATTAGTGTGTTCATTCTAAACAAAAGAACTCTCATGTGGGAGCAGGATGGTGAAAGAAGGAGCAGGAAAGTATGTGTGTCCTTTCTCGCTGTTTCCAGAAGCTTTAACAGCTTTGTGTGCCAAAACTGGTCTTTCAGATTATCCAGTATGCCAAATTAAGCCAGGCAGTCTGGTACTGCTCCTCTTTCCATACCTGTAAGATCATAGTTATTATAGCTATCTCTTTCCACTTTGCTAAAGCAGTGTTTTGCTGACTTTTTTGTCCATCCTGTTGTTTAGTTATAATTCTTGTTAGTTAAGTCTCTGCTGCAGTAGTTGCACTTCTGCTGCATTGCAAAGAAGATCTAGAAAATAAAGAATTCCTTGTAAAATGCAGGTGCCATCTTTGAATACAATTCCTTAGGTAGACTTCTAGAAGTTCACCTAAACTTCTTCAAAAGTGAAGTTTCTAAAAGGCTCCTCCTTTTGATGCCAGCTCAGAAATCTCATGTTCTTGAGATCAGATTTTCATATAAAATTTCTGCAGTTTTATTGACTATATTGATAGATGAAAAATAATAGCAATAAAACTTTGCTATCTAAAAATACTAACTTGCTATGAAGTGCTTGGTGGTTGCTCTTTGAACAGAAATACAGTTCTTCTCAGTAGTATTGGTAGTAGCAGTAGTATGGCAGGCTCTGGAACCTTCTCAGCTCCCCTGATGTTAGTGGAAGCTGACCTCACATTTTTACATTTAAAAAGAAGAAAGAGTCATGCTCACAGTGCAGTTGTCCAGGTTCACTTGTTCTTGATATCCTCCTCCTCTGGTGTCCTACCCCCTTGGGCTGGTCAAGGTTTAAACAAATTTTAGAAAGGAGTTGTTTAGTTACCTTTGTTATACACACTGTAGAAGTGTGTGTAGAAGCACTCAGATGCTGATAGAGGAGATTATATTAACTTAGCATGGAATTCATTTTAAAAATAATTAGGGAATTGATTTTTAGTTATGCAGTGGGCCATACTAAGCCATAAACATTTTTTAATTTCTATTTCCAAAATACCTTAAGCATTCTTTATAAAACACAACAGCCAAAAAATTTGCTGGTGTCTTAGGTGTTTTACAAATTGTAGCTTATTTTCTTATGGTATTTTTCTTGTCTTTCTATAGGGCTGAAAGACACACAGGAGTCTTCATGGATATAGTTGATACATTTAACCATTTAATTCCTACTGAACACTTAGATGATGCCCTATTTCTAGAATCCAGCCTGGAGAATGAAGTCTGTGAGGATTTTAGTACAAGTCAAAATGTCTTAGAGGATTCGCTGAAGAACATGCTCAGCGATAAGGATCCTATGCTAGGATCTGCAAGTGCCCAGTTCTGTTTGCCTGTTTTGGATAGCAATGACCCCAATTTCCAGATGCCTTGTTCTACAGGTAAATCTTACAATTTTTTAAGATTACAACTTAACATACAGTCTAGTACCAACCCTTTTTCATAATGTAGAAATAATAAGTTGGGATTTCTGTTGCCTTGCTGCCCTTTGTAAACATGAGCAGGTCTTTTTAGCTTTGTAGTGTAACAATAGGGGAAGGTTCCTTATGTGGATCAGAAGTAGCTTAGGCTTTGTCTGTCAGTTATTCCCAGTGGAATTCAAGATTTGTTTAGATACTGTGCTTGATCACTGAAGTCTCTGGTTGGCTTAAAATATACTGTATTTCTGGATTAGCAGTAGGAGCAGGAGAGTGGTACAAATCACTGCTTTGACCCCAGGGTTATTCTGTTAGTGCTAGGCCTTCTGGTACTGAGCTGATTCCGGATTCTGGGTGTTTTGTTTTGGTTGGCTTCAAGATCCTGGAATGATAATAAAATTCTTTTCTTACTGTTTAGAATACCTGATTTTGAAACAATTTAGAACAAAGTTTTAAATAGTCTCAGAAGTTATTGGGTAGTTTTAGAAGACAAAAAAAAAAGGGTGATAATATTATGGTATTATCTATGATAATAAGGATTATCCAATCCCTAAAATTAGTAATATTTATGAATAGTTGGAATAATTACACTGAATTTGATGCAGGAGACAAAAATATACTCTGTTCTTAGTAGTGTTCTTTATTTGACTGGAAGTTTAAAAAATATAATTTTTAGGTTCATTACTGAGAAGTGTTGTGGATTAATGCAGTTACATTATTATATGAATGTTTAATTTTTTTGAGTAAGTATTATGAACTGATTCTGAAAATCTTGTTAATTTTTTATACAATATATATTTTACTAACAGACTAAATTCTGACCTTCACTAAACTTGGTGCTATTACATCATGGAAAACCGTAAATCAAAGATTATATTGATTAAGGCAATGAAAAAGAGAACTGTCAAGCCAAACCAAAATATTTGGGTTTTTTTCCTGCTTCAGTAGGTTTTGGGTGTGGGTTTGTTTCCTGCTCTTTTTCTTACTGCTGCATGGACATTAGTTTTTGTTGGGGGTTTTTACAGGCCTGATCCAAAATTGTTACTCATCAGTATGTTTTGCTCAGCCTTAGGGTTTATACTGCACATCATTCATCAAGAACTAAGCTTTATATTAATAGTCAGCTCTTTTCGTGGTGACTTACCTGATACCTGATTGTATATGATGGGTGCTGGTAGCAATTGATTGTGTGTCCTGTAAACAGTTCAAGTGCATGCCTGTAAGAAGCATATAGAGAGAGAAATCTACCCAGAAAACGCAGGTTTGGTAAATGGAATTACAACTACAGCTCTTGGGGAGAATAGTATCATAGAATCATAGAATGATGTGATTTGCAAGGGGCCTCTAAAGGTCTTCTAGTCCAGCTCCTCTGCAACAAGCAGGGACATGTTCAACTAGATCAGGTTTCTCAGAGTCCTGTCCAACCCAATCTTGAAGGTTTCCAGGGATGGGATGTCTACCACCTCTCTGGGCAAACCTCTTCCAGTGTTTAACCACTTTCATAATAAAGTAGTTCTTCTTTACATCCAGTCTGAATATACCCTCTTCTAGTTTAAAACCATTATCCTTGTCCTGTTGCTACAGGCCATACTAAAAAGTCTACTCCCATTTTTCTTATAAGCCCCTTCTAAGTACTAAAAGGCCACAGTGAGGTGTCCCTCTATTCTCCAGGCCAAACATCCCCAACTCTCCCAGCCTTTCTTCAAAGGACAGGTGCTCTAGCCCTCCAGTCATTTATGTGGACTTGCTTCACCAGGTCCATGTCTTTCTTGTTCCAAGCATCTCAGTCAGCAGTACTGATATATGACAGAGAAGGAGTATGGCAGTGGATGTTTGTTGCCTATCTATTGATAGGCAGGACTATTATCAGTACAATAAAGCAGTCTCATGTTTATCTCTTGGCCTGAATCCAGACTGTGCTGGATTTGGATGGTTTCTTTAGTTAGATGACACTGTTCATCAAACAAAGACCAAAGACAGAGCAGACCAAACTTGCTGAGCTTGCTCTGTAATTGCCACTGAGTAATAGAATGGAGTTAGAATAATAGAATGGGGTTATCTTTTTAGCTTTGATGGAATAATTACATATTTAGAGAAGAGAACAAGATTCCTTGCCGGTGATCCTGGTTATGGCTTTGAGCAGAGGTAGACGTAACTCTTTGACTCTCACATCTCTCATGAGCTGGATAGGGTAGAGGTCAAATTATGCTGAAATCCTTTTAGAATGTGTTTGGGTGATTGCTAAACTGTAAAGATGTAGTTAGGTTGCTGGTTTATGGAGCTAGGCTGAGGACATTGCTGGTCTTACAGCACAGTTAAGAAGTTCTCTTACCTCTCTGAATCAAGGTACAAACTATCCAGGTCTTACTCACTGCAGCTCATAGGAATTTAGCAGTAATGGAGGGCTCTTCCTGTCCTGAAGTAGCTATTAGCAGAAGGACCTCGTGTTGATAGTAGAAATTTGATGTAATTGCTCTCCTTGCCAGTTAAAGGACAGGATTTGACAAAATGAAACTTTTGAGAAATAAATGAAATCTAAATTCTTGAAGCAATGTTCTTGAATTCTTGAAGCATGAAGATCATGTTTTAGGTGCCTCTCTGCTTCTTTTCGTCAGTTTGATTGGGTGGCTGTTCTTCCAATCTGTGCATGACCAATACAGAAAATTAGACTGTGTAGAGCAGCTCTTGGCCATCTTAAATGTTTGAGTGGTGTGAGTAGGTGTGGAAGTGTGCTCTTGGGGTTGTGTTGATTTTTTAACCTTATTGAGCAATGCATTGATAAGAAGTGGAAGCTCTGAAGTTTAGAATATTATCTAACTCTTTTAAGAGCAACACACTTATTTCAACTTTGAATGGTACCCTAGTGATAGGTTTTCTGTTTTGTTCTGTTCTTGCTAGAAAACATACTGGAAGCTTATCCACATGTGAGCACAGCAGGTCATACTGTTCATATGCCAGTGAGCTAAATAACTTAGCATTCATACTAAATTGGTACTTCTTAGCCATCACAAACTGTGTAGCTTTTCAGGATATCATTTACTGGGGTAGCTTGATTTATTATAATACAGGGAATTGAATTATAATTGCATATCATCTGGAGACATTTCTAGATTTCATATTAAAATCAAACTTCTAACTAAATTAGTTTATGGGTATGTTTATTAAATCAGGTACTTACTGTAAATGATGAAGAAGACTGATGTAAGAATGTACAAATGTGTTAGGGACGTGTTTTTAATTGCCCTATTTTTCCTGACCCTCTGGATTGCTTCTGGGTAAGTGTTTCCCTCAAGTGCAGTCTGCTTTTTCTGGTTTTAGCTTGTGTTTTCATGAGTATTGTTAAAAGCAGCATTATCTCTGGTAAAATCATGATCACCTACTGAATCTTTGGAGCCAAAACAATTTTTCTGACTACAAATACTCTTCTTTAGCTAGTGTGATGTCTGGCTGTGTTAGACATTTCAGCCTCTTTTCACTGAAGCCAAATGTACCTGTATTTATCTTCTTACATTTGAAGTAATTTTGAAAGTAACTTTGAGATTCCAGCCCAAAATTTCGTCTACAGTTGTTTCTCTCAATTTTCTTACCTCTTAATGCCTTCCTTTCTCCAGGCTGTCCATATGAACAGTTGCACGGTGTTTTATGACCAGTAACTTTTCTGTATAAAATTTAAATTTACTGTATTGGTATCGAGAACCTGGAGAATGATTATTTTGCATCTTTTTCTGTCTATAGTTGATAAACTACTCATGTTCCCCAGCTTAGGTACTTCTGAAGTATTTAGTTATTTATGCCTTTGGATCAGTTTCATGGGTGGAGAGAGATTGGATCTGTACTAAGATTTGCAAAGCAATTTAGATTAGCTCTCTGATTTGTAAATATGTGAAGACTTCCTTCTTAATAAAAGTAATTAATTTACATTAAAGTACTTGGTTTGGTGCAGTGTTTTTACCTTGTTGTTGAAATTTGTGCTTTACTGCTCCCTATTTCCAAAGTAACAGGCTTGTGTCACTAAAGAGCCACAATTCAGTGGGCTTGTGATGTAGCTCCATCTTTATAATAAAATGGGTATGCAGTCCTCTGTCAAGGTGCATGCTGTATTAAGTTTATTAATCCTAGTTGATTTTCATATGTCTTTATTCTAAAGACTGTAAAAATACCTTTTTACAACACAGACATAAATGGAGAAAGGGAGCAAATGTTTAGTTTATATTTCATGTTACTTACTGTGATTCCTTTTTTGCACTGGGGAGTCAGCCCAAGGTACTTGCAGGCAAATTCTCAGTTTAAGGGATTACAGGCAAACTTTGGTAAAACAGTTGGAATTTGATGTTTCCTTACCTAAGTTATGTCATCAGTCATGCAATTTCTGTTGAAAATACATATTTTTTTAACAAAAATAATTTTTAATCCTGTTTCTTGATCATATGCATCACAAATGTCAGTAGGGGAAAGGTTTTTCATAGAAAATATTCCATCTTGAGACTTACTGACAAAATATCACTACCTATGTTTTGTTGCTTCACTGTAGTTTATTAGGTCTTCTGAAGGCTTACCTAGACCTGTTAGTTACTGCTTTAGAATGTAACTGTTCTTTCCATTGAAGCATAATGTTACATCTTTATGTTGTTAATCACATATAGCATAGCAGAAATTTTAAAATGTTCAACCTTTTCCATATAATATGTGATGCTTATATGGAAATTGCTGTGGACTTGCACATCCCTGCCCTTAGAGTTATTCAGCTGGACAGCATTTTCTAACAGTGCAAAGCAGGAACAACAGTGATGTTCTCTTTGGTGTGGTTAACTAAGCAAAAAATCCAGGGCTAACATCTACAGAAAAGAAATTTATTTCTGCACTTGAGATTTACCTTGGTCAGTGTGTCAAGAAATTGAGTATTTCTTAGTTGTGGCTGAAAATAATCAAGGGAAGTCTTACAATAATAAAAATATAGATTTATAAATATCATAGTTTTTGATGATGTATTTAGGGGTGTTTTCTTCTCCTTACCTCCTCTTTCACCAGAAAGTAAGGTTTATTTTCTTCAGTTTTACATTGCTGAAGAGTTAAAAAATGGTCATGGTTTTATTTTAGCATAGGGAAAACACTGCTTTAAATTTGCAAGTAGACTGTTTTTACTGTATATTGTTCTGTTATGGTGTAACATATATAAAATGAGTCAGCAGTACAACACAGTTGTTTGGAAATTTAGATACTTTACGAGTAATGGGGAAACTCAAAATAGTAAGGTGAAGGTTGGTGGTGCCTTTTCATGTATAAATATGTTGAATGTGACTCCTATTTGTCTTATTTGCAGTCTGTTCAGTTGTACACTGGTGTACAACTCTTCTTTGCAGATACATTTTTCCTTTATTTTTTCCTTTTTTTTTCCTATTTGTGTTTTCTAATTTCTATAATTATTGCTGAGATAATCTTTAGATATTAGTTACTAAGATCATCTTTTTTTTTTTTTTCCGTTCTTTCTGATTTTGCTTTTCTTGGTTTACTTTTCCTAAGGTTGTTTCTTTACCTCCACTTCTCCTTCATAATTTACTTTCCTAGTCTTCTCTGTATCTATTGCTGTTCTCTGTCACTTTTTCTCTTCCCAGCAGGGTCTGTGGAATGCTCCTCATCGGGGGCCTCATGAGACTGTCTGTACTAGCTGAGTTGTAGCTCAGGTGGTTTGAAATTAGCAAGATTCTGTGCTTCAAATTCCTCTATAAAATTAAAGCTACAGCACAGAGTCTTGTAAGTATGAAAATACTTTAATTCTAATATTTCAAGCTGTCTGTCAATAATGGACCGAATGTGTCCCTTTTGCTATTAATAAAGGAGGGTGTATAAATTCATTAACTTAAGCAAGAACATTGTAAAGCCCAAGGCTCTAATGTCAGCCCTTAAATATGCTCCAGAGTTCTTTCACAAGCTGTCCTAGTAGTTGTTATTTTTCATGTTGTCTTCAATAGCTTAGTAGTTTAGTTCTACACAAAAGGAGCAGAAGCGGATCTGAAAAGAGTCCCTTTTGTCACAGTCTGTTCCCAAAAACCAGTTTCATGTTTTATAGGAGCACTATGAAAACACGAATACCAAAGTGCAGAGCTGCTGGGAGGATATAACCTTTGAGAACGTGAGAATGGGCAGCTGGATTTAGAGTGAGGGTCCATCTCATTCAGGTTTCCATCTTGGGCAATGGCCAGTGTTAGATATGTAAAGGGAAAAAAATGTCTAATAGGGGAGTTACAATGTCATTTTTTTTGCCAGTGTGTCCAGTATGTAGCTTATAGCAAGTAAATGATTAAGGAACACTCTTGAGTGGAGTAAGACCAACTTTATCAGCCTCGTACACCTTGTGTGTGATATCTGTATGTTTGTAAACACACACAGATGTAAAGGTGGCCCTGTGGATTTCAAAGTGGAAGTGCACGGTAATTCCCACAAACACTTTTCCTTGTAACTGATATGTACCATGCAGTAACTAAAAATTATGGTTAAAATAAAATCTACGACCATAAATTGTTAGCTTAAAAAAGTCCTAGATTTCAGCTCCCGGCAGCCATCTGATTACAGAGGTTCAGATGCTGATTGCCTGGTGCCATGATCAGCCTTCCTTAAGAGGCTGATAAAGAACTTTCTATTATTTGAACTTCTAATAGCTTGCTTGGTTACTTTATTTTTTTAATTCTTCATGGCAGGTGGTTGTAGATGGATAGACTTGGTTATCATCAGTCTTTGGCTTCAGCAGTGCTTTACAGCTTCCAATTTTTATTTTAAAAGTATGCTTACTGTTGTAGTAGTAGTGCCCCTTCACAAGGGCATTGCTTTTTTTTTTTTTTTAAGTTGCAGTAATACCAAACTTGAAAAGGAGCAGGAATTGACAGGTTTTCCGAGCTGGTCTAAAAATTCCAACAATTTTTAATTTCTTGCTTTTTTGACTTTCTTGATTGATGTATTAATTTATATCTGTTTTAAGTAAGCAGTTGTTAGAAATTTTTCGCTATCTTATATGTGTTGTGTGAATTTATCTTAAAAATGCTTTAAGGTAGGTGTCTTAATAGTGAAAAACGGGCATACTTGATTGTTTGGATTCTCTGTTATATTTGTCAGACCTTCCTATGTGTTTTGTAGAATCACTTGGGTGTTTGGCTTGGTCTCACAAATTTTGCATCCCATGGGGACCAGGATTCACACATAGGAACTTCGGCTAGGAGAGGCTACTACTGCAAGAACCTGACTTAGAGTAAGTGAGAAGAATGTCTGGTGTAGTGACCTGACTGCCTCTTAGGAAACCTGTTTTCAGGAGCAACCTGTGGGATCTTTGTCAGGTTAGTGGAGGGTAGGAATTCACCAAAGACAGCGTTCCCCATCTCTCCTGGGAAGTTTAGTGCTTGCTGCAATTGAAGCTCTTCCTAAAAGGCATTACCGATGCAGATATGTGATATGGGTGGGGCTGAGAGTTTTAAAATTGTATCCTGTGAGAAAACTGTGATTTTAATCTCTGCACTTCTGGATCAGCTCTTTCTGCTGTTTACCTTTCTTCACTTTTTCTTAGGTGGGAAGGGACAGTGAGGGGCAGCTGATCCTCTAAGACTGGGGACCTTCCTGTGGCAAAAAAACCCCAATAAAAATGTGAGTCCACAAAAAAGCTGTAAGGACTATCTACAGAAGTTTTAAGCTTTGGGTGATAGCTTCTACACTGAAACTACCTCACATGGGAATTTTCTGTCCTTCATTTCTTCATTTTTTCCCCTGTTGTTTGATTTTAGATGGCAAATTTATTTATTTTTCATTGTCTCTTCCCCTGTCTTGCTCAGCATTATATATCCAACACTTTTTGACCATTTTAAGTTTTAGGCTCTTTCTCGTTTTTTTTTTTTACAGTTACTGGTCTTGATGATACTATGGATGGAGAAGGAGTTAAAGAGAGTGGTAATGACACCATTGATGATGATGAGCTTGCTTTACCTAATAGGAATTTGAGAAGCCGTGTTGAGGAAGCATCAGTCACATCACCGAGGAAATCACCACGTTTAATGGCACAAGGTGATCATATATTATATATTTGCACATTTGAAGTAAATTAAATCTTTAAAATCCCACCCCCAACAAATTTCAAATTTAATTTGGTTGTCTGAATTCCATTATAGACACTTCCTTTTTTAGACTCTGCAGCTAGCAGCTGGCATTCATAGGATATGAGTCAATTAGAATTCCTCTTCAATAAATATTTAGTGTTTTCCTTATGGCTTATGGTCATTAAACTAAAATTTGATATTTTGATCCTTTTACCTACCTAAGATTAATAATGTGGTTCTTCACCAACAAAAGTTGATGTAGCTGTAAAACAGCATTTGAATATTAGGTTAGCATGTCTATTTCCAATTAAAGTTTTGATTCTGTTAATTTTTATTTGCATAATCTCTTTTTGTTTTAAATTAGGTTGTAATAATTGCAGTCAGAAAGTCTTTAATCAGAATATCTCAATATACTTAATAAAAATTTCATTAAAATATTTTCATTCTTTGTAGTAACTAATTGATTATAATTAGGGGTTTTCTAACTTGTTGAACTGGAATTATTTACTACTATGCTTTTTTCCCCCTATAGTGCAGTTTGAGTTAAAAAGATAAAATTACTTAATATGGAGATCAGAATTTAAATAAGCCTGTGGTACAAAGCTGGTGATTATGCAGTTTAGAAAGGCACTGGAATGGTTGCTTGTTTAGAAAATGTAAAAGTTGTCATCAGGTGAGAATCTGACTGGATCTCAGATTCATTGACTGTTCTCTAAAAGATTTTTTAACTTCTGTTATACTTCTAATCACAAAATAGCTTGTGCAATTTTTGTTTGAGGTAGAAAAGGGTGAGAGTTAGAAAAGTAGAGTTGGTTTTGGTTGTCTTTCTATCATCGCTTGCATTTTGTTCATACTATTTAGAAATTCCATAGCCTTTAGAATAAGATTTTTTTACATCCAAAGTTTGTCAGTGTAAAATTGAAATGCAAGTAATTTGGTTTTGGGGAGGTTTTCAAGTGTAGTAAACAACAAAGTTTTACGTTCTCTTTGTATCCAGTAAACTGAATTGGGGTAAGTCAGTTTTATTCTAGGTAAATCTTGTATGTGCAAAGAGAAGGAAGCAGAATAGCTAAGAGACTTTCTTTTTCCTCTCCTAGAACCAGTGCGGAGTCTGCGGCAGAGCACGCTAGCCAAGCGTTCGAATGTTGCTCCTCCTGTTAATACCAAGAAGTCTTCTGTAAAAAGTGGATCTGCACCAAAAAATGGACAGAAACAAGACAAAAGTCCAGTTAAAGAGACAGATGTTGCTGCACGCTTAAAAACGGAGCAGCCTAGGGAGGTCAGGCGTAGTACAAGACTATCAGGACAGATAGAAGGAACAACAGCAGCAGTCACAGCATCCCAGAGTAATACAAAATGTCTGCCTGGTCCTGAAGATGTGAAAGAAATAAAATCTGAAATCCCTGAGCAGGCAAAAGTTGAAGAAACATCCCAAGAGTTAGGTTGTGCTAATTTAACAGGACCCTGTTCTTCTTCTCCTGGGGAAACAAAGGAAATAGAGGTTGCAATGAAGACTGACTCTGGGAGTTCTGAGTCAGTGTGTTCAGTATCTGCAGATAGTGAAATGATTCCACTTAAAAATGAAATGAGTGATGTGATTGATTCAATGGGCTTGGAAAATTCTTCAGAAGAAAAGACTGGTAATAAAGCAGAGGAATCAGAGAAGAAAACAGAAGAACATAATAAAATTGAAGTAACTGGAAAAGATAACGATTCATCTAATGCTTGCATGAGTACAGATGAAATCTGTGAGACCTTTTCAACTTCGTCCAGCTCTGTGAAAGAGGGGGTTGATTGCAGTTTAGGTTCCCACAATGTGGAAGTTGCTGATGAAAATACATTGTCAGTAAAGGAATGTGTAACAGAGGCTGGTGGTGATGACAAGGGAGTGGAGAAAACTGAAACTCCATCTGAGAAACTGTTGGACAGTACAGACTGTGATAATAAAGACTTGAAAAGCAAAGAGTTTACTTTTGCTGACCCAGGAAATAGCACTTTTGAAAGCACTGTTGTTGACCAGTCAAGCCAAAATGTGCAGCAGCAGATCAGCAGTGCTAAAGTAGAAGGCCCAGAGGCATCAAAATTTCAGGATGATGAGAAACAAATTGCTGTTTTAACAAAATGTGACAAGAATATTAGGGCCCGGCATAGTAAATCTACAGTACAGAATAAACAAAACCTGAGTGCAGGTACTCGGCAGAAATCAGGTGCAGTGCAACAAGAAATGGTGCAGTCAAGAACGAGAGCTGGTGTTGCTGTTTCGGGCCTTCACAGCCCCTCTTCTGCCAATCTGAAGCGAAATGCAGACGAGCAAGAGAGTCATCAGCATCCAAATAATCCAGTTAAAATTAGGAAGAAACAATCTGATCTGGGTTTGAAAGCAAAGAGCAGTGTTTCAGGGGTGACTGTAAAAAAACAGACCAACACAAAGCTGAAGAAAATACCCCGAGTCCAGGCTTCTGGGCCAGCCCAGAAGTCATTAGTTCAAAAAGCAAGTGAGAAATCTCCTACTCATCAAAGCTCTTCTAAAGATACCCACCACTCTGTGCATTCATTGTCAGGCCATGTTTCACAGTCTGGTCAGAAGCAAGCCAGCAAACACCAGCTTGCAACCGGGCTAAAAGCAAATAGCTCCACAAAGGAAGAGGGAGAGACTAAAGATCCCCCTGTTGTGGAGCATCTGAAGGAGGATGATAAAGAAAAAAACAAGTCAAAAAGAAATGATAAGAATCTCCAACCTCGACAGAGAAGAAGTAGCAAGAGTCTTTCACTTGATGAACCTCCCTTGTTCATTCCAGATAACATTTCAACTGTTAAAAGGGAAGGCTTGGAACATACCTCTGCTAGTGAAAGCAAACATATTTGGGTGCCCAGCAAGCAGTGTGGCTTTTGCAAAAAGCCACATGGCAACAGGTGTGTGTGGCAGTGTGTCTTAGGAATTTGTTACTGATCTTGGAAGATAATTTTTTCCTTTCACCAAATGTTTTATGCTGCTCATGCCAAAACAGAAAGTCAACAGTCTTGCAATACAAGTCTGTCTGTCATATAGTCAGTTAATTTCCTTTGCACTCATACACTTCTTTTGGTCATTTAAATAGAGCATTAGAAACTAATTTGGCCCAAAAGTTTGAATAGAAATGTTTTATTATATGAATACAAATTTTGATAAATGTATAATTTTTCTATGCGGTTTAATTATGCACTTTAAACTTGACTTTTTTTCATAGAAAAGAAATTAGGTATCTGTATTCCAGGTTGTCATTTCTTTCTTTTCAGAGTCCTCTTAAGTAGAAAGATCACCATCAACCAAAAAAAATCAAATAGTTGCTTACATGTGATTTTGAACTGGTACGGGTATAGTTTTAATACTAGAGATACAGAGGATTTTTTCACTTGGTGTAATCATTGCAGTGAGGTTTCATGTAACAGTAATTAAATAGTTGGCGGGGAGGGGAGAAAGAACATGAAAAACCCCCATAAAACTTCCAGGTGGGCATATCTGAAATTGCCTTTAGACTTAATAATGAGATTGCATCCAAAGTTGATAATATCCCTCTGTGACAAAAATTACTCCACATTGTAAGTGAGCTGGAAAAGACCATTGGCTTTCACTAATGATCTGTCAGTCCAAGAATAAGAATTTCTTTATTACCCTTACTGTGTTTTAAAATTGAAGTATTTTTTATTGCTGTTCTACCTGCTACCTTACCTTTTGTTTTTTAATATCAAATTGAAGATATTTGTGATTAGTCCTTTGCTTTTGTGAGAGAAAGTTTTAATAGTAATTTTTAGAGACTGCTTTAGAACTCCATACATCAGAATGAAATACAGAACAATTACCTTTAGCACCTGAGGGATTTTTTTGGCATTTGTTTGTATCTAAGAAGCCCTTCTGAGCTTTACTGACTCACTGTATCATATTTGAAAAATAAATGGAAGAAAAATAATTTACTGTGCAGCTTATAGTAACTGCCTCATTGTGGCCTACTAAGAGAAGTAATAATAGGTTGCTGAGGATTGCCTGATTGAAGGGGGGCTCAGATTTAGTTTCATGCAGTTTTATTTTTTAAAAAAAGAATTCCTTTTATTTTAAAGACTCTACCATGTGTGTCTTTGTAAGAGTGTTTAATTTTAAGCAGCTTGCATTTCCGTAGTTTTTATCATCTTGGGCATTACCCTGACACCAGAATGGTATGGGTAGCCTGTATTTCAGTGAATTGTATACATCCCAAAAAGCTGCTTTCTGGATACAAAAATGCTTCTGTGGGTATTTTTAAAGCAAAATGTGATATTTGGAATTTTGACTATTTGACAGCTGTTAAAAATGCAGCTTTGAGTTGAACTTGTCCTGTATTCTTTCTATTTTTGCTAATATTTTTAAGCATTCTGTGTGTTTTCTTTTTTCAATGTCTTGTTAAGAGTTCAAAAAGTCTTGATTTTTATTACTAAATGGATCTAGCTGGTATGGGAAGATGTGGCAGTGACTCAAGTAAATTTGCTTATTTTAGTTTGTAATGTCAAAGTAGCATTACGAGAGATACAGGGATACACAATGATACAGGATTAAGTTCAACAAACCCAGTTGTGCATTGCCAGTTCTTATTGCTGCCAGAATAATAATATAGTGTATGAATCACCAGCTGAGGTTGGATTGAGACAGTCCCTGAGTTGCCACAGATGGTGGTTATGGGTATCCCCAGGTTTGTAATGTCGGTCTTAAGTGATTTAGGGTTTTTGTTTTGGAACTATGTTTATTTACATGTTTGCATTGCAAAGCTGTTGATACAACCTGCCCTCTCAGCAGAAGATAATCAGATTTGCTAAATGCAGGAAAGATTCTTAGCACATAAACAGTGAATTTTTGTATACGGATTGTGTCTGAGACACAACAGTGGTGTAAGGAAGTTTGGAGTATTGAGCCTCATGCCTAATAGCAGAAAATTTAAGACTGTCATTGCATCACTTTTTATCCTCACTAGTCTAAGTAATAAAGTTTTAATTTGTTCAAATTACTTTACTTTGTAGTTGTATGCTACAAAAAACTTAAACCTTGCAGATTCGCTTGCTATCATTAAGATACAAGAGGGAGCAAAACTACTTTCTCAAATGCCTCGGCATTTTGTCTTTGTTTAATTATTAGAGCAAGAAAAAGAAAACACTTTTAGTACAATGCAAAAGAGAAGAAATGCAAGATGATAAATTTGAATTCTGTCACTTGGAAACTGATCAAAACCATCAATATTTACTGTAATGAAAAGAGGGTTTTAATTTGCTGTCTGGACTACTTTTCAAGGAATTTTTGTTTCCCTTTGGAAACCACCTAGATGGTCGCTGTTACCCTTTTTTCTTTGTTCATTGTATAAGAGAAAATGAGAAATTGTAGGACACAAATGCTGTCACAAATAACTGTATGTTCAAGAAATGTCAAAGACAGAACTAAGATCTGAAACAACATTTGTGTTTATGTCTTGCTCTATGGTTATTTCAACTTCGGAAATTTTTGTCAATGCTGTGGTACAAATTGCTTGTAGGCAAAGAAGTTAAACTGAAGTTGCAGCTCCAAATTGGGAAATAATTTGCCAAGAGCTTTGCAGGGTGTCATGTTAAAGTAACATATTTAAAATTCAGGATGCAGACTAGTAGTCACTTGAATCTTTTTGTATTCCCTGTAATAAATGCAAAGCCACTAACTGGTTGTTATTGTAATACCAAGCTTGGAGAATTGATTCATGTTGAAGATAATGTGTGAAAATTGTGGCGTCAGCTTTCTTTGTGTACAGAATTCCCAAAGGGTGATGCTTACATAGGCCTTATACAGATCCAGGGTAATTTTACTCAGCCTGCTAGAACAACAGTAGAAGGATGGTACTTCGGTATTGTTTTATTTCAGATCAGCACATGACTAATGGAGTCAATTTATATCTTGAGGAATACATGCAGTAATTTGCTGGCCACATGCAAAGTCAAAGTATGCTTACCTTGTACTGCTGATACTGTGGGTTTGCCTGGGAAAGGAGGAATCATGTTTTATAAACATGAGATTTGCATGATCAAAAAAGTTTACAAGTTATACAACATTTTGCTTTGTAAGAGGCAATGCTTGCATGCTTTCTGTTAATAGATCATTGTTTGGCATCTGAGCTTTGAACAATGACTTCATTCTCTCTTCTCCATTTGTCTTGAAGTTTATAAGCTGTAACCCTCATAGCTGTTTCATATATGTTTATATTTTCATTACTCAAAGAATGGGTTGTCAGTGTTTGGCTTTAGGACTGTCTCAGCCTGTTTGCTTGATGTATTGTGATGTACCTTTGCTATATAACTAAAAAAATAGCTCTCTCATATGAAAACAAAACCTTGTGTTTCTGCACAAGTCAGATAATGACAATTTAACTTTTTATAATTTTCAACACATCTGTCTGTGAAAACATATTTTTTCAGTGCAGGGTTTGAATTGTTGTTACTCATAGTATTGTTTTCAATGTGTTTGACTTTGCCAGTGTTTTCCCATATTACTGTCACCTGTTTTCTAATCAGCTAATAACAGAAATCATATGCAAAAATTTTCATTTATCTGTCTGTGGATGAAATGTGTGTATGTGTATGGATATGCATATCACATCAAAAAATGTTAGACTGAAGTTACTACTCAAATTCCTAATGATTCCAAGTGGTGTTGAAAATACTAAGCTTTGTCACAAACAATAGTTTCTTTTCCAGAAGACAGATTAAAGGTCTTTAAAGATAGCTGAATTTTAAAAATAATATTTAATTTCTTGGCATAATGCTAGATGAAGATGGTAGCTCTGCAGACATTGAGGAATCTGCTAACATAAGATTTCTTGTAACATTCTTCTGGTGTAAGGGCCCATGTTGTAAATTTCTCTGGTTTTCACCATACATGTTCAAATTCTCTGCAGGCTGGAGGGCTAAACTGGTTCCTTGCTTGTACAGACAGACAAAACTTAACAGACATTTTTCAGATTGTCTCCCTTGTCAGTAGTCTGTCTTCTTTAACAAGGAGTTTGATCAATTTTGGATGAATAAGTCGTAGGAGACAACTTGAGATACTCTGTTTCTAAGCAAATGTTCTAGAAAGCATTATCACAAAGGAAGTTTGTAACTTTAATTTATTACTGTGACTTCCTCTTGATTTCAACAGTTCCAAGTAAGATTTTTTGACAGCCTGTGGGAGTTTAAGGATTCTCTTCTACTGTTGTTTTCTGGGGTTTTTTTTTCTGGTTTTGTTTTGTCGTTGCTTTGGATTTGATAATCCAGTTTGAGTGGTCAGACAGAAACTGACCTCAGACCTCACAGAAAAATTTAAGTGATACAGAACTAGCTTTTACTTAGGGTATTCCTTTCTTCCCGCATTTCAACTATGCTTTAATATAGAGGAAAAGTTAGTAATGTTGTAGAGGGTAATTAGAAAGTGCTGGAGTTGATTTAGCAAAGGTATTCCTGATCTCTTGCTTACGCATAATTTTTACAAAGTTTCTTCACAACTGTAGTACAGAAAAGTCCTTCGGCTGATGGATGAAAACTGTTTTTATGTGTAGTAAAGATGATTATCAGCTCATTCGTGTTGTGAAAAAAGTGCTAATTGTCAGTACATTGGATCCAGGTTGTCATAAAGTTTGAACAGCCAGTACGAAAGAGAGTGGTTGAGAAAGGAGCTTAAGGCTCCAAACTCGTAACCATCCTTAAATTGCATATGCATGTTTTTTTTTTAGGGTGGTGGTGCCTGGCATCAGTGGATAGTATATACAGCAAACAATTTGTTGTGAGAACATTGTTCACAAGAAACTGTAATTAGAATAATGATGGTGCCTTAGTTCTAGTAAATGTTCATTAAATAGTATGATTACATTAAACTGCAGGTTATGCAAGGTATCATCAGTTTACAGTAATGGATGATGCTTTTAAATTTTCTGCCTCTCTTACTGCTTTCCTCCACTTTGAAAAGCCTTGCAACATTAAAAACTGTCACGCTTGTCCACCCACAGCCGTAGAAAACCAGAATGACAGTATAGACAAAACAACATTGTAATGTATAATTAACAAATGGCAGGACTCCACTGTGATTTTTATTTACAGTTACATAATTCTATTAGTAGGTTTTACACAGATTATGTTACTATGCTGCAGTATTGGTAGGATTATTATTAATACCAGTAGCATTAAGGAATCAAGCAAATGGATACCATAAGTTGTCTAAAATAGTTTTATAAAAGATGAGCATAAATCCAAGCTGCTTATTAATGCAGTTTATAAAGCATAGGTTGCTTATCCTGCAGCATGCAATGTGTGTGGAATCAACTGGTAATGGAGCTTCCCTTAATTTTTTATATATA
>VXAC01005326.1:90008-205278 GCA_013399225.1 Rhipidura dahli
TAGGGTTGTTTGTCTTCCTGCTGCTTTGTGTTTGGAGGGGTTCCTGTATTATGAAAAGCAAAGAAAATGATGCTTTTGAGAAAGAGAGGAAACATATATGGCATAAAATATGGGTTATTGAAATTTAGTACTTGGGCAATATTTGCAGTGTCTCTTTCATATGCTGCAAATTCCATGTAAAGAGATCTGCTGATAGTGAGTGAGACAGGTTTGTGGGTTTTTTTCTAGAAGATCAGAACTTGAAAAATCATGTCACTTGTGTTAGACTTTGTCAAAAAGCAAACAAGTGGAACTGCTCATATGTGTGTGCTCTAACAAGGTAGTGCACATTTTTTTTGGGCAGACACACATTTCATTTGAGCTTTATATCAAGCCATGCAACTTCACTGATGAGGAACATAAACTCTGCTAAAGCTGCCATGCCACGAGTATCTTGTCCTTGCTTCAACATTGGCTGGACTGTAGCATCAGTGCAGCAGAGAAACAGTTGTAATGTAATGCAAGTATACAACAGATCTGTAGCAGATTGGTGAATTGTGCTATTAAGGGACAGAAATGCATATGAGGGACTTGCTTTAAATACTGAAGCCTTTAAAAAGTGAACAGTGGGTTTACTCCTCTTAGGTGAATTTGAGGCTAGGGTGTTGTTTTGAGCAGTTTGGTTTGGGATTTTTGTTTGTTTGATGTTTTTTGGGTTAAGATTTGAGTCCTGTTGTGGTATTTTTCCCAATTACTATGTACCACAAACATGAAGGATTCAAGAGAAGCAATTGCTTCTGAAATAAATTATTTTTCTGTGGCAATGCAGCTTATATTAATTAATTTTAAAATGCTGAATACTGGCCCACACTGAACTACTTCTGATAGCTCCTGATTTTTTGTCTTTTGTTTTACTCAAGTATAGCTTTACAAAGAAAATCTGTTTTACGAGTGAGGTGGTTTCTGCTCATTTTACAGTAATGAATTTCTCTGTAAATGTGCTGCTGTTACGTATCTTGAATGTATGTAAATTAATTTTAAAACATAGCCCATATATTTAAAAAGGAATTGTCCAAGCCTGAGTTTTTCATCTAACAAATGGATGTAGTTTACTACAAGTAACACACCAAAGAAACTCTTCCGATCATAAGAGCAATGGTGGCAGGATTGCGTTAATTATTCTGTCTATTTTTATGTTTCATCTGTTACTTTCTGATTTTAAGGTGTCTCCTTTCATGCTGATATGTGGACTACCAAGGGGATTCTTTAAAGGAATGACACAGTAGCATACTCTATGCAACGATGAGCTATAGTACTGTCTGCTCTCACCTGTTAGTTATTTTTAAATTTTTCTTCCCAAAAAACGTTATATTAAAGTCCAATGAAAGCAAGCCTTTTATTGAATGTGGCATGGTTTAATATTTTAAAACATAGTTTTCTTTCTCTTTCAGCTTTACATCTTTCAATCCAGCCTTACGACATGGGTAAAAGTCCTGCACTTCAAATTTGAAGCTATCTGCAGTCAAAAACTGTGATGTTTTACTAGTCCGAGATATCAGAAACTCTTCAGTCAAAAATAACAACTGTGCAAGAGGACATCCTTGATCCTTCAAATCAGGCTTCAGTTTTTCTTGACGCCTCTATTTAGTCTGAACATTGCCCATTACCCAATTATATTTGTTACAAATTGTAGTTGTTTTGTGTGCAGATGAGTGAAATAGACAAAGATGTAAAAGTGGCCTTATGGTAAAAAGGATTATTTATATTGCTGGTATCAAAATCAGTATGTTCTTTCCCAGCCACAAAAGTTGCAGTCTTGCAGTGGACTAGTATGAAAAAAATAAAACCAACCCAATTAGTAGAATTAGTGAATTTTTTTAAGCAGGCAGCACCAGTATTTTTATTACTATTTTGTATAACTAGGTTTAAACAAAGCATTGTAAACCACACATTCTGTTTTATACTACAGGCATCATGGACATTTCCTGATTCTCTTTGTAGTCTTGGTTTCTGAATCCTGAATTCTGAAGTTTTGTTGTGTGTGTTAAAATACAGTGTAATTGGAACCTCATTGTGAAGACTGGAATGAAGCCAAATGAATCTTCCATCTTCAGCAGTTTGCTTGAATGATGTCTCTCTTGGTGGTAGGCTTAGTGAAGAAAGGTCTTTTCTGGGCTGAATTCATTGTAGGGTTTTTTGACTTTTGAAATTTTTATTATTTATTTGATAGACCTGAAAATAAAGATCTAAGGCTGGATACCTATCCTAGTGCCTTACTTATACAACATCTCTATTACCCCCTTAATATGTGTGAGCTAAGCTGAAAAGTTCCATGTGCTGTCAATTTAAAGTTGAAGATGTGCAGCATCTTGTGTATTTTAGTTTCATCTCTTCAGCAAGTATCTCCTTTCTAAATATGAATTAGAAGTTTGTCTTGGTTACTAAATGCTGCAGTCCATCTTCCCCATTTAACAAATTGGTCTCTGATGCCTGAATTTACAAACTGAGGAAAAAATCACACATATTTAAATAAAAATTCAATTAATAGCAGTTGTGGCTTCATGGTGGTGTATTCTTGGTTTCCTTTTAGTTTTGAACAACAGGCATTAATTCCTTAGGACACCAGAACACCTTTTAAGCATGGTGCTTTGGCTGTGTGCTTTGACCTGATTTCAGCTTTCACAGAAAACCTTACATGGGGAATTTTTGTAACCAGTTTCAGTGTTCCCAGGGCTTTACTAGTAGCTATTTTATTGCTGTGGTACTAGATGTGTCCTATGTAAAGCACCTGCTGTGGACCCCTGCAGGTGTGAAATAAACACTCACCTTCTATTTCCTGCCTTTGTATGTTTGGCTCTAGGCTCTGGGAAAGGACCAGTCAGCTTGGTGTAAAAGTCCTATCGCTTCTTTCTTGGTTTTCCTTCATGTTTATAAATGCTATGGTATTACTCTGCTGAGACCATCAGAAGTAATTGCCCCCTAATATTACCTTTCTTGTTTTGCACTTTGCTGGAACATGAACCTGAAAAGACTGAGATACTGACAAAATGTGAAGGAACCTTTGCCTTCCTAATTAAATTATGAAGTGGATGGACAGATATTGTTTGCTAGTGACAAGTAATACTATTAATGTACTTGCAGCTCAGAAAAAGAAAATTAAAAATGAGAAAATACTTTTCTTCCCAAACTAGTTTAAAAACCTGTTTCTTCAAATCTATCAAACATCATCTTAGGCTTTTTCTTAATCTGATGGACCTTTAAAACTTCTCAGATTCATTTTGCATCAAAACAATGTTTTCTTCAGCAGAATGTACTATTTTGAGTAGGGAAGGACAGAACAGAAAGACACAGTTTTTTCTTCTGTTCTCTTGTCTCAAACGTCTGCTGTTAGTAAGAATTTTCATGTCATTGAGATACCAGTTGTTTTTGAATACAATACCTGCATCAAGCCACCTGGAACATTCATTCACAATTCTGAAGAATGAGGGTTGCTCTAAGCACAACCTGTAATAATTATATGGTTTTCCAAAGTTTGTAAGTCAGCAGATAGCAGATCCTAACCTGAGTAGGGACATACATATTATAGGAAACATTTTGTTTAGTATCGTCTTGTGGAAGAGATCTAAAAGGTATTAGATTAATGAAATAGGGTTTGCAGGTCACTTTATTTATTTAGTTCATTAAATACATTGCTGAAACAACCATGTTTTCAGGAATTACTTTTTAAGTCAGGTGTGTCTTCTGTGAAATTCAAAACTTAGGAATTCAGTAAATAATTTTCCAGTATTAACAAAGAACTTGCACTTTCCATAATACACTTGCAGTCTTTCTGGATTTTCATCGTCCAGACTATATGTAAAAGTACATATTTTGAATATATTTGTGCAAGTATGAAAGTGAAAAGAAGAAAGAAATAAAAATTAAACAAAAACCCCAACAAACAAACAAAAAACCACACAAAAACTAACAACAACTGACCCCCAGCCTGCCCCCCCTCCAGAATATAAAAGGGGAAAGAGAATGTAAGTGGATATTGTGAGAGATCTTCCTCCATCATTTGAAAGCTGTTCTTGATGCCAGGTTCAGTATTTGTAAAAAATAATTCCTACCATGTTAGTCTCCTGAAGTAGTCTTTTTAGCCTGTGGAACTTCAAAATTCCATATTCCCAAATACTTGCAGTGGAAGTTGTACCTATCAGTGCAATTAGGTATTCATGATACCTAATGAAGTTTTCAAAATGCTTCCACTAAATGGTCAGAAATTGTGCTTTTATTTTAGACCAGGTGATCATTACAATGCTTTGAAAATACTATCTATACCTCAAGTTGATTCTGCTTTTAAAATAATGCAGTTAAATGACTTGTGAGTTGAAGGGTGTCCTTTAAAAGATAGTCATTTTGGTGTTTGAAACATTCTTTAAATAACTGTTAGCTCTGGATAAAATAGCTGAGTAGCTCAGAAGTGTGTACCTTGTTTAAAAGAAAACTGTCACTGCAAGCTGGACTGGTGCTTTTGGAAGCCAAACCCCTGGCCCCATATTCACCAGTAAAGAGAATGAAAAACAACTTTCTAGAAAAAAAATCAGTAATAGTGATCTAAGAAGTGAGGTGTAAAGTACCAACTAATTTAGACTAGGTTGATAGGTGTGTACCCCTTGTGTTTGTCAGAACATTTAAAGACCTCATACTGCTGTGGAATATTGCAGCTGCTGCAGTGTTTGTGATGAATGATGACAATCATATTTGTAGGAAAGTGACGATAATATTTTGCAAGAAAATTTTCAAATTGTCTTTTCAAACAAGTTTACTGTTTCTGAGAGTTTTTTGGTTTTGTTTTTTAATAGTCATAAGAACATTAATAGTAGTCTGAAAAGAAAGTTGGTAGGATTTGGGAGCAACTTAGACAAACACAGTGAGGTTTTGATAGTCTCTTGGACTGCTGTAAAAAGCAAAAAGGCAAAAAAAAATACCTCTCAGGAAGATCATACCATGTCGTAAGGCTGGAGATGGATGTAAAGCACCAGAGAAAATCACTTGCTAGGTAAGAACAAATTGTTGAGATGCACAAATCAAAACAAGTATGGTATATCCTGCTGAAGGTGCTGTATCTTCTTTCATAGTCTTCTTTCACAATTTTCACTGACTTACATCTTACTTTGTTTTCAGGTTTATGGTAGGTTGTGGTAGATGTGATGATTGGTTTCATGGTGATTGCGTTGGACTGAGCCTTTCTCAAGCACAGCAGATGGGTGAAGAAGATAAAGAGTATGTGTGTGTGAAATGCTGTGCTGAAGAAGACAAAAAAATGGAGTGTTTTGATCAAAATGTACCAGATACTCAAGTGAAACTTGAGCATAAAGAAGAAAAAACAATTGAGTGTGAAAAACTGGGGGTGTCGAAGCAAACACCTACTTGTAATCAAAATGCAACAAATGAAAAAACAAAGCAAACGGAGGACATTGGGAAGCACAAAGTCAAAATCTTCAGACGGGTGAGTCTTATTTAATGTTTTAAGTTCTCAATAGTAGAGAATGCTCGCATAATCAAAAGTAGGAAAAAAGTTAACTCTTTAAATTCTAACTGGATTTAGAAGGTTTCTGCGTGTCCTATTGCCAGTTAATAGACCATGCTTCAGACAGCTTTGTGAATCTAATCTAAAACTTGAAATATTTGCAAAGTTACTTCATTTTCTACCTGGCTTGACTCTTTCAAGATGGTATTGCTAAACTCTTCTTATATTGAGCAGGGATATGTGCACGTCACGTGCAGAAAGAACATTCCGAGTTGGAAGGGACACATAAGGATCATTAAAGTCCTACTCCTGAATGTGTATATAAACCTATACATATATATATATATGTGTATGTAGAAATGGTGAAGAACCTGATGCATTTTTCTTTCAGATTTCTAAACGCATTATAGGACATCTGTCAGTTTATTATATGTTATAAGCTGCAGATATTTAAAGTATCTGTAAAACAATATGACAACAGTGTTGTTTTTATTTCAGACTGTATGTAGAAAAAAAGGCCCTTTGATTCGGGCCTTGCTACTTTTAGTGTCTAATTTTACTAACCAAAGGATAATTTTACAAAGATTATTGAGACAATTCTTTAGTCTGTTACTATAAAATGTCATATTCATGATAACAATTGTCAGTAATCCTGTCTTATTTCTGAGCAGTACTATTGAAATTCTGGAATGTAAGCTGTTCTTCTTAATTTTGGCTTACATATGCTTTCTAAACATCAGTGACCTTTGTGGCTAAAAGTGGTTAAGGGCTGTTCATTGGTATCCCTGACTTTTTAGAATAACTGCAAACTTAGTGGTTTTCAACACAGAGCTTAAAGGTAAATTGTCTGTTCTGTGTCTTGAGCCAATATTTAAGAGAGATTGTTACAAAATGCTTGGCAGTAATTTGGGATATTTTTCAGTAACTCTTTAGAAAATTACATGGTGGCACATACATCCAGGGTGTACATTGTACAGTGTAAAAAGGAAAAAAATGTGGTAATTACGTAGAGGTTGATTGTAGCATTCAGTAGCATGCTTACATATGTAAATGTTTATTTCAGGAATCTGGGGATGGGAAGAACTTACCAGACTCCAGAGACTCAGATACTAAAAAAGGGCAGCATGCTCCTGCTCGGAAAGGATCACAAACTTCCGTAGTTCCTCGGCGGTCCCCTGAAGATAAAAATGAAAAATTAAGTAAAGAATGCATTAGTACAGTGGAAAGGTCCACAAAATCAGGTATCAATGTTTGGGGATGTCCTCGTGCTGCAATTCACCTCCATGTATAGTAAAGGATGATAACATTCTTTATAGCATCAGTTTTTCAAATCACATTCCATAGTGGAAGTAATGATGATCTGAAGAGTTATTTGTTCCCATAACATTTATGATCTTTATTTCTCCTTTCTTTTTAACTTTTATGTACTAAGTAAATGTGTCCTAGGTAGACGTGTGTTTGCTGTTTCAGTAGTAGAGGATGCTCACATAATCAGAAGTGGGAGAAAAAGTACTGACCTCTCTGTATTAAACTTTATTTTACATTGCATGAGACTTTGAAATACTCTTTCATAAAATACTATGCAATGCTTTGTATATCTAAAACTGATTTAATTGCTGTATAAATTATATTTTGACTTACTGATGTCTTTTGCATAATTTGACAAACAATTTTTTCAACTCATTTCAAAGAGGAACATTATATTGTTTGCTGAGTCATCAGATTTTCATCTAAACTTCATTTGAAAGGTTGAAGGGACATATTTTCCCTCACAGCAACCTCCTTCCCCTCCCCAGCTCCCTTCGAGGAAGCATTTTGTTTCTCAGATCATTGTAATGTGAAGTTGTTGTCATTTGGGACTGAAATCTCAGCAGCAAAGTGAGATTCTGTGTGAGAACTGTGTCTTTTACTTTAAAACTGAAGCTTTGAATTTTTGTCTAAAAATATATATAATTTAGCTCTTCCGGTCTTTTGTCAATGCTGATGCATTCTAGAAATCTTTATCATTCTTCAAATTGTTCCTTTTTTTCTGAGTATAAAGTGAAAAAAAAAAAATTATTTATTTCCCATTGCTTTCCTAAATAGAATGGTACTGCTCGAAATTAGTGAGATGTTCACATGCTGACACAAATGAGCTTTCAGTTGACTCTCTAAAAATTAGTAATTTTGCTTTAATGATTTTAGTTTGATTCAACTTATCCATTATTTGTATTATGTATGACAAAAAACTTATAATGACCTTGAGTGTTACCTGGGTCAAAAGATGAGATAATTGAAATATTTCATTTTGGTGACTAACTGATGCAGAAATGCTAAGTTTAATGTAAAATGGTATTTTAAAGCAAAGCTTATTATGCTTATATGTGCTTCATAGTATATTATTTCTCAGTTTATTCATTGAAAAATTATTATATGCTGTTACAAAAATTCACAGTCAAAAATCATACTTAAGATCAAACTAATACACACTAGTCATCTTGGTTTAGTGTAGAAGAAAATATCATAAATCAAAGGGCAAGACCCCTGTTTCTGCTCAGGAAGTTTTTATTCTGGATTAGTCTAAATAACATAAAATCCAAAACAGAGAATTAAAAAACCCCAACCAAATACAAAACGGTCCATCCTGGGGTCTACTCCTTCTTCTTGACGGTCAATTCTTAGCAGTTTAAAAGCAAAACTTCATGAACGTAATTCCATCAGCGGCAAAAGTTTATAAATACAGTTACTTCAGTATTTTACAATTTTTAACTGTGTGTTTTGATAGGTATGCATGAGAAACAAGAAATTAAGAAAAAGAAAAATGAGAAAGGATCCATTAGTGCAACACACTTGCCAGCTGTGCCAGCTTCCAAACCTTCTGCTGATCAGATAAGACAAAGTGTTAAGCAATCTCTTAAGGAAATTCTGATGAAAAGGTAAAGATCTATTAAGAAATTAAATATTAATTTGTGTTTATAAATATTTTCATTTGGAGGGCAGAGGAAATCCTTTTAATTATTTGGATGCATTTTGTAATTGTTGCTATTGTGTTCTCTTACAGACTGACAGACTCTAGTTTAAAGATTCCTGAGGAGAGAGCAGCAAAAGTTGCCACAAGGATTGAAAGAGAACTGTTTTCTTTTTTTCGTGACACTGATGCAAAATATAAGAACAAATACAGAAGTTTAATGTTCAATCTGAAAGATCCTAAAAATAATGTATGTGTGATTTGTCTATTGTCCTTTGCAGAAGTGACTGATTTGCTGTAGATTAAAGGAACAGTCTTCAATGTAGAAACAGTATCAATCCTCCTGCAATTTTACCTGTTCGGGGAGTTTTTTTAAGTTTCCTTCTTTCTTTGAAGTTGTTTGGGCACTCAGTGTCCTCTGTGTTGTTCTCCATTATTAATTCTCCAACTCCTTGTTCCCAGTGTACCTTTTTTTGTTTGGTTTTAATGTGTAGTAGATACAGCCTGCCTAGTTTGTGTTTGTCTTTACCACTGATCTGTTATTTAGATATTCCTGTTCCCTCCATTATTCTTCGATGTTTACTGCACTTACTGTTTTTCTGTCCAGGATCTTCTCACTGTGCTTTCTCACACCCAGATTTCTCAAGCTTGGTCTTCATCCTCTATTCTGCTTTCAACGAGCCCATTGTTCAACATTATGCCTCCTCAGCTTCTGTCTTTTATCCTTTATCAGTTATTCTCATCAAGTCACTTTGCTTATAGTATTTTGACATTACAGTTACCCAGTTGTAAATTGTGAGAACTTCTATGTTAACTTTTATCTAACAGCTAACTTCTGTTGTCTCTTTGCTCATACTGCTAAATTAGTCAGTTGTCTTTTTTTTTACCCTAGGAGTTAATTTAGTCAAGAAGCACAAATATCCTCTCTGATACTTTCTTCTCTTTGTTGTGTGATGCAGAGGATTTGCACCTTAAAAAAAAAACCCAACAGAATGTCTGAGTTACTGCTGCAGTGGGCATAAACTCTCTTTCTCTTTTGAAACAGCAGTTAATTATACATTTGATCATTAACGGTATATGTAGATACATTGTTATGTAGAATAAATGGAGCTCTGGAATTGAGCTTTTTATGTTTTAAAATCTAGTACTGCTTCCTGCAGTGGAGATATTACAAACCCACACACACCATTTAACTGTACAGAGCATGTTGTATGTTACTTCTCTGATTTATTTCCTGCTTTAAGCTGTTTTTTCTTGATAGCAATAGTTACTTTTTTTCTTTCTTCTAGATATTATTTAAGAAAGTACTGAAAGGAGAGGTTACTCCAGACCATCTAATAAAAATGAGCCCAGAAGAACTGGCTTCCAAAGAACTGGCTGCTTGGAGACAGAGAGAAAACAGACATGTGAGATTTGTCAACTTATGTAGTTTATTTGACAGCCCGAGCATGTTTAACTTCTGTTTGCAGGTCAAGTGTATGCAGAAAGAACAAAATGGATGTTGCACAAAGCAGCTCTGACCAAGTGGGAGAATGTCTATAATTAATTTAGTATTGAAAACCCAAAGATGTTGTTAGGACTGAAGTGAAAGAAGTGTAGTCAGTTTCTGAAAGGAGGAAACCATGAACTTTCCTTTGCCTTGCAACTTTGTTGCTGCTTGCTCTTTCTTTTTTCTGTCTCAAGAGTGAAGGCTTCTTTGTCCTTATTTTCCACAAGGTTTTAAAGCTGTTGCTGGAGCTTTATAAATACCAGTTTCTTAAAGAGGGAGAGAGATCTTTTTGGACAAACCAACCAAAGCAAACTGATGTTGTTTCTAACTTACTGCTGAGGTGTTACAAATCAGTCCCCAAGAAGTAAGTCCAGAGCTGAAAACCTGATCTGCCAGTTGGAAAAGCAGCCTAAAGGAACAAGAAGCAAACAAAAAAAACCGAACAGCAAAAAAATGCAAGAAACTGTAGGAAGTTTACTAGGTTAGTTTAAGCAAGACTTCTTGAAACAGAAAGTCATTATCTAAAACTGTGCTGACAGTTTAGAAGGAGGAAAAGTAATAAGAGGACCTGTATTATTTTTACAGAAAATTCCTTTTTGTTAGTCATTGCCCTATTTATTGTTCATTTAGTCCGATGATAACTGCAACTGCTTGGAAATGGCCATTAAAATTTTCTAGTTTTCAAAATGTGGATTTTTGGTGACAGAATCTTTGGTATTTATATTCCACATCATGGAACCTAAAAGCATGATGTTTGGGTAGTGTAAATTCATCTGTGTGCTCAGAATGAATGTTTGGTAATAACTGATAAGGTAGAATGGGATGCTGTTTCAGAGATTGCAGCGTGCATTGCAGTAGTAATTATTCCTGTGTTTTTTCCTTATTGCACATTGTGGCTAGACCTGTTTATGAATCTTGATAACTTTTTGCTACTTTCTGTGCAAAAACAATTGTTGATTATCTTGAAGTTGTTTCAAAGGCCTATAAAGAATGAAAAGTTTGTTTATTCTGTATCTGTCCAAAGCCCATTTTTTGTAGTGGATCTTTTTTATATTTATTTTTATAAACATCAGGGAAATTCTGAAAACAGACCATGCAAAATACTATTCCACTGCTATGAGAAATATCTTCCAAACAAAAGTGTATGCTGCTTAAAAAATTGCTAAAGGTTCCTAATTATTTCAGAGAAATGCTTCAAAATTTCTGGAAGCATGAAAAAGAAATTGCAGTGTATCGTTTAATGGTATTTTTCATGTTACTATTTAAGCAAGGCATTGAGACTGCTAAGTACTACTTTTTTTTTTTTTATTTCCCCAGGATGTTTAAAAGTATGTTGATATTTTCCAGGCAGATAAAGCAATTGTAGGATCCTTGTTTCCTTAGTAAATCAGGCTTAAGGTATTTGGGACAGCCAACACAGCCCCTTCCTGGTGTAAGAAATGGGAATGTTCTTTAATAGGAAATGTTAGAAATAATGGTTTATATTTTATTTTATTGCAAGAAAGCAAAGCAGCAGTGCTGATCAGAATTAGCATCTCCATTACTTCTAAGAATACCTTTAATTTTTTTTGAGGTGAAGCATTACGTGTATGTACTAAAAAACAAGCCCTTGAAAAATGATACAGATCTGCATATATTTATATCCTACCTTGTCCCTATTATTATAGGAAAAAAATGGATGTATTTTTTCTTTAGCTCTTAGGAAATCAGAATTACCAGTATTTTAATTTAGTGTTGAAGGTTTGCTTTGTAACTTATTTAAATGCGTGCCTGTAAGTACTTGCAGCTACACTGTAGGAGAAGTTGGGCAGGGTGCTTGCATGTTTGCTTTATGAAGCTACTTGACACCTGCAAAATAAGAATGTATTACTTTTCTTCCTGGAGGGTTTCCTAATTGCAATACTGTTACCTCTTATATTTCTGGATTTCCAAATTTTACTGTATGGGAATAATTACACATAACTTCTTGTTTTCACAGACAATTGAAATGATCGAGAAAGAGCAGAGGGAGGTTGAAAGAAGACCTATCACAAAAATTACTCACAAAGGAGAAATAGAAATAGAAAGTGAGACACCCATGAAAGAACAAGAGGAAGTAATGGAAATTCAGGTAGAAAAGAAAGCGTGGCAGTGTATTTATACTATTACTACATTGTATTTAGTTCATAGACAACATGGTTATAAAGTGTTTAGTTTATGATTTTGTTGTTCAGATCTGTAATTACCTGTTAGGTCTGGTTTAATTTTTCTTTTATCTTTACTGACTTCTTGGCCTGGTGATTTGGTTGGTTTCTTTCCTCCTATGTTGTGTCTGTGACTGTATGATGAAGTAGTAGAAAATAGAAAGTAGAAAACATTCTAAATGTTACCTAAAGATAAAAAAAAAAAAAAATTTCTTCACTGAAAGAGTGATTGGGCCCTGGAATTATCTGCCCAGGGAGGTGGTGGAGTCACTGTCCCTGGACATGTTTAAAAAAAGACTGGACATGGCAGTCAGTGCCATGGTTTAGTTGATGAGGAAATGTTAGGTTATCGGTTGGACTTGATGATCTCAAAGGTCTTTTCCAACCTATTTCATTCTGTGATTCCATGATATTTGAGAATACTAATTAGTTATTGTAATGTATTTGTAGATTTTGTGATAGAATTTTACAGCTGAAGGAAAGAGTTTTATGTCTGAAGGGAGGAAAGCACCATAAAACTTTTTAGCAATATTAGGAATATTAGAAGAAGGATAAAAAAAGGCTAACTGAAACCTGTTTGACTTTTCTTAGGAACCTAATATGAAGTTGTTTGAGAAGTCAGAAGAAGTTGAAAAGGATAAAGAAATAAATGAATCTGCATCTCCGGACACTACAAGTCAACATAAAAATCATCTCTTTGATCTAAACTGCAAAATCTGCATAGGTAATTTGGGAAAGCACATAAAAATAAATGGATCATGTTTCTATAATTTTTAGTCATAAATCTCAATATACCTCAAAAATTTAAATAAATGTGGATTTTTACTTAGTTTGCTGACAAAGTTCTGGAAGGAGTGTTTTACTTCATAATTTATAAAAGAAACTATTAAAAGGATAGTCTGTTGGCATAAACTTATTTTCTTTTAAAAATAATCAACTTCAGAGAGTGAAATCCCCTTAGTGGATGTACATACTACTGTTCATTCCTCATTTCTTTATCCTATGCCATGCAGCGGCAAATTTATGTTTAACACTGTATAAACATATACAACATATTAATTTATACATTGTATAAATATGTGTAAAATATGTGAGTTCCTTATCCTATCCCACTTCAGTGGCAATATGTGGTATTTTTGATGTGTCTTCCTTGTGTTCCGAGGAAGTCTTTTTTTTTGTTTCTTTAATAAAAACTGAAACCCATTGTGCTCCCTTTTGTGCAGGCCGAATGGCACCACCCACTGATGACCTCTCTGCGAAGAAGGTGAAAGTGTCTGTGGGGGTTGCACGGAAGCAGTCAGACAATGAAGCAGAGAGCATTGCAGATGCTCTCTCCTCCACATCAAGTATTTTAGCTTCAGAATTACTGGAAGATGATAAGCACGACTCATCAAAATCATTCACACCTCTCCCAAAGTAATATAAGCTGTAGAAACAGTATTTTTAAATGAAAGACATAATTAATCTTGTTAAGCTACAATGTCTGAAGCTACTTTTTTAATAGCATTTCATTAATCCATTTGGGTACTTGTAGGCATTTTAAGAGCTGAGTTCTCTGCTGGAGTAAATGATGTGCATTTATATACATAATACTACATATATTGTTGTGATTGCAAACTTCTAATTACCTCATAGTTTACTTTTCCCAAAGAACCAATGTTTTCTGGTGCAGCAAGGTTTAAAAAGAGCTCATATTACAAAAAAATCAGTATACAGATTTCATATTGCCTTTTGCTGTTAAGGCATGTAGTATGTATAATGCTGTGTTTAAATGAGTGTGTCTTTGTATATGTGTATAAATAAATTCAGGAAATTTGAGACTGTTCTAAACAGAGCATTTACACTGATAAATCAGTCTAGTTTCAAATTCCAAAGTAGTGCTTTTCTAGAAATAACAGATAACAGTAGCTTGTTTGATGTTTTGCTGTATTTACTGTCTGCTCTCTCTTAATTTTCTTCCATGCTCTTCTGCTCACTAGAAAGAAGATTTCAGTTTATGAGGCTGTTTCTTTCTGGTTTGAGGGAGGCTTTTCTAGAAAAACATCAAATCCCAATTATTTAGAATTGACCAGAGTTCATGCAGAAATTTTGCTTTTTTCAGGACAGTGTGATCTTTTACCAAGGACAGTGAACTTTGGTTTTTGAATAGCTTACAGCAGGTTCAAGGTAATTTCCAGTGAAGACAGAAAGAAACATAGGTTACCCTGTTACTGTAACAGCACAAAATCTGGTACTACTGGGCAGCTTAAAACTGCTAATAGCATGCCTAGTATATTTTGATAGCAACATGTTGGAAAATGTTGAAATGTCTATTCTTTTTCATAAGGAAATGCTCGGGTTGAGAAACACTTTCCTGTGAAATTATTTAAGTCATCCCATTAATTTTTTCAGCTGCTTTGTTGACAAAGCTGAGGCTTTTTTTCAAAGGCAGGAAAAACGATTTTGTATAGGTGGAACTGGGAGGAGGCACTCACAGGAGGTGTGGAAATGATGCATAGGTGAAAAGACATGAGGAGCCAGTCTGTGGGGCAAGGAGAGAGTAGGGTGGCACAAGCATTCAGGTGGTGGACAGATGGTGGTGACACAAAATGTAGGAGATAGAAAAGCAGAAGAGGCCAGCAGGCAGTGTGTTGTCATCTTCTCCCTGTGGCAGGGGAAGATATTGCTGGCTCTGCAGCACCTGTATGTGTTTGTGTCCTCTTCACTAGCATTTGATAATTCTCATATTAAACAACTCCTCTGTTTTTAAAAGATAGATTAGTGAACTAATGTGTTGCTTATCTGACTGGCCTTCCTGTACCACAGAGCTTCTCCACTGGAAGATGAGAAACATGGTTGTCTGCCAGTCTCTTTTTTTTGATCCTCAAGTAGGCTTAACTGAAAAAGAAAATTCTTGATAATACTGTATTTCTGTGATAAAGGAAAATTATGATTTACACTGACTTGCATGATACATTATATTGTAAACCAAGTGGATTTTTGTTTGTCCTTTTTTTAGGTCAGAAACACCTGGTACTGTGGAATGTGAAAGTCTGTTTCTGGCACGCCTGAATTTCATCTGGAAGGGCTTTATCAATATGCCTTCAGTAGCAAAGTTTGTTATTAAGGCTTATCCAGTTTCTGGCTCCTTTGAGTATTTAACAGAGGTATTTATATTTATTGCAAAGAATGAACAATTCATTTATTAATTTTACCAACCTTATAGGCTAATAATAGTGTAATGATGGAAGACAGTGACACATGATCATTGTACTGAATAAAGTATTTGTGGGAGGACATAGGTTAAGGTCTATATTTGTAAGTCAAGCATTATGCATTACACGAACCTCTGGTTCATCTTCCCATCTATAACAGAAACCTGTGTAATGGAGTTTATTTTGTTTTGCCTATCTGGTGGCAATTATGGTCCTAACCTTGCACTGTGACTAAATTGTCCCTAAAAAAAAAGTTTATGTAACATTCTCTTCTGTATCTGAGAGACAAAAGCATGCAACTGCTTATAATAGTTGTCTTCATGTTACAAAATAAGGATCAGAGAGCTTATAAGGCTCAATTTTCCTTCTTGACAGCTACACAGGATGCATCAGCTTTCTAATTAAAAGGGCTTAGGTCTTCTATTAATAAGATTGTCTTTACTTTGCTGTAGGTCTTCAGGGAAGTACAGGCCATGCAGTATTCCTTAATATTAAAGGATTGTTATATGAGTATGATACACTTTTCAAAACTATTCTGCTTTGTTTCAACAAATTATTTTTCTGGAAGTCTGTTTCTTTTGCTTGGGAACAGTGAACTTAATACTCAAAATTCAAGTATCCAAGAAGAATTTACATCTGTATGTGCATGCACATGTAGGTTATATTTTCTCCTCATAATGAAGATGTTGAAAGTTTTTAATATACATAGGTATGGAGCTCTCATTGTGGTGTGATCTTATGGATAGCTCGAGTGTTTCCAGAGCATGATACAGTTATGTTTGCAGTTAAATGTTGGCAGAAAGAATAGTTTTGGCAAGGTATAGATGAACGGTATTGAATGATAACTAATTTAGTAGACACTGATTTTGCACTGAAATCTTAAAGGTCCAAAGTTTAGATTTTTTCTTCTGCTGTATCTTCTACTGATATTTTTAAATTATAATTTAAGAAATAAAAGAACTAAGTGTGTTTTGAATTTATGAAACAAATACTGGATGAAGGACTTACCACAATATTTATGTTGGATTCACATTTCTGTTTTCCTTTCTCATAGGATTTACCTGATAGCATTCAAGTAGGTGGCAGGATATCTCCCCACACTGTCTGGGATTATGTAGAAAAAATCAAAGCTTCAGGGACCAAGGTAGGAATTCTATGTAGTAAAGACTTGCTGTTTAATATGCATCTTAGTCATTGTAAAGATACTTGGTTTTTTTTTCCTCTCTGAAACATTTGCAAAATACGTGAATTTTAGGAATATCTCATGGTTATGTTGCATGGAATGGGTGGCAACTGCTGGCATTTATTTTCTTCCTACCTAACCTTAAACTGTCATTTGCTGGGTGAGGATATCTGTCTTCCTTTGGCACAGTAACTTCTCATGAATGATTGGATACCACTTCACATCTCAAGTGTTACCCTTTCATTTTCAGTAGTTTTACATTGTGCAAAACCATCTCAGTGGCTTTTTGCTGGACTTGACCCAGTGTGTGCCAGTTGCTTGTGCTGGGAAACCTAAAACTAGGAAGTCTTTTCCAGATACTGTCTCACAAGTGCTGGATAGAAAGGAATAGCCATTTCCCTTGGTCTGCTGCCTACTTTGATTCTGACACCCAGATTGCACTTGGCCTTCTTGGCATGGATGCATCCCCAGTTCATACTCAGCTTGTCCACCAGGAAACGCCCATTATTTTATGCCAAGCTGTTTTCCAGCCAGCTGGTCCCCCAGCCAGTTCTGGTGCATGGGGTTACTCCAGCTCAAATGCAAGATTTTACATTTTGCCTTTGCTGACATTGACAAAGGTCAGCCTTTTATTCCAGACTCCTGAGGTCCCTATGAATGGCCACCAGCCCTTCAGCAGGTGCACCACTGCCCCTGCTTAGGTGCCATCTCAGTTTTGCAGAAGGTCTTATGTCCAGTCTTCAGGCTGTTCATTAAGCCGTTAAACAGCATCAGCATCATCAATTCCTGAGCTGGGCTTTGGGCATAATTCTGGAATCTGAAGACTGGCCTTCCACTATTATGAATGGATATCTTGGACACAACAGACTACAAAATGCAGCTTTCTAGTAGTGTTAAGGATAGGGAGTAGAATACGTCATTGGAAGCTGGCAAGGTTCCCTAAAACTTGTTATTTAGCTGTCTGTTAAATTACTGGCTCTTTTGTCACACACTCCAGTTAATCTTTTCATCCTAAATGCTTTCTATTTGTTTTATCTAGTTCTGAGCTATTTTTGGCTGTGTTTCTGCTCCTTCTGTCTCCTCTGTTGTTCTCTGCCTTTTTGGCATAGCTTTTTCTCCTCAGCACTGCTCTTTTAAATAAAGAGCAGTCAGTAAAAAAAAAAAAACATTTCACAGAAAAATATACTTGACCATCTTCTTCTGTCTCTTCTTGTAAACAGGAAATCTGTGTGGTTCGCTTTACCCCAGTAACTGAAGAGGATCAGATCTCCTATGCGTTATTGTTTGCCTATTTCAGCAGTAGAAAACGTTATGGTGTAGCAGCCAATAATATGAAGCAGGTGAAAGATTTGTACCTCATCCCTTTAGGTTCCTCAGATAAAGTCCCTCATCAGCTTGTGCCTTTTGATGGGCCTGGTAAGTACAGCTTGGAATTTGGAACTTTATTATTGTAACACTACTTAAAGAAGTTGGCAACAGAAATATAAGAGGAAATAAAATTTTAAAGTGCTAGCTATTTTGTCCAAATTTGTAATGAGTTTTGCGTAGTTATTATTATATTAGTTTCTTTGAAAAGACATTAATTTCCCCTTGCTAGATTATTCTGGTATTTCAAAAATGAAAAAATTAGTATGTACAACCTTGTTTTATATCTCCTACCCTCTTTCTCTAATATAGCTGGCTTTGAAAGTTTCAATGTCAGTAAACCCAGTCACACAAGTGGACTATGGTAGAAGTCATGAGTTCCAAATTGATACTCTTAATTTAAAATAGTATTTTTCATTATTTGAAACATACTAACCTTTTTTCTAAAGTATTTCAAAGTTCCTTACGAAAAATTCATTGAAAGTTTAAAACGTTGATTGGTACGGAAAAAAAGGTCTGGAAATGGCTCTCAGTTGTTCTGTGTACACCTGAATTATTTTACATCAATCTATCTTGGTTATAAAAACTTGTGGATGATATCTCTTTTTGAGATACACAGAGCCAAAATGAAGAGAGAATGAGCTACAACTTTATTTTTTTTTCAATTATACAGAACAAAATAAATAGTGAAGAGATAGGTAATAGTGTGCCTTGAAACACAGTGCCTTTCCTGGAATGAGGGAAACGTTTCTGAAATTTGCTCTTGCTAAATCTTTGAAGAAGTATGTCTAACACAAATTGATGAGGAGACTTTGCATTTGCAAGTGTTCTGTTTACTTATTTTTTCCTATCATACTTTGCTACCACTGTTACCATGTTGTAGCTATGTTAGACTAACATGATGTTTAAATTCTGTGATGTTTCAGATGAGATTAGATGTCCTATATCACTGTCTTGTATTCTCTGTTTGGAAGTTATAGCGTACTTGAAACAATTTTAATTGGCAGGGCTTGAAGTCATAATTTTAATATTGGAAATACATATTTTTATTATTTTAAATATTGTTAATGTTTAACATGACAAGCAGAACAATTTCAAATATCATAAGATTATTACTTTCAATAGTACATTGTAAGTCTATGGGGGTTATTTTTGTTAAATTTCTTACCTTAAGTAAAATACAGAGAGATGATAAATTGCTGTTACAATTTTGTACAGGGATTGAAATACATCGCCCAAATCTATTACTGGGATTGATAATTCGCCAGAAAATGAAGAGGCAGATTACTGCTGTTTCAAGTGTTACCAGTAGTTTTGCAGATGAAGCTGCTGAAAGTACCTTGAGTAGCTTGCCACCAGAGAAGAAAAGCAAGCCAAGCAAACCTGAAGTCTCTCATCATGATTTGGCACTAGAAGAAGAAGAGGAAAATAATTTTTTTAATTCCTTCACGACTGTGCTACACAAGCAGAGAAATAAACCACAGCAGTCCAATACAGATGATGCTCCAGCAGTTATTGAACCGTTGGTGGAAAGTACCAAACATGAACCACCAAAGCCTCTCAGGTTTCTTCCTGGAGTCCTGGTTGGATGGGAAAATCAGCCTTCTACTCTGGAGCTGGCAAATAAACCATTGCCAGTAGATGATATTCTTCAGAGCCTGTTGGGTACAACAGGGCAGGTGTATGAGCACAGCAAGTCAGAAGCAGGTCCTAGTGAAGAGATACCATTATTAAATGAACAGGCAACCTTAAAAGAAGAAACCATGGATGTTGCTGATGTAACTACTGAAGTTAGTGAAGCAAAGACTGATTTGGATGATCCTCAAGAATCCACTAATGCTGCTGTAACTGTGGATGCAACAGCTGTAGGGACCTCAAATTCTTCAAGAAGTGCTGGTTCTTTGATAGGGCTGAGTCTTAAGGGAAAACCTCCAGATGTCTCCACAGAAGCATTTTTAGCAAATTTGTCTGCTCAGTCACAGAATAAAGAAACTGAAGATTGTAAAGAAAGTGACCCAAAGCGACAGTTACTGGAAAAGGATAGTGTTACACAGGAAGTTAGAAGGAGCACAAATTCCAGCTTTTCTTCCTCATCAAATTCAGGAAAAAAACCCAATGAGAACAATGCTAATGTAGGCTCTGCTGAAGGTACCACTGCTAATACCTCTAAATCACCACCATTTATCAATCTTAAAAGAGACCCACGACAGGCAGCTGGACGAAGCCAGCAGACTAATATTTCAGAAAGCAAGGACGGAGATGTTAGCAGAAATGAAGACCGACAAAATGCTTCAGGAAATGATCAAGGAGAACCAGAGAATAAACAGCCTTCTGGAGAAGGGGGCTTAAACCTGTATCAAGGTGATGCACAAAACAATGAAACACAGTTCAGTTCAGCTGCAGCTAAAGCAGATAACACATCACAAGCATCACAAGCAGAAGATACCAAACACTCACAGGAAGATGCACTGATGCAAAACATTGAAACAGTGAACTCATTTAGAAGAGGACCAGCCACAACTTCATCTCATTTTGAAACTGAAAACTCTTCCCGTTCTGAATTTATTTCCAAAGTCCCAAACCCTATTGCAAGTGGCAGCTTCTCATCTGTTGGACCTCCACAACAGAATTTTCAGCATCCTAAATCGAATCCACCTGGATTTCAGTTTCAGACTCCTGCACCTCATAACTTCCCTCCACAAAACAACCCTATGTTTGGATTTCCTCCTCATTTACCACCTCCGCTTCTTCCTCCTCCTGGCTTTGGTTTTCCTCAAAATCCAATGATGCCATGGCCACCAGTAGCTCATTTATCAGGTCAGCCACCACAGTATGCTGGACCCATTACACAAGGGCTACCAGTGGCTCACAAACAATCGAGATTTTTGGGACCAGAAAATTTCTTTCAGAGTAAAGACAGTAGGAGACCAGAAAGACGACACAGCGATCCTTGGGGCAGAGAAGAACAGCATTTGGAGAGAGGGTTCAGTAGAGGCAAAAATGATCGACAGAGACCTTACAGTGAAACCCATCCCCAAAAAAAAGACAGACATGAAAAAGAGTGGAGCAATGAAAAATACTGGGAGCAAGATTCTGAAAGAAACAGGCGCAGAGACAGAAACCAGGAAAAAGAGAGAGAGCGGAAGAGTAGAGAAGAAGGACAGAGAGACAAAGAAAGAGTGCGATCTCCACACAGCGATAGAGCTGCTGATGGAAAAAGCCCCAGAGAGACTAGAAATCCAGAAAAAAAGACAGAGAAGCCTAAAAGTGATGAACAGGCTCATGAAAAAGATAAGGAGAGGGAGAAAAGCAAAGACAAGCATAGAGAACGAGAAAGTGAAAAGAACAGAGAGAGACATAGGGACCACAGTGACAGAACTAAAAGCAAAAGGTAAAAAGATGCAGGCAGTCTTTTAAAATCCCGTTTCAATAAACTGTTAGAGTTATGTTGTAAAACTTTGTATGACAAAAAAAAAAAAAAGAGCCTGCTAGGATTGTGCCATCTTTTTTATTCCGTGTTGGTGTTTTGCAGAAACAAGTCTGTGTTTTGGTACCACTCAATGTACCAATACTCATCCTTTTTTTCATTATACCAACTATCGCTAGAAGTAGGAGTTTAATATTTTTAAAAATTTTACATTGCTGTATATTCAAAATTTTAAAGATTTCTTTTATTAATATGCAATAAAGGCTTAGGAATTTTCTTAGCTGAGGAAGTTGGCATTAGTCAAGTCTGCAATATAGTTGCTGCCTTTGGTAATTTGTGCTCTCTTCTGTTTTAAGATGCTGTGATAATTTTAAAGGTGGTTTTCATACAATAACCGTCTTTTTAAATTGCACTGTTTTTAAAGACTGCAGCAAAGCCTCAGAATCCACACATTACAACAAAACATAATATACTTCGTGGTGTGAAGAGTTTGGGTTTTTTTAAAAATTATTCAGTAGTACAATGAAAAACTCAAGTGTATTTCATTATATTATATTTGAAGTATTTCCTAAGCATCTGAAGCAGTTTGTGACCAGAAATTGGAAGGCTGAGCTGCTCAAATGTTACTGCTTTAAACTGCACTTGTTTTAATAAGAAAGCATTTCTAACCTAAATTCTTGAAAATTATTTGTAGTAGTGAATTCATTTCTCCCACCATTTTCCATGCTTCAAAAACTTGAATACCTAAGCTTGTACATTACTTTGTGTTTTGCTATCCTTTTTACTGTAAAATGTAAATATTTTAAGGGATATTTTGATTCTAAAATGATAAAACTTTCTCACATACTGTGTGTGTTTGATTTCATAGGTGTGCAACTGTAGGCTAAATGGATATAGAAGGCTGAGTCACAGAATGCCACATTTGTTGTACACTTCATGGCTCGGTTGTTTTGAGTTTTGGAGAACAAAGAGGGAGGGAGAAGGGCAGAAGTGTTTGTACCCTTGGGACTTCTGGTAACTTCGTATTTTGTGGACTGCCATCCACCAATGCGAAACAACATACAAATGTAAAAACAAATCACCTACTCTTATACTTAAGAGTATACTTATTAAAATACACTTGGCATCTTGTTGAGTCTGTCAGAAATAACAAAAATATTCCTCTGTACAAAGAAAAACTGAGGTTTATTGTTCCAGTTTTCAGCATTTTGTTTTTCCACTTTGAGTACACAACCTTACTATGCTGCTGACAGAGCATTTTGCACTTCGCTGTAGAAAAGCCTCTTCTTTCCAGAAAGGTCTTCCCAGTTTAACAACACCCTAATTGTTGGTTTTAATTATGAATATATTTTAAGGTAAATTTTTACTTGTATTCCTTGCAAGTAGCTTCACGGTCAAATTGGCTAAAAATCTTGCACTGAATAAAGGAGGTGGTAGACTTTTATTAAATGATTTTTCTTAGGCTCATAGTTGAGAAGACTAATTAAAAAAAATCCTCAGTAACTAAAAGAAATATTCAAACATCTTTAAAATAATATTAGTCTTTTCCAAATTATTTCCATGGTCTGTATAGCAGTAGTGCCGTTGACTATATCTGGTAGTATTATACATGTGTTTTGTTGTTTAAATATTTACACCAGAGTTCTGTAGGCACAGAAGTGCACCAAAGCATTGTTCTCATTTTTGGAGTAAGTTTTAAATTGACAGCTCTGCATGTGAAGATTTTCTTTCAATCCATTCAAAAGTAGTCTACTCCAAGTCCACTGGTGATCTGCCTCTCACATGTGCATCCATCTCTGCTTTGAAAATAAACTGGAAGCAGTGAAAATTGCAACTACCTGTATGGAAGGGATGGGAATGCTTTCTGCCAGAACTACCAGAAGTAATTTGTTTAAAAGAATATGTAAACATTTTTCAAGTTTGCTGAGTGCTTTGCTACCTGCCTTGTGTATGTAAAACCTGAAGAGAGCCACAGTAAAACAGCTCTTGAGGGAGAGTTTTGTTGAGTGTTTAAATTAACAAGCAGCAACAGTCTCCAGGATTTGTTCCTAGGATGTGAGTTAGTGTAATGGGAATAAATCCTGCTACTACAGGAATAAAGGATTTTACTTCTCCATGGCCTTCAGTCACTCTCCTTCCAACATTTGTGTTAGCTGGAAGTGCTCCGATTGCTTGTTCCTTGTTTTACACTGAATCACAAAAGGCAATGTGAACAGAGGAACTGGCAGTACACCAGAAGCCCCAGAGAGAACAGGATAAACTTTAAATATGCTCCCTTCTCCAGCATCACATGGCCATAAAAGGCCCTACTTAGAGAAACTGGGAGAGAAGAATCTGGGGACAGCTCATATGCCAGGTGGGCTTCATGAACTGTGTTTTGGGAAAAGGTGCAGAAGCTCTGTTGCATCAGGCTGATCACTTGAGGGCTCAGAGCAGCTGAAGATGATACAATGAACCTCACAAAGATGTTTGCAGATGCTTAGTAAAACATTTTGGGGGTAGCTCCCATGCACTTTAATTATCTTTAAAGTCACCTGTAACTGACTTGACAGTGTGCTTTCATTGCTACACTCTAAGTATGGAGATGTGGAAGCAAATGTGTGTCCCCTTGTTCTAGGTGCTTATGGCCTTTCTCTATAATGCACACCCCATCCTCACTTCCCTCTCCACCCCAGAGTAGTTGTTTCTGATAGGTACATGCTGAAGACTTGCATTCAGAGAATTTCCATGCAAGGAGGTGATGGTTTATTATGTGCTTTTGAGCAATAGTAAAGTGAAAAAGGAAAAGATAGGAATCAGTCACTATTATTTTTATTTAATAATTTAATTATATACTAAGCCGGCAATCAAATGAGAAACATAGATGCTATCATTCATCATTGGTGTAAGCACATTAAAATAGAACTTGATTTTTTTTTTATTGCTTCCTAAAGCAGAATATAACACAGCTTTTTGAGAAGGAATGGAATTTTTGTATTTGTGTATGAACAGCTCAATTTACTTTTGAGATTATAAATTAATGAAAAATATATTCACAGAATTTGGCTTACTATGACCAAAACCTCTGTCTCATAAAATTTTGAAATGTCATTTAGGGGTGTATAAGCCAGAGAGGTATAGGTAAAGCAAAACAGTTCATGGACTTTTTAATTTTTACACTCTTAAGAATAAAAGTTACTTGTAGGCAGACTGCCACATTCTCACATTCCAGTTGTAAATCATTAAAGCTGAAAGGTTGCATGTAATCAAATAGGGGAGACCTCTGCTAGAGAAAAAAGGAGGCCTGTTTTCTCTCTCTAAAATTAAATACGTTTTTTGCTCTTAAAATCATTCTTTAAGTGTAATATTTTAGCAGACTTAAGAGAGGCTCAAGTTCTATCCTTTTACATATATACATACAGGATGGTCATGGACTCAGAAAGGAGGGAGAGCAACTTCATTACCTAACTAGTCTTTGTGGGCTTAACAAGTAATTATAGCTGTTATGATTTTAAAAATTCTCTGCAATAAATGTGCTTTTTTCCTCAAGTACACCTTTTCTTCCCCAACCAATTTCAGTTTTAACATTTGACCTTAATATTATAAAATTATAAAAAAATCATTCTAATATTTAAGAGTTGGAGAAACAGGTAACAGTTGTCTGTTCTCATAAAGCAACAAACAACACTTGAATGATGTTGGCTTTATAAGCTGCACTACCTCTTTGTTTACAAAACTATTTCCAGCACAATAAAGAAAAAAAAAACCCTGCAGACTTTCCCATTATTTTAAAGTAAATGCTAAAGAGTATGTATAAATAATTCTAGGAGTAAAACAGTTGATCATATTTTATATGCTATTGATAGTCCCCATAAATTTGTCCCTTATTACTTTTTAAGTGCTTTCTTGCATTGATTGCTAAGTTATGCACTGCCACCTAACACAATAAACAGAAGAAAAAGGAATTTTATCATTTTTTAAAAGTCTTGGACAGTTTTTTCAATTAATTTTCAGAATTTCCATCATAAACATTGTACCCTTCTGCTTTCATTAATGGAATCTTTTTAGAATCTTGGAAGAGTACAATGTCTTTAATTTTACCAATGAATTCCTTCTGAAAAAGCCCTGTAGTAACTGTATTGACTTTCCTGCCAATTTCAAACCCACCAAAGTAGCAAATGCCACCGTAGTTTAAAGCAGTGTATTTCCTTTGTGGGTCAATATCTTCAAAAAGGATTAGTTCCTCATCAAGATAAACCTTAATACAAGTTTGGTTTTGAACTACAGTAATGAAATGCCATCTTCCAGCAGAACAGGTAAAGTATTTGCTATGCATTAGAGGAACAGAGATTCTTTCTCCAAGATTAATCACAACTTTTAAAGTTCCGTTGGCAAGACCAATGGCAAGGAAGTCGTTATCTTCATTTTCACTTTTTCCCATCCATGCTATTAAGCCTTCAGTTTGATTGGTAGTAAAATTTAAAGAAAGGCGGCTGTACCGGAGATCTCTTTTTCCATAAAAAGGGTCTGTGTATTTAATGTAGGAGTTACCAACAAACTTTGCTATATAAAATTTGATTTTGTTATTGCAGTACTTACCTGTCCAGCCTAGTGCACATGCACAGGTATATGATAATGAAGAAGGTTGAGGAATACAGAGCGCATGAGACCCACACATATTTTGTGAACAGTGAATAGATTGTTCACACGTGGTCCCTGTCCACTCTCTTGGGCAAGAACAAGAAAAGCCTGAGTTTTCAACTAGACACGTTCCATTATTCTTGCACACAGTGTAACCACAGTCTGTTCCGTCACAGTCGCCAATGTTGGCTCCACCTTTGGGGTCAGTCACGGTAAGCTTCAGTTCCCTGTTGTTTATAACAAGTTCTCGAATACAGCCAGTGAAACCTGTGGGTTCATTTTCTATTGCCATTGGATTAACAAGGTTTAAGGAGGAGACCCCTCCAACAAAAAAATCTGTGTGTGTGTCTAGTGCATTCATTCCAGGACTAGCTTTTTGAGTAACGTTGATGCCATCTAGGTCCAGGTAGCCTTCATTACCAACTCTTCCTGCGTTGAGTGAGTGCCATGTATTTCCATTTGCATGGACCTTCTGAACAGTCTGTAGGATGACAGTTTTGTCTCCAAGGTTGTAGCGTAGCTGTGTAAATCCATTTACTAAAGATATACATAGAAAGTCACCTGTAAAAACCAGTATAAAAAAGTTATAATTTTTAGAGGGGTTGCACTGAAGAACAACATATTCATAATTGTGATGCTTTCATGCCTGTATTTCCTTGTACCATTAGCATATCTAAATCACACAAAGGGAAATGTTCCCTGATGAGCTGCTCTTAGCCTTTTTTGGTTTTTTCCATTATTGGAAACTGAGCTCATATTTGCCTCAAAGTAAAAAGCCCAGCCTTCTGAAAAGCTCTGTTTTTGTGCAGAGACTAGGTAAGTGAGGTGGGAGGAAACAAGATTACTTTGGCATCCGGGAAATATGAATTGGTGTTCCTGATTCCACTTTCCTGTTGGAAAAGAATAAAGTTTTGGCCAAGTTTCAAACACTCTCAGTTTCAATATGCAGAATAAAGACTTGATGGATTTGTCAGTTTAATGAAGAGGTTTGTCTGCACCAGACATGCTCTGCTTTCGCTGAAAGCTCTTTTTCACAACAGGGATGATTTGGGGTTAAAAATCTGACATCTGCAGGAATATATATGCTTTTTATTGCATTGTTCTTCTGGAGGCGTTTATGACAGGAAGTATTAGAAGGAAGCTGTCTCTTCTTGTACTATCAGTGTATCTGGCCTTAACAGGCAGTGTAAAAGGGAGAGGGGGTACCACTTCAAACTGTGCTTTCAAGCATGAAGAAGGAAAGCTGGGAAAGGTTGGGAAATGGGAGCTGGAAAAGTTCATTAAGAGCAGCAATAAAGCCTAATAGGGGACCGTGACAGCGAAGCAGAATAGGACAGCAGAAGAGTCTGCAATTTAAAGTTATGTGCTCAAATTTTTTGAGGTCTGCCTGTGCAATTTAACTTTTATAGATTACTTTTGGAAAGAATAGGCATCAGGTTGTTATCAATTAAACTGGTATATATGTCTGTAAATTTGAATGCAAGCTTTACTAATAGTTGCCAGTCCAGTTTCCTTAAAGATTCAATATTCCTAAGGGTGAACCTATCAACAGGATGATGAGGTTTGCTCTCATGTGTGTTTGATTTTGGAGTATTTGTAATCCTTGAATTACATTGCCTGTAGTGGAATTGAATGGCTTAATGTACTGGAGGCTTGTGAGAGTTGCTGAAGTTATACCTCCCTAATCAAGAAATGTTCAGGTTGCCATTTAGGCAGGGTGGGGATATTTCAGTTGTATTTGTGGCTGTAGAGCACATACTTCATGCCTCACCTTCCCTGCTCCAGATATCCATGAAAAGAACAAGAATAAAGCTCTTCCTTCTTTCAGCTCTGGTGATGGCAGAGCACTTCCTTTTAGCTTGCTGGTTCCAGTTGTGCTGATCTGGTTTGCTTCCCTGTATTTGGTGTTCTTTTTGAGGACCTTTCTTGCTTTTGTTTTTTTAAGAAAATTAATATAATTTCCTTCACTTGTGATTTCTCCTGCTTAGGGGTGTGGCTTTAAGTGCGCTTGATTTTTCAGTGCATAATTTGAATGCACTCATCTTGCTTTTTTTCAGCAACAAAGCAAGATGAGTGCATAACGTGCCTGTCTATTCTTTTATCAGGCCCTCAATCCTAAGGTAAGAAAGGAACACGAGGAAAAGTTTCTGAACTACCTCTTTGGCAGCCTCCAGTCCTTTCTCCTACCCAGACATGCAGACTTGCATAAGGACACAAATACTTACATTTTGCTGTCTAATAAGAAGGAAAACATCTGACCAGGGTTGCTGTTGCATCTGACCTGTAATCAAGACCCAGAGAAACTGGCAGTTCTCCAAGACTTCTGGCCTGCAGGGAAGGGTTTTGGTAGCTTTGCACATTTGACAATGTTTTGGAATCTTACTTAGTCTTACCACAAGAGCAAATTTGTGTTACTGAATTTGCTACCTACAGTGTAAAGAGGTTATTGCTGAGTACTCTGTTCTGGCAGAAATTTGAAGCCTCACTTCAACTTGGAGTAACTTGTTCTGCTACTTGTGAACAAAAAAATTACACTTTCCAATTTCAACTCTCCCTGAGGCTCTTGAGGTACTTTCTTTCTCCTCTGGTTAGACCCTCTCTTTTCACAGGTGGCTTGCCATTTAGTCTTTGGCAAGAACAACAAAGTGTTGAGATAAATTTTAAGATCTGAAAGTTGATCCTAGGGTGCAGTCAGTATTTCTCCATGAAGTTTATCATGTCATAGGTAGTACGAGGGACAACTGGTTGAAAACATCTTACAAGTGTCATGTAAAGTGCTGTGTTCAGTGTCCAAGAAACTTCCTCTTAAAGTGAAAGTAAATGATGGGCTTGTCTTTGAACCTTTTCATTTTAGCAACCCAGTAACATTTTCAGCAAGGGATTTCCATCTGCCCTGTCTGTGAGGGCCAGGTTGCACAGCTGGAGCCTGTGCAGGCCAATGTCATCTTAGAAATTGTATCACCACTTCAAACAGATGGCATTCTTGCCAGTGATTTTCTCTTCTCAGCAGTCTTGGTATAGGAGGCCATGAAGCAGGGTGTTTTTTCACTATTTCATTTTGATCATTGCTCAGACCTGTCCCATATAACCTGTGGCCAGAGACCATTCTGAGCAAGTTTACTTTTGTTAAGCATGAAGGAGATGACATGCTTTGTTATCCCAGCACTAGACTGTATAGCAGTCCCCACCTTCTTGAAAATACGGCCTACACACAGGACACAGAACTTTGCTTCTGGCTTTTCAGATGAGCATCTCATCTAATTTGGGCTATTCATCTCCATCAGTGGTGTCACAGAAAAAGCAGAGATACTCCTGAGGTAGGCACTCACAGGTGTTCTTTTGTTGTGCATGCAAATCTTTGCCCAACCTGTTGGTTTCAAGGAACTGTAAGGCAATCTGTGTCAGTAAGGTTGAATCTTCTTTAGGAGCAGACTGTTGCAACTTAGCTGGGCCTGGAAACTGCAACATGTCAGGACTCTGGGTGTTGAACAAAATTATTACCAGCATTCAGTTCTGTTCTGATGCACCTTCCTGCTCCTGTCATATTCCCCGTTTAAGTAAAACAAGAAGTGGTTTTTTATAGCCCAAATGCTAAAAAGATTGTTTTCTTCTCAAGGGAAGGAAATTTTGTAGCAGATATTGCCTTAAGGAAGGACCTGTTCTGAAGATAAAACAGCACTTCTACCTGCAGTCCTAGTTCAGGGTTTTCACCAAGTGACTGAAGGTCAAAGTTGCTCTGCCTCAGAGTGGATTGTCTCTATTCCATATTACAAGCCAGGACTCCAAATCAGGTGTGAATTTTTCTTCGTAGCTTTATTTTCATGGTTTTATTATGTGCACAAGTTTCACCTGCTCCCATATTGGATGTCAGAATTCCCAGAATCCTAACCAGCCCTGTGTCTTGAGCAGTCGGTTCCTAAAACTGGGAGTTAATGAAAAGTCTACTATAAGTACATCCAACTGCTACTGTGAGATCTGGGTTATCTGTAATAGTATCTTCTTGTATGACTTCTTATAATGAATTCTGAGTGCATCACAAAATTTTTCAGCTTGCTACTACTATGAAAAAGTATGTAAGTCTCTTCAACAAACTGGTTGCAGTCGCACTGTCAAATTCTAAATTCTTCCAAGTGGTGACAGTGCCCTTCCATGTTCAGTCTTTATTTGGACACACAGGTGTGTGTGTATTCCCCCATCCTAAGAGGGGGTGCTCAGTCAGTATCAACTCTCCATGTTTCTATGTTACCATAGGAAACTCATGTACATCATAATTTGTCAAAACGTGGTACAGTTGGAGATGCATCCTAGGAATATTGCATTCTACTTGGAGGTGTCATATTCAGGCCAGAAGTATCACCAGAGTAAAAAATAAAATAATATTCAATTTACACAGCTGTGTTGGGCAAAGATCTCTGCATTTACTGCCTGTACTACCAAATATGCGTAATATGGATGAATTTCCTAGGAGGGCTCAGTACAATGTCAGAGAGTCTCAGGCTGACACACTGTGAGCTGGGATGCCATCCTGGATGGTATTTTTAACATTTCTGTTGCAAGGTGTCTTCTCCACAGTGACTTCAGTCTACCCTTGTGCTCTGGTGTGTGGTGTGTAAGGCAAGGCCTTTATTATCTGTTAAAAGAGTACCTGAGATTTTTCCTACACTTCACTGCAAATTAAGAAGATTTCCCACTAGTTTGTATGGCCAAAGGAGCTTCCTGAACATACTTTTAAGTAGCTTTTGAAGTAGTGAACGCAGTCTTGTAGTCAGTGGTATTCACTTTTTTGCTGCTTTTATCATGGTCCCAGTGATACAGAGATGCAAGTGTCCCTGAAGGCTCCCAGTGTGCTCAAAACTCACTGATTAGTTCCTGGAACTGCTGGAGGTCTAGATTCCTTTAAGCCATGTGTTGCTTGTGTTTTGTCTTATCCTGTGCTACTGAGCAGAAGCCTTTATGCTAAGGTGGGAACAGAGGCTTTTATGAGCTCAGTGCCTGAGCAGCTTCTGCAGCTTAAGTGTCCCAGGAGTGTTGTTGTGGTTTCCTGGTTACTGAACATCTTGGTTCCTTTAGTTGTTTCAGAGCCTGGGACAGCACCTCTGGATGTATGTGGCACTGAGTGGCATTTCCTCCACTCTCCTTCCACCTTTTTTTTCAGAAGCTGTTCTGAAATCGATCACTAGCACCATCTTGGTGGCAGAGCAAACATTTGAGCCTTTTGTTCTCATAAGCAGTAACATTTATGGGAATCATTCCCAGTGAATGAAACCTTACTCAGCAGAACTGTAGGTTCTGCTATGTGCTCGTCTTCACTCTAAACTGACCTTGTTAAGCCACCATAATGCAAAGCCTGTGTCTGGAGTAGTATTACTGCCTTGTGTTGGCATGATGCATCCTACAACCAGCACAGCTCCAAGAGGTATCTGCTCACTGCTCCTTCCTGCCTTGCTGAGCTGAGTTCGCATTGCTTTCATTCTTTTTTTTTTCATCATTCTGTTCTTCACAGTTTTCCTCTCATCCTGCTCTCCTGTATGATTTTACATGGACATGAACCACATCCTCTTACACTGTCACCCTTTACATATTCTTCCAGGAGCAGAAGTTTTCTTGTCTAGAAGGGGTTGAAATAGCCCTGTCAGCTGCCAACTGAATGGCTACAATCTGTGGCCAAGGAAGGTGATGCACTGTGATGTCCACCTGAGAGGAAACCTAACTGACCAGTAGTTGTCCTTAACATGCCTCCTGAGCATTTCCAGTAGCCAGAATAAGGCCCAAGGCCCAGGAGAGAAAACAGGGAAAAAAGAGGGAAAGCTTTAAAATGGATAAAATGAGGGAACGAAGAACAGAGAAGAGATGAGCCTTATTCTTGCCCTTCTGCAGCTTCTGCTGTTAACTGCTAGCTGATAATATGTCAGCATGGTTGAAACTGCCTTCCTTTGAGTTTTTTAACCTTAACCTTGTCTTTGCCCTTGTCTGAGTGCATGCATGCGGTTAGGTGTCAGCTGGCTAACAAGGTAAAGGAGCTTGTTGCAGCTGTTTTAACTTGATCTTTTCCCTAGGGATGACCATAGCCAGTGCCCCTAATACACACTTAGAGGAGCTACCCATGGATATACTTTCATGGATGATTATAATTTATTCTGCTCCATGTATGGAGTTCCATCGCACAGCTCATGCAAGACTAAAAACTGGTGTCAAGCCAAGCCTGTGTATTTCTCAAACCACGTAAAAAATCAGTGTGTCAATAGGTAGAGTCCAGCTTTGGTTTGGAGCACCATCCCATAGCAGGAAGGGCATAGCTGGTATCCGGAGTGACCCTACAGACCGTGATGCCCATGCAGCTACAAGGGGTGGGAAATTATCTATTTGTGGGTTAGACTCTTCAGCCTCACCTTTCCAAAATGTGTTTCTTCTTTGTTAAGAAATTTTGTGTGCTTCCTTTAGTCACCACTGTCACCCTGGCATATTTTGGCAGCTGGAAGAGCTACCTTCCTTGAGAAGCCTCAGTTTGCTAAACTTTCTTGGTTTGCTTGCCAGTGGCAAATGGGTAACAATAACACTTCATATGAAACAGATTCCAAGACAGTGGGGATGTCTGTTCTGTCGCACAGCTGGCTGGCAGTTCTGCTTCCTACACTGCTGATTTGTATGGATTTTGAATCCATACAAATGATTCCAAAACTAGTAACAAAGCAGAAATGACATCCCTGTCAGATAAGGAAATATGGCTGCAAAGAGAAAAGACTTAACCACTGAAGTTCTTGTTTTAAAAGTGGGTGGATAATCAGTTTCTTTCTAATTAGGAAAACAATACTCTTGCCTTTTGGGTATTCTAGAAATTCTGAATATTTCCAAAAGATTTTGGTCCAGTTCCATGATACAGTTTTCATCATAAGCAATGTTTTAGAAAATCATGCAGACATCACACACTTGTTCTGGCATTCTCTTATTTTCTTGTTATAGTTTTATCAACTAAAATGCCTTAAATATCAGGAGTTAAAGTTTTTAGGTTTTTCAAACCAGGCAGGTAACATAATCTGGCTAAAGAGAGACAGAGAACTGCTGTTGCAAGTGTTGAGTGTTAAATTTAGCATGAGTCATCCCATTCTGTTTATTAACCTGACTTCATTCTTAGTCACCTAGCATGACTGTTCTTTCTCATCTCTTTGGGGAGCAAACCTTTCCATCACACTGGCCTGAACTCTGGAATAATGCAGACAGTCTAAGTCACATTCCACTTTTGCTAACAAAGGTAAAGCTTCAGTAATGCTATGACTCAACAAAAACTAAACTGTCTTTTCTTCTAACCTGCCTTTTACCCAGAGTGCCAAGGCCTCCAAGTATACAGAGGGGTTGCTGTGTAAATGGACTGAATTATATACATTGTTCAAGCACTTGGTGGGCATCCAGCACTCCCTGTCTGAATTAAAGGCTGTTTAGTCATTAGGGGTCTCTTGCTTTCATTGGTAAAAATAGGATACACTGCCCTTGAGAAAATGTGAAGTGAGCTGGCCTTCTACAGACAGTGTGCTGGACTCCACGTGAGTTTGTTCCGTAGTGTTTGCAGAGATTTGCCCAGAAGCAGTGCCCAGAGCAAGTAGTCAAAGAGAGGGGAAAAGTCCCCTTGTAATTCTATCTTCAAGTTTCTGAAGTCAACTCACTTGTTGGGTTGGGTTTTATCCCCACCCTATTATTAATATTGCTAGCCACATAAATTTTGCCAACCTTTGGAAATTATATTCTTAGGGCCTGCAGAAATTGGTAGTAGCAGACTTAAAGTCATGATGCACATTCAGAAGGAGTTGACAAAGCAAAAAAATGGATGACTGGCAATTATAGGAAATTGTGCTAACAGATTCACAGGATGTTTTCCATTTTATGCCAGTTTGTGAGGTGTTTAGATGTGTGTACTGCAGTAGTAATATTTTTGGAGGAATAGAAGCTGGCACCAGCAGATCAACTTTAGGTAGACTTGCCCTTTCTAGAAAGTTCTGTAATGTTCTTAGGAAAGAACAAAGCTGGAAGAAAAAACAAAAGTCTCATTTTTTTTCTTCATCTACTAAAGATGGGATTTTATTTTTATTGATGGGAGGGTTATTTGATGGGACATGCCCCTGAAGGAAAAGTCCCAGTGTAGTGTTTACATGGGTGACAAACCAAGCTGATACATAACTGTGCTACTCAGTATCATTGTTAAATTAGCTTCATACTCAGCTTACTTCTTTTAAAAAACCAGCATTGCCTAGTGAGGAAAAAAAATTGTAATTATTTCCTATTAAAAAGTAATTTTAGAAACAAAATCCTGTGATTTCAGCAATTAATTTATTAATTCTTACATAACTGTGTAGAAGAAGAAGCTTTATTTAGAATGCTTTCTAAACCAATCCTCAACAGAAAGCTCTATCTCATCTGCTGGCTGCTAAGAATACTTCTGAGTCTTTCATCAGTCTAATTCTGCCTGGATTTGACAGGATTATATGAAGGCAAATATAAAAAGCCAGACAATTAGCTTTTCCTAAATCTTTCAAAACATGAGGACAGTGAAAGTGGAAATGAGAAATTTGTAAATGAGTTACTCTATTTAAGATGAATTTTATTTTGAAATGGAATTGCTATGATTCTTGAGAGAGATTGAGAGAATATATTCCTTCCTGTGCAAACTAAACACTCAGGAATGGCAATAGAATGAGGGCATGCTCAAACTAAACCACTCCTGGCCCAAGTTAAACATACTTAGCACTCTCTTTGATGCTTCCAAAGAGATATTTAATTTCATTATATGCTAACTGCTTCTATGACCTCTGACTATACTTTTGAGAGAGTTCCTTCTTTTCTACTTTTCATGGCCCATGTAATGCTTTAGTTTGTGCAGGAGAGAACTATTCACCAAGAATCTCAGAACTTGGCCTGTGAGGGATAGAATTATAAAAGATTGGTTGCAGAAGAAAGAGCTCTTTGCTAATACATCTATTTTTATTACAGATGCTCCATATATTTTTCTTTGAAGCTGCTTCTCTGTATGTGGTTGCAATTGGAGTAAGGCAAACTGCAGGTGCCAGCAGTGTATGATGCATTATCAATCTGCTGAAACATCTGTGTACACAGTAAGGTGCTGGTACATTGGGCATATGTGTGATAATATGAATCTGTGCCTGAGTATGTTTACTGAAATCTCTCAGAGCTGTAGACTTTGAACAAAGGAATGTAAAAATACATGATCAATAGTTATTTTTTTTTTGTCAAAGATGATGTTATGGACGATACATAATGCTTCTGCTTAAAGATGTGCAAGTCACCATGTAAATGCAATTGAGTATTTTAATAAAGTAATTAAAAAAATGTACATCTTAAAGACTAAATTTTGGGATGTACTTACACTATCAAAATATGTTTTCTTGACATGAAGTTTTAGGAATGTTAACTTAGTAAAGTTTAAAATACTTCTATAAATACTTTATTTAGATCTATTTGTCACTCTGCGTATCTGGGAAATGCAGAACTTGCATGTTTTACATGCTGCACCAGCACACTTTTCAACATTATAAAATAAAAAGCTACACTTCTGAGAAGCCTCATTCACTCTGTTTACTTTCACATAACTTGTTTGGTCAGTTCTTATATTGCTTTGGTTTTGGTCATTTAAAACACTTGGCCAGCCCCCCAAACTGAGAATCAGTGTAGCTTTTAAGAAGCTGTCCGTGGTCACTTTTCAGGGGGAAGTGCTTTCTTGAACCATTAAATAATCATTATGTACTTGCTGGCTTTGGGCTATCTAAAATTTTGATTTTGCATGTTTTTTTCTTATGAACTTGATTATTCACAGTTCGAAAGAACTGTAAAATACAGTCCCCAGCGTAAGGATATGAAATTCTTGGAGCAAGTCCAGAGGAAGGCCATAACATTTTTAAGAGAACTGGAGAACCTTCCCCTACAAAGACAGGCTGAGAAAGTTGGGGCTGTTCAGCCTGGAGAAGAGAAGGTTGTGTGGGGACCTCACAGCAACCTTCCAGGATCTGGAGTGGGCTACGAGGAAGCCAGAGAGGGGCTTCGTCAGGAACTACAGGACGAGTAATGGATACAGATTGAAAGAGAGGAAGTTTAGGTTGGCTATCAGGAAGACAGTTTTTACTGTGAGCATGGTTAGACACTGGAACAGGTTGCCAGGGAGGCTTGATGCCCCATGCCTGGCAGTGTTCAAGGCCAGGTTGGATCAGGCCTTGAACAACCTGGTCAAGTGGAAAGTGTCCTTGCCCATGGCAGGGGGCTTGGGACTAGATGATCTTTAAGGTGCCTTCCAATCCCCTAACTTTCTGTATTTCCATGATAAAACACAGCCACCGTGGGCAACGAGTTACAGAGACTGAATGACTTCAGCCTTTCCTTTTCACAGCAGAACCTGGCTGTATGGTAGCAGCAAGCTGGAACCCCCTTACCTGACTGAGTTCCCAAACGCTGTGCAGTGTAGAACAGGATACCATCTGCAGAGAGAGGCTGGAACTGCAGCTTAATATGGGTCTTATACCGGATGTAAAAGGGTGCAAAGGACATCCATGATGACTCATTATTTCTGAAGGATGGATCACTAATGGAAATATCTGAAAAATACAAGAGGAGATGTCTTCGGAAAGATATTTTGGGAGGACTGCATTATTATGGACCAGTTATTTTGTATAGTATTTAAACACTGTATATAATACTTCCAATTCTTCCCTTTCCACAGAACAAAAATAACCTAGATACAGAATAAAACTTAGATAATAGCAAATAAATGCCATTGTCTTCTGGGTGCCTTATTTTTCTCAACAATCAAGGCTGCAGTTCTAATGCAAAATAAATGTTAGCATTCATTTTCAAATAAATATAGGTGTAAATTTCACATTGTTTAAAAATTGAAATGCAAAATACTGTTGCAAGTGTCAAAACAAACATTTATTTCCTCACCACACAGAGGAAAATCTTAGTGGAGTATTTGTAATGAGCTGCTTTGTGTGTCATAAGAATGTATCTTTTAAGTGGGAAATGTTCATTAACTGTTGCTGAAATTTGTTTTTAGGATAATCATACTGAGATGTTTGATAATTCAAATCATCCTATCTTATAGTCAAAGAGAACACACACAATTACAGTGAAGATACAATCTACACTTTTGAGCTATACACAACTTAGTCATTATGTTTTACCTCTTCTCTCAGTGCTTATTGTTCATATACCCCTACAAAATCAAGCTGGTTCAACTGCCTTCAGCCAACTGATAAATTATTATACTTTTTAATACTGTTTATGTGACTTGAAGCCATTTCCAGTTTTCCCCCCATAACAACATTTCATATGTGAGATATAATTATCACAGAATCAAAGAATCACAGAATGAGTTGGCTTGCAAGGGGCCTTAAAGATCATCTATGTTCAACTCCTGTGCTTTGGCCAGGGGTACCTTCCACTAGATCAGCTTCTTCAGGACTCCATCCAACCTGGTCTTGAGCACTTTCAGGGATGGGGCATCCACAATTTCTCTGGGCAATCTGTTCCAGTGCCTCAGCAGTCTCAAAGATTTTTTTCCTAATATCTAATCTCAACCTACTCTCTTTCAGCTTGAAGCTATTCCCCCCTGTCCTGTAACTACATGCTCTTGTAAATAATCTCATTAAAAGGTTAATTATTAGCTAATTCATTCTCATGTGGTTGTTTACTGTATCTTTGGGTTCACTGGAATAAATCAAGTTCCTTAGATGTGCAGGGTGTATTTAGACCTGTGTGTGATAAACCCTTTTTACTATTTAGTTAAAGAGCAGTATTAAATGCCTGAGTTGTAAATGTTCCCTTCTCACTTCTCAGTTTCCCAGATGAAGCTGGGCTGTTTCCCTTCTAATAGGCCAGCATCTTTCCTCATTTTGGTGCTCCCAATTTCACAGTTTTATTGTAACTTGCTCTCAGTCAAATATACATTCAGGATGTCCTTGAAGTGCATTCTGAGATACCTTTTGCTATCTTTCCACACTCAAGTTTTCTGCACAGCATCTGCTGGTGAACCCTCTCACCACTCAGCTGCACCTTGTGCTGCTTATCACAGATGGGCCTCAGTTATTAGGCTGGAATGCAGCCAGCATGATGCAGGCTCTTGTGATTTGTCTGCTTGTCACACCACCTCCCTCAGAATAGGGTTCAAGGTGTCCCTCCTGGTGGACTGGGTCCAGCAGGCAGATGTATCACTATACAGGACCCAGATTTCTCACCTGTTATCAGCAAAGCCTGACCATGCCTCTTGGATGGGCAGTAACTGCACAGCTGACCTTTTTATTAATTCCACCTGGTAGATTACAGATAATACCTCTGAGGAAGGTACATGGATTTGATGGCACAAAATCTCAGTAAGTCTAAAAGTGAGTTTTAATCATTGGAATATCAATAATAATGGATCTATTAAATGCTTGAATGATCAGAATTAGGCTTTTGATGAGCTGTTATTCAATCTACATATATATTCTCAAATCACTCCCATCCTAAGTATCATAATAGCTGTTACTCATCCTATCAAGGCTAGGCAGTGTCTGCAGGAATATATTACATAATGTCAAAGGTATGAAGTTCCTAAAATTTGACAGAAATAAAAGTAGTTTTGAGAATAGCAATTACCCTGGAAGATAAATAGTAATAAAACTTGCTAAACAGATTTGGTGATGAACTTTACATCACTAAAACTTATAAACACTATCAGGGACAAAAGACAGAGTAATACTTATTATTCCACGTGAATTCTTTTCCAGTAGGTAAGACAAAGCTCTCCATTAGTAGTTAAAATCTTTACTGATGTCTTCATATTTAAAAATCAATCAGTAATAATAATTCATTCTGTGCATAGATATTTTTTCTTCATGCATCATTTGTGAGTCAGCCTCCTCTGAGAAGATTTTTGCACAGTGAGACTTACATGTGAAGGAACTGTGCCACAGTGGTCAATCTTACATGAAAATATGCTGCTGCTTAAAAGGTCGCCTTAGGCAAAGTCTATAATGAGGTATCTGAAAGTCTCTATGGCAGATCCAGTTTACTTTGTCAATGTAGTTAATTCTTAGCTGCTTATGGAGGAAGCCTGGACAATGACTAGTGTGAGAGCAAAATCAGCAGGATTGAAGTACTATATTGCTTGTCATTGGGAGTGATATGAAAGGAAGATTGCTATGATAAAAAGCCTTGAAGCAGAGAAAGAGAACAAGGATAAAAGGTGATTTTATAGTTTCACTCAGAGAAAGAATTAAATCCATGGCTTCTTATTACAGATAGAGTATTAAAAAATAAGACCCACAGCTTCAGCAACAGATGTCAGAATTCTTTAGTAAGGAGGTATTATCCTGATTCATAGATATCAAATACAATACTCTATTTAATATGCTTCATTCTGAAACTTCTAAGATGCAAATATTTTATTTTCATTATCCTTAGAAAGTAGGCTTATTCCCAATAAATATATCTTACAAGTGTCAGAAAGTAACATATTTTGCTACAATGCAGCAGGAGTAACTATAGGAAGTACTAGAATGACTTGCAATTTTCTTGTAAATGATCTGTAGATCCTGCAAGTACTGATTATATGCATGGAAAAAATCTGAATTGTCAGGTGCATGGAACCTGTGTGCACCCATATCCCAGAACAGAATGCATTCACTCAACTACAGTGCACAGAGGTGAACAATATGGAATTTCATTTTTGCAAAATTGCTTCTATAGACAGAAGAACTTTTAAGGTGAAGAATATGACAATTTAAGCTTTTCAATTTGCTTTTATGGCAGCCATATGCAAAGCTAACACATTAGTAGCTGAGGTGCTCTAATGCTGTTTTCTAAGCAGCAAACCTTTTTTTCACCTAAGATAAGAAAGTAAGTTGTTCAGCTAAACTTGCACAAGACAGCACCTGTGTTACATATGCTTACTCCCAAGAAACTCTTTGCTAAACCAAATGAAGTGCATGGATGCCTGTGCTGATCCTATAAGCTAAATTGGTGGGACCTGTGTTGTGTAACTGCTGTGTTACTCACTGCTCTGTCCCTCACTCAGCACTGCCGGATACGCTGTGAGTACGACAGGCATTTAAACAAATCCTGTTCTGTATCCCATTAAGGGCTCAGGTTTCTCAGCTGAATACGAGTATCTGATGATGCCACACTGCATGGCTGGAAGGGACCACAGTGGATCACCTGGTCCAACCTCTCTGCTCAAGCAGGGTCATCCTAGAGCACATTGCAGAGGATCGTGTCCAGACACTTCTTGAATATCTCCAGTGACAGAGACGCTGCAGCCTCTCTGGGCAATCTGTTCCAGCTTCCAACAAGAATGAGAAAGGAAATGTGAGTCACTGCTCAAAGGAGTGAGGACATAATAACAAAAGACATAGAAAAAGCCATGTCTGGCTCATTTTTCACTTGGTAAAGCCTGATCAAGTCTCCCAGGTCACCACACCTGAGAGCTGAGCTTGGGCAAGTGAAACATCAGTTCCACAGTGAAGAGGCAGGTGTTAAAGTCAAGCCTGCAAATTAGTCTGTGAGTCAGGGTCCAGATCAAGTGAACATTGATGCTGCTGCAGTGAATTTCAGCATTGGATCAAGGGGTATTTAAAGCTACTCATCAAGCAATGCAGGAGGAAACTCCAGCTGGGGCTCCTCAGCAAAGTTGTCTTTGAGACCAGACACCAGCCCCATTCCTATGGGCTGAGAAATGCTCTCATATCTTTAAACTCATAATAGGAACTTCTATATTGAACTCACATTTTGACACTTAAATCTAGGTGCTTTGCCTTTAAAACCAATTAGATTGCCATTAGTTAACTACCTGCCTACCTAACTGACTAACTCTGAACACCTGCACAAAGTAAGGTGGGAAGCACATTTCCAGCAAATCATTCATGTTCACAGAGGAAGCTGAAGATATTTCAGAGTCATCCTGCTAAGTGCTAGTTAGGTGCCTGTATCTTGTTCTTACTCAGCTGGATGGCTGGAGGGAATGGTAAGGAGATAATAGAATTTTTATTGGGACATCACTTTCCATGATGACGTGGCTGACCTGGTGTGAGGGTATTTTGATCTCCTTCATTTTTTCATATGTGATCCCACTTGCATTTATATATGATGTATTTAAGTAGGTAACTCATTTTATTCTAGTTGGTGTTTTAAATTTTACAGATAAATGTTACAAATGCGTGTTCCCTTGTGCCTGCCATGAATGTTAAGTTTACTGGACTGTTAATGATAAAGCTGAAAGCTTAGATTGCTTTTCAGGTAAAGTTTAGACAACAATTTTTATCCTTATAGGACATGAATGCTGTAGCTACTATTTAAGGATTTTCTCATGTTGCCACAAGTTTTCAAAAAATATCAGTTGAAACAAAGTTTGATGGGATTGGCATTGCTTAAATGACTAAAAGACAGTAGTGACAATAGTCACTGTGACTCAAGTTAATAATAAATTGTCATTATGGTTAAACATGGAAACAAAAACTTCCAAATGCTAACTGTGCAAGTCTAACTGCATGGTCAGGTAAACCCAACATATGTGTACATGTGTGTATGCTTGACTGTGTATATGAGGTGTCTTTTCACGTAAAAGTTGAGCTAAATTATGCTGTGAATTAATTTATGTTACAATATTAGTCAAAATATGTCAAGTAACATTCTGTGTAGAAAGTAAAAACTATTTATAGTAAAAATTATTTTAAAAGTCAGGTTTTTTTGGGGTTTTTTTTTTCTGTCAGTTTATCAGGTATTTCCAAAAATTTTCTCTACTTTTATATCAGAATAATGGAATTTGACATCAAAATAATATCTAGAAAATTGACTTGAGCTGAATAAACATGGCTCAAGGAAGTTGCTTGCTCTTTGTTCATCAAGGAAATGGCTTTATTTCTTGAAAAGTATCTCATTAAACCAAGGCCAGAACAATGAAAACGCTTTACATTCTCTTTCAGTTCTTCAAGAGCTGTACATCGACAGGGAGTATTTGTAGCTGTGGAATTCAGAGACAAATATACAGTTGAAGAAGTCTATTTATTAACTTGTTTCTTTGTGAAAAAAGCAGTAGCATTCTGTTATGGTGCCTTGAAGTCAAGAAAGGATATCATAATGGATTTTATGAATGCATGTGGCACAAACTATTCCTGCTAAAGAAGACTGATGAATAATTTAAATTTCGTAGAGATACTGTGATGAAAACCCTGGTTTTTTTCACCACTGGCAAGTGTTCTCCAATAGTGCCATCTATAGAATCTTTCAAATATTACATTGCTGTCCCCTTAAAAAAGAACATTATCAGTCTCTGTTATCTCATAATTAACACAATTAATCTGAAGCTGTAGGTCTTCTTCATTCTTCTACTAAATTACCTGGGAAATAAATGCAGTTAGTATCTATAGAAACTCTATCTTACATGTAAATATATCTCAATGTGTAATGAAATGTCAGAGGAACTTTATTGACTTAAAATTTATTTTTGTTCAAGTTTTTAATTGCCTTTGGTGATAGTCTTTATGCCAAGATTAGAGACTTTATTTAATCCATAAAAATAAATGGCAAGAAGAAAACCAAACAAATGGTAAGACATGAATGTTTAGATACTAAAAGAGTGCTTCAGGGAGGAGTTGTATATAGTTGCTGAGTTAATTTTTTCTCTAAACCTCCATTATTGGCCACTGCTGGAGACAGGATTACTGGCCTCACACAGGGACATGGCTCTTATGAGAGGAATAAGTTGCTAAAAGAGAATTTAGCAGAGATTAGAATATAATTGCAGATGGTATTTATGGATAATATGTCATTTTAATGATCACATCTCTTAATAATTACTAGTTATGAAAAAGATATTGCATGTTCATGTATTTAACAATGTCCTGTATAATCAAACTACCTGCAGCAAAAGGGTTTTATGCTGTTCCTTCTTTCTCAGGAAGAATCCTCCTCGACATTTGATCTTGGCCACTGTTTCTCACAGTAATAATCACAGTGAAACTAACTGGTCTACTCTACACTTGAAGGGGAACTGAAAAAAAACAGGTCCTGAGAGACTTCTTTCTCTTCAGAAACCCTTTGAGAGATCTAATTACAAAGGTATTCATTGGCACAAATGGAATAAGCTGGAATTTGGTGTACAAAGCCATGCAGGAGACTCCCCAGACAAATTACTGGGAACTCTTGTTGGTTTTGAATATTGTGTGTTATTGAAATAACTAAATTATATGCTGCTCCAGGCTGAAGCTTCACTTCTTAATCAGAAGACAAGTAAGAATTGTCTGGTAGTTCAGCTGCAAACTTTAAGTCAAATTTTATTAGCATCATGTTTTGGTGTCATGGAAAACACAGCCACTTTTAAAGAAAGCCTAGATAAACCACTTCCCCATATTCGTAATTCTTGTGGTTATGGGAGTGCTAACTAAGAATTGACACTGTGCCAGATGTTTGGTTGCCATTCAGGCACTTCAGGAGCTATGCTGGCTTTGCTGTGTTACTGTCACAGCTGAGGCCTTTTCAGACCAGTGGAACAACATTATTTGATGCTTCATGTGCCACAAGCAGTCTTGGAAGTGGTTTGAGACCAAATGGCAATGTTAACACCAAGTGAAAAAGACTCCTGCATAAGTATTCCACTTCACTCCCATTTCATTACAACCACTTTTGTTTCTTGGCTCTGGCATCTAAAGCTAGACCACAATGTACCCTATCTCTGTGCTGACAGTCTCTGCATCCTTGGAGGCTTGAGTTGATGCTCTGAGCTGGACACATCACAGTTAAGAACAGCAGTGTCCTCGTCTGCTCATTTGCCTTCATCTCTCATGTACATAGTTAATAAAGAACCTCAAGCATTTTAAGTGCTTGCCAAACAAGTTAGTCCTTGATTATTGCCAGTTTATGCCTGAGTACCCTTAATAATTGTGTTCAGAATACTCGTTTATTATTGTGGTTCTACCCCTATTGCCCCATTTATTCACTTCACCTGACCTGTTCCTCTGCAAACCATACTGTTCTACTGTCTTTACCAGTTGTTATTTTCTGGTAAAACCCTATTTGTTCTTACCCTTTGTTATTCTACTCTGTGCTTTTTTGCCTCATAAATCTCTTCTGTCTTCTTCTCACACTTTTTCCTTCTTTCTTGTACATTCATTAGTCTTCATCCTTTAATTACCCTTTGTTTTCTCCCAGTCCCTTGGGCTGTTCATTGTTCTCTGTCTCTTTTTCTTTTGGCTTCAATAACCACCATTAATCCAGAGATGAGATATTCAATCTTGATAAGCAGCTGTTTTTTAGCAATTTGCCATCCACTAAAAGTGCAAACTGCTCTTTGAAAAATCTCATGATAATTCATTATTCTGCCACAGAGTAAGGTGAAATACAGGGCAAAGAGTTTGGTCAGAATCCATAGTACCTATTCATAAAAGGAAAGCTTTTAAATAAAACAGAGAGGAACCCTCTAATGTGTTTACCAGGAGAAAAATTACTAAAAGGAAGACAAACTGTAAGAAATACAATTTTCTCTTGCTCCAATATAAGTTTTATACTGATAATGTGGCCATCATAAGAAGATCCAAATGTATTCTGAAACCTGAACACAGTAGTGTTTACCTGATTAATTACCTGCTTTATATATAGCACATGTCCTGATGATCAGTGTCCTGAATCCAGAAGGTATTACTTTTGAAAACCTCACTTGAAATGAGAATTCAAAATTGAAAGTTCATACAAAGAGCCTTGAACAGCTGTTGCAGCAGAGGCAATAAAGCAAGCACATTCTTACATGGAATAAGGAATTCAGCAGTAACTTTCCAGAAGCTATACTCTTTTTCATTTGAGCCTGCCAATTCCACATGTAATGGGATTTTAAAACTATCCATCTGTAGGGTGAGGACTGCAAATCAGGTTAAATGCAGTTCAGCTTGTCAGTTTTGTGCTTCAAGCTCACACAACAAGAGAGGCTGGACCTTGATAGGCAGTTTGGAAAGGCAGCTATTTAACACTAACTGGAGTTCTCCAAAACTTGTACAGAAAGCTTCTCAACAGGAAGACATAAGCATGTACAAAATTAACATGATTCTAAGAGCTGTGGAATAGAAGGTGTGGACTGCACAACACTTCCTTACACACTGAGGCACTTTGGGCAGTTGCAGGAAAAGTCCCTGAGCTTGTAGCACCCGTGTACCCACATTGTTGAATATTCATTTGTGCAATCTCTCAGAGAATAAAACAAACATCCTTTACATGAGGGTAAGAAATGCAAAACCTGCAAACTGAGGACATATTTTGAAAGACATGTTGAAAGAAAGCTGGGGAAAATAATCACTTGCAGATTTTTACAGTAATGTTTGCATCTTTTGTCATTGTTATCAGTGCATCCCTATCCAGTAGCCTGTGAAGTCAACAGGAACCTCTCCATCAGGATCAGTAGAAATTAGATATGGTCCCAGATGCTTCCTTCTTCTGCACCACTGCTGGGATCTCAAGGGTATTTCCCATCATACTTCATTATGGTGAGCTTGGGAATTGAACTAAACACTATAACATTGCTCTGCAATGCTTCCTGTCCCCTTGGTGTCTGACAAATCATGCTTGTGAACTTGGTTGAATGATTTGAAAAAATGAAAGGAAAAAATGATGTTTAAAATAAGCAGAGTAAGGAAAAAATATCTAACAGTTCATAGCTTTAAGTTGCTTTTTTCTAACAGAAAAGAGCATCATTATCTCAAATCTATTTTGTACTTTTTGTGTCTGTGTCACATTTAATTGATGTATTACAAAATGCTGTGGTTTTACATCAGATAACTGTGTGTGCAATGTACTCTGCATTTGACATACCTTGTTCACAGTAGGTACCAGTTGTTCCAAGAGGACAGTGACATGTGTAGCCATTAGGCAGTGGCACACAGGTACTGCCTTGCTGACACAGGTGTGGAGGATCGTGCTCAGGTTCACACACTGACACAGTTTCTGTGCAAAATGCACCTTTCCATCCAGGGAGGCAGTCACAGCTATGCAGGGTAAGTGAAAGGAAAGAATGGAACAGTATTAGCAAAAGAAATTAACATGTCAGTAACAATCTAATCGAGACTTTCAGGTTTGGATACCTATATTTAATAACCTGATCCAAAATGGTTAACAAAAAAGGGTAGTAACAGAGTTCTTAATTTAACTTTTTGGTATGTTCATTTTATTATAAAAGAAAAATGTACTTAATAGGAAACATTTATTTTGAATAATAACGTCACAATATTAACATCTGTAAAGAAAGCGTACAAAAGAGGCTTTCAGCTTTGTATCTGTGTTTTGCTCTACAAATAACTCCAAAAGGCCTTGACTTTATAAAGTAGGAGTTAAAGTGGACATTAAAAGGGAAAGGTAAGCAGCAAAAAACAGTAATAAAAATAGAAACAGAATAAAGGATTTGCTAACAGTTCTGAATTTTAGCTACTAACTGGAGTCTGTCAGCAACTGCATATCCCTTAGTGATTATTAATTTTCTAAATTCTTATAACTGGCATATCAGATGTAGGTTTGTTGAAGCACTTGATGGAAAAAAGGATAATGGATCTGACCATGAAAGAGGTGGCAATCTGGGTTTCATATATCTATAATACAAGTAAATTTTCTAAACTGACTGAATCATTGGACTTAATGTCTGCTACTCTTAATATCTTCCTTTCATCCAGGCTGGGGAACAAACCCAAAAAATTCACTAACCTGTAAATTAAAATTATTATGAATTCCATAGAAATTGTTACATACAGAATATACTTGGCACTGATGTTTAAAATACCCTCCTGACTAAATAGTTAAAATTAAATACATTAGATCTATTTGTATTCTAGCATTTGGTATCACTTTGATTTAAAAATTATTCCCCTGAATAAAACCACATAATTTTCTTAGGAAGTTTTCCTTCTCAAGGCTGAGAATGAAAACTCATTTATTTTGACTGGGTTTTGATCGGTTCATATTTGTTTGGTTTTTTCCTTTGTGCAAAGTCTTGAATTTGCACTGACTGAACGACATATTCTCCATTAATCTGCCCATTGTTTCTGGGTACACCATAATGAGCAGCCTGTGAAACTGCTGTTTCACCAAACCTTCAGATCAGAAACATGTAAACAAAGCACAGCCAACAAACCCTTCAGAGTGATAAACAGCTATTTGGAATGAAGGGGAAAAGAGGACAGGACCTTGCAAAAGCAAAAGCACCTCAATCCATCAAAGTCAGCATCAGAATGCTTTCTGTCCCAGCTATAAATGTTATGCTTTGATGCATGAAAGATACTGAGAAGGGGAAGTGATTTAACTCCCTGAGTGCAAAGAGTGGTGCTCCTTCTTTGTGAGCAAGGGAGGCTGCTGGAGCTGATGCTGCTGCTCTTGGGCATCACACATGGGGGTTCTTCCCCTTTCCCTGGCTTGTGTCTGCCTCTGTCCATTTAAATTGCTTTTAATTCTTGTCTTTTATGACCTAAGAAAAGTCAGGTTTTTAAATTAATTGACAATTATTTGCCCGGAGCTGAACAAGTTTTCTGGCCTACAGTGGCAATGGTCTATCAACAGATGAAGCCTGTTTAACATGCCTAAGGAAGCTGGACTGGTGTTGAGAAGCTTAGGTCCAAAATTTCCTAATCTTTAAAGAGATAAAGGAAAAGACAGTGTTTCAAATATTTTCCATCATGCAGCCTGCCATGCTGGTCTAGTTTTCTCTATATCTTCTTGATTTTGGTTTCTTGTTTTTTCAGACCAGGAGAGCCCAATAGCTTGCACTAGTGACTCGACTCTCAGGGATTTAAAGACTCATTTAGAATCACAAAATACCTCCAGCTGGAAGGGACTCATAGGGATCTTTGAGTTCAATTCCCTGCTCCTTGCAGAACTACCTAAAAGTAAATTGTATGACCAAGAGCATCATCCAGATGCTTCTGGTGTTTCTTTAGGTGTAAGAGGTGAGATTCATTCTGAGAATCAAGACAGTTCATTTTATATTGCATCAGGTGCCCAGCTGGCTTCCAGTTGCCCTAGAGGTATATGAGAGAGGCAGCTTTTGGCCAGGGAGAGAAGTGTCTGACAGAGACCACTGAATGCTCAAGTTTAGGCAATGGGATCCTCAAATGCTACTCAGTGATGATCCAGCAGAAGGAGTCTCAGGAACTGGAGCATTATCCATCCCACAAACCAACACATGCATGACCTTCCTGATATAGTCCTGCATTCAATTGCCTCAACATAGACTAATGATATTTGCCTTCTGATCTGTGGTGTGTCTGGGAGGTATGTGAGCCAGCAGATAGAACTGTGGAAGACTTGTGCTCCTCCAGAGTCCTTTCCTGTGCTCCTGTGCAGACCAGGAAAATATCCTAGGACCTGTGCCATTAGAATGCCAGCTTTTAGACAACTGGAAAGACCTGGATCTCCACTGACCATGATAGTATCCTACATATTTAGCTCACCTGGAAAAAGTTTGTGTCTTAGGAGATAATACCACTGCAAGATACATTCCTATTTTCAGGTTTTTGAAGAACATGGAACATTTTGAAGAACATTAATTCTTCTATACTTGAGATACCAGTATCTCAAGAGCAACTGCCAAAAAGCCTTTTTTTTTTTTTTTTTTTTTCCAGAGCATATTTTTAGGTGGAAAAGGATAGAAAGGCTTTCAAATACAACTTTAATAGTGTGTCTGAAAACAAACTGTATAATCTTGAATCTCCTAGTTGTGCAAAGGACTCTTAATAGGATGCACTTCAGGGCAAAGTCAGCCAGCTCAGGATGTAAAAGAAACTCACTTTAAATTCTGGAAATCAAAATACCACTTCAAGTTCTGACATATTTTTATTTAGGAAGATCAAGGATGGTTTAATTTAATGGCTTTTTCTTGTTTGCTTCTTGTCAAATGTTTAACAGTGTCATGCAGTATTCATGCAATGGTTTTTCAGGTTTGGAGTCCCTCACCAAAGTCAAAATTAGCTCTCGAACAAATAACACAGTTTCTATGTAAGCAAGGTCACTTTTGATTATGAACCAAACTCTGAAAATTTTTATAAAAATTTATTAAAAAAAGGAAATGAAAAGTAATCTTACACATAAATTATGTAAGAAATGTGTCTGTTTATTGATAGATAAAATCCTGATCAAACTAGGAAATAACTAAAGGTCCTAAAGGATTTATGAAGGATTGGAAAGTTTACTTAGATCCTAAACTAAACAAAACCCATTCTTCTATTAAATATAGAAAATGTATTGTTTAATATGTCATTCTCAGTTCTAACAAATATGGAATTTCCCACAGTTATGCAAATGTGGTGTCAAATCAAACAAGTAATCTTATAGCTGAAAGGAGGTGTTCAGGTCTGCACATTCTGACACCTGAATTTGGGATTCTGTATGTAAGATGGGCATATACTCAATGGAGATCAGATGATTAATTAATTTATCTAATTAGTAAGACCAACTGAGATTAGGCAGATATTTAGTGACATCTGAAACTTCCTAAGGTACCTTTTCTGACCTCCAGCCACTTTTCCAGGAGGAACTGAAATGTTTCTCAACATCATATAAGAATCTCAGATAGTGCAGGACACATCTCAAATTCATATTGGCATGTATTGGCCCCATCAGGCTGCCCAGTCCACTGGAGATTTCTGGATATAATTTCTGTGGTTTTTTTGTAGTGGAACTGAAAGATGCTGAGGAAAGGGGGAGATCCCTAAATAAGAGTGGTTTTCAATTCACTCATTGGAAAACTAGAGCATTAACAAAAAAACAGTCTATCTTCAGGCTAGGAGGTAAAAATGGAGCCTGAAGAAAATAAGATTGGAAGAGAATCAACTGTATCTAAACAAAGAGAACTATGGAATGCGGCAAAAGTGTCCTATTAAATAAGGCAAATTGGATAAAAATATTTATATAGCAAATTCACCCTCAAAACAGAAACTCATATTGCTTTAAACCAAAACAATTAAGCAGCTAAATGTCTTTTCCCTTACAGAGTATGAAAGTATGTCCTTGTGTTACAGATTGATTCTGTCCTTGCACTGCAAATTTATTTTAATTGAATCTAGCCCAATAATGAGACTACAGCAGCTCCTTTTATGGGGCACCCCAAACCTATGGGGTAGGATTTAATTTCCAAAAGCTGAGTGGTTATTGCTCTTTGAAAGCTGTAGAGTACCGAGAAATCCACATGAGGCTTGGAGATATGACAGAAAACTTATTCAAGTCCCAAACTCTTCTGAAGCAGCAGCTGATGGCCAAACGTCTACCCAGGGGTGTCTGAAGTGACACTATGTGCTTACATTTAGCAGACTGAATCCTCTCCATTTTGTCTGATGTTCTGTTCAAACAGCACACAAGATACACTTTTTTCTTACTTCAACAGCAAGACGTCCCATAGCAGCTCACAGACAATCTTGTTATTTGTAATTTTCTATTTTCTATGATTTTGTGCCATAAATAAAATAATAGGGGATATTATTGTCCCTTGAAAATTATATTCTTAATTTTATTATTCAAGTACTTCCCCTTTGTTTTGTTAAAATGCAGTAGTTGTGCTCTGTTGCTAGCCAGAATGTAAAGATTAATGCAACATATTTCTGTTTCTATTTAAATCAAAGCATTATCCCTATAGCAACTGAATCTACAGCACTGCACACTTTCTGGCAGGGTGGTGAAAGCAAGACATAAAAATAGCTCAAAACAGCAACCAAAACCTCTGGAGAGATCTTATTTCAGCAGAGAAAATATTTGAACACAAATCCAGTTCCCTCAAGGACTCTGCTCTTCAAAGGAACACAGATGATTTGAAAATAGAAAGAAGTTCCCTCTGAGAAGATATATTGAGACAGTATTGGCAGCTACTGTACTTTGACAGGAATTCTTTGTAAGTTCCATCCATGCCTCTTTGGCAATGCTTCACTTTTTCTGTGAGAGGAAAAGGTGACCATTACTGGTCCATGCATGCACATACACAGTGTGTGAAGACTTAGCTGTCCTGAAATATGGGGATGGGAATAGAATTCAGTAGTAGGTCACTATAAATCAAATGCAAACAAGCAAACAAACCCCTGAAAAACCAAATTACACCTCCCCCTTCTTCCCTCAATGCCCCACAAATTTTAGAATAATCCCTAAACTAATATGGAATACGAGTTGTAATGATAAAAAAGAACATTGCCTGTAATACCAAGCTCACAATGTGTTTTCTGGTACCAGCTGCCATTCTAGCCTGCCACCTGCTTTCCAAATGTGCTCTCAATGCTGCTGGTGGTTCACGTTATAGAGATGAAGGTGACTTAGCACAGCTGAGTAAGCTGCTGAAGAAAGAATTTAGGTGGGTGGATGGGAGTGGGATGCTTCAGCCCACATTGCTGAATTTTGTCTTGCAATTTTGGTTTTGTATCTCCTCTCCTAAGGGGAAAGAGGGCCATTATCCGTTCTTGTATCTCAGAAAGATCAAATGTCAAGGGTTTAACAGCTCCGGGAGAATCCTGCAACGTGCAATGGCTGGGACATGCAGCAGTGGAACAATCAGAAAGCAATCCCAAATTATGTTTTTTAAAATGTTTCCTTCATAACTGTATTTAAGAGAATATAAATACACTCTTAAGAGAAATGGGGATCAATTTTGTGCTAATCTTGGGATCAATTTTCCAAATTTCAGTACAGCTTATTAGCTTTAGAAGCAGGTTTTTTGTACCAATTTTCTTACAGGTGAAGATTTCTTTCACTGGCAGCAAAACTAATTACCATATAATCCTCTCTCCAGTATAGAGTTAGTAGATTGTTTTTAGCTTGACAGATATGCAAATGTTTTTCTTTGTAGCACACAGAACGACAGTTTTTGTTGTTTTAAGAAGCATCATACACAGAGACTCCACAGTGAAAAACCTGTTTTCTCATTCTAACCTGTCTTGCTGTCTGCAATGCTTTCCGCCAGTATCTTAACAAGTTTTAAATCAGCACTTTTCTCTTTTTAAAAAATTTATGCAAATATGTGGAAATAAATGAGTACATGTGAAAGCATATAAGGAGAAGCAAGTATAATTAATCTTGGCAGATACTTTTAAAATAAAAAATGCTCGTCAGCAAAGGTCTTACCGCTGTGTTACAAAGTGTTTGAAAACAAGATTTATTACAATAGAAGTGTTGACACTCAGCAGCAATTTGGAACTGCAAATGTACTTCCTTCTTCTGTGCTTTACAGCCTGGGCTCTCTGCTCCATCTGCACTGAGAGACAAGGCATGAAAGACCAGAGACTCCTCTGGGCAACCTCTCACAGCTGCCCCCCTTATCCCACGGATCAGCCAGGTGAGCTGAGCAGCTTCTGGATGAACTGACATACTTCAAGCAATTTTTGGAGCTCCTACAGATTTAAACTGGCTCAGAACTTTGGGATGTTGGGCAGTCAGTGGTTTACCCCACAAGGGGTTTTTTAATGGAAAATAATAATTTCTGGGAAAAAAAGTCATCTATTTTTGCCCCATCAACCACATTTTGACATTAACACAGTCAAGCTCTTCTCTCCTCTATTTCTCCTCTGCTATCCCAGCTGCTCACTTAGTTTTAAAAAAATGTCACACATTTAATTCTTCCCACACATTTCCTAATAAGTTTGGATGCCTGTGACTTCAGTGGAGCAGAACCAGCCCATGGAATTTCTTTAAAAAATGCCCCAGAAATGGTCCTAACATAATTTTAATATTTTACTACTTTAATGTGTTTGTCTCACTGAATGAAATTTCATCAGCTGGCTTTCTTTCTTTCTTTCTATACCTTCCTTCTGTTATGAACACACTATATTACCATAGTTATTAGTCTAGAGACAGTCTATGCTGTGTCTAAAAGAAAAAAAAAATAAATATATATATATACTTACTAAACAGTAGACCCAGTTTCTATGCACCTCCCACTATTTCTGCATTTTATTAAACTGCATGGGGAATCTTCACATTGTCCAACACTGCGACCAGAATTGGGGTGTCCTTCTGGTGTTCCTGGTGATTTGAACCCTTGATTGAGGCTGGTGCGAACTTGAACATCAAAAATGCAACCTCAAAAGTAGAAAGAAATAAAGAAATTAAGTTTTAAAAAGACAGCAAAAGTCAAAACAAACCTAACAACAGAACAGTGCCGACCCTCACTGAATGGGTTCCACCAGAATATCTTCAGTGAATTGGCAACCATATCATCTACAGGAGAAAGAGGTAGGCCTGCTGCTTTCTGTTCAGGCAAATGAGTGGATGATCAGAAGTCCTTAATTTAATGTTGGGTAAAACAAAAGGAATAATTTCTTAAGGAATAAACAGAATATAAAGTCAGTGACTAGGTGAAATTTTGTGTTTACACACTTACACTCTTACAGAAATGCATCTATGTCAGATAGGAACAGTCACAAATCCCAAAACCACATAAAACACCAAAAAGCAAAAAAAGACAAAAAACAAACCAGGAAAAAAGAGAAGAACAGACAGCAATAATTCTGCTTAATATAAAACATAATACAATCCAGACAGCACCAAACAATATAATGCAAGCGAGGAACGTGGACTTGAATTTCTGTGGGCTGAAAAGGACCCCTTCAGATAATGACTCAAATTCCTCTCTTCTCAAGTCCCTGGTACATGCAGATCATGTCACACATGACATGTTACAGTCGATGTAGGCTGCTTCTTCAGGCCCTTAATCTCAGAAAATAATTTAAAAACATATGCTAGTAAGGTAAACACTTCTGGGGCTGTTACTTTGTCCTGTGGCCAAGTGACCAGGCGTGGTCACAATATTATTGTCAAACTTTTATTACTTTCCAGAACAGTACAGCTGCATGCAGACTACCACTGGGAAAGGGTCCAAAGATTATTCTAAGCCCCTAAACCCATCAAAGAATTGTTTAGGAAACCAATAGTTGCCACAGACCAAATATTTTTCAGGGAATATTGTAATAATTTATTTGTAAAGATGATTGAGTGCCAGTGGCTGGATCTATGTGTGATTTTCTTTTCCTTTCATAATACATTGGTATCCCAAGCCAAAAGAGGAGCTAAATCTTCAGAGTAAAGCAGAGATATTCCCTGCTCTCTACTTCCTAGCAGCTCCTGCTTAGCCTGTGAGCTTTCCATGGGCTGCCCCTTTGGAGAGTCTTTGCTTTTGCTGGTGGTGTCACAGGTAGCCAGCCTTATGGGCCCAGCTGAAGTCATCTGTATTTCTGAATCATGTTTATGGACCTATGGGTTTATTCTATACTGAAAAATTGAAAATGATGCCAGAGAGTATATCTATTTGGATCAAATCCTAAGTGACTTTTCAAAATATACCCCAGCATCCAAGTGATGTATAGTCACATTTAAAGGTAGCCTAAAGCAGTTTTGAAATGTCATCCAGATTTATACGTAAATATATACACAACTTCAAACTAAAAATCAGGTTTTAAACCACTTTAGTTAAACTAGTACATGAATGTATTTGAAAATGCTCATAGCTTTCTAAACCTGATTTATCGAATTTAGCTGAGACACAGTGAATTTCCACAGTGGCTGAAATCACAAGAAGAGCTGGTATTCAGCAGTGCATGCCAGAGGCTCTCTGCTTAATATTACAAGCAGGGAAAGGATATGATATGGAGATTGCAAGTAATCATTATACTGATTTTAAAAGCATCACTTAATATGAGTTTTTGCATGATTCACTGAAATCACATAAGGAAAAGACTTGCATCTGAAAAACCCAATGAATATAAAATGAGATTTTTTTACAGCCACAAATTTTGTCTTGAACAAAATACAAGTAATACCTATAGTAAGATAGCTATTTTAACCACTGTTTCATGATGTTTTTGAAAGTAGCTTTCTTCAGCTATTTCCACATTTCACACATTTTGTGGCTCTGTCTATATCAACACATAACTGTTAATTCAGAAACTCATAATAAGTAATTTAAAAATAACCTACTTTTTGTTATTGCTTTTTGCTTTTTACAGGGTTGTTTTTTTAGGCCACCTTATGCTTGGTAAATCCTAACTAATGTTTCATCTCTTTATCAGTAGCAGATAAAGCATGTTCTGTTCTCCTGGATCTTGCTGGAGTGCTAAGAAAAAGCAGCCCAGAGCTCTGCGTAAACAATGGAAAGCACAGAGAGTCCCCAAGGACTTAAATGTCAGCATGGAAAATAAACTGGCCTTTGTGTTGATGACTAGTTTAACTGTACCAACCACAATTTAACTGGGCCATCTAGGTCAGGAACAGGTCTTGAGCACTGGTAAACAAAGCATGTAACAGGTACAAGAGTGTTTTGGCCCAGCTTTCTAAGTTCAACTGAGTCTTTTATTTAATGAGTCAGAGCAGCAATTTGAGCCTGTTGTAGCAAGCACTATACAACCTTCTGCAGAGGGATCAGCTGATGAATGTGCCTTCTTTCTGACCTGAATTCCCTTAACTCCGCCAGTTCTGGGCCCCTTTCAATGAGAGACTGCCAACTATTTTGAATAATGGAGAGGTTTTCTGACACAGCCAAGTTTGCAAGAGGAACTTGAAGTTCCCGACTTTGTGAGTTAAACTTGGCGTGATTCTGAACGTCAGAGTTTTATGCAAGTAAACTGAAATCAGACACCAAGACTGTAAACTCACAGATGGTATACTACCTTTTTGTTTGCAGTCTTTTGAATTGTGACTCCTTAGACCACACCTAGGCCTTTCTATTATTGACCTTTTTTACCATCAATTTATTTTATAGTTTTCACCCCAGTCTAGCAGAGCTCATAAACCACTAAAGAGCCACCAACAATGGATTAAGCAAACTTGAGGGACTATCATAAAAAATATTACTTCACTAGTCTGCTTGACTTTTTTTTTTAATTTCTTCTCATATATCCTTATCACACAAAGATTTTTTTTCCATGACATCTTGCTAGGATCCCTTACCTGCTTTTAAACACTCGGTGCTAATTTGGCTAAAAAGCACACAAATCAGGCATTTTCAAGATGCACTAACAATGCAGCAAGAATACTGACAGAAATAGACACATTGATAAAATATTTTCCACCGGAATGCAGTACTGAATTTAGAGATTTCTTAAATGCTACCTATCCTAAAATACTTTGCATTTCCATCCTGTTTTTCTTTGCTGTTTGTGAGTAGTGGGGTGTTGGTCTAAAATATGGCCCCCACAGTGACTGCTCAGCACTTCTCAAAGGTGTGACCCAAACACCCAGAGGGTCTGTTTGGATCATACAGCACTGACTAAAAGCTAGTTCAGAACTCACTTTCCTTCTGTGACATCTGTGGTGCAGGAACATAAAGATAAGTAGTCTTTACCCTTGCAGGCTTGCAATGTATTCTAGCTAATTATGAACTTAAACTTTGACTGAAAGCCTATATTTGTATCTATCTGGAACTCAGCTGTGTTCTGGGTTTATGCCATGTTTAAAAAGTGACTGCAGTACCTGGACTTTTATTTGCTTCTTTGCAAAATCAATTATGTGAAAAGGTGGCTCTTTCAGCATGAAAAAGGCTCTTCAATATTTCAGCTTTGTGGTAAGTTTCTTTAGTCTGTTTACTCCTCCTTTTAATAGTATTTGCTGTCAAACATGGATTATTTCTATAGCCATGCTTCATCCTGCTTATGAACAGAACCACAGGAACAATCAGTTGCTCCTCTTTCTGTGCTCCTCACTCATTTCTAGATGCAAGCCCTGACTCTCCATCCATTGCATCCATGGCTAGAGATGGCATCCTGCAGTCATGGTAGCACAGAGCGTGAAACATCAGAACTCTCCCTCTTGCTTTGCCCCTGACACCAGATTTCTCTCTGCCTCTTTCAGAGATGGAAGGGCTGGAAATTCAGCTGTAACTTCCAGCTTTTCTCAAATAATTCTCTGTCTCATTTTGTGTAGGTGAGTCATAGTGCTGCACTGTGCACACCTTTGAACATGAGTCAGTTGGTTTTATACTCCCATTTCAGATTGTCCATTAATAACCAGGCTGAGTCTCTTTGGCCACAAGACTTTCAGCTACCTAAACTTCACATTTTACTTTTTAGAGCGTCTGCAGTGTGCTCAGAAAACTCACAATGTACCTTAATTACAGTGTTATAGGAAATGAAAAAAAAGCTAAAAACTTTAGTAAACCATCCCATTTACAAAAGGCTCAAATTAAAAATTCCACAACTTTGGATTATTAAATGACAATTTGTTAAAGACATTTATTTTCAGTTTACTCCTCCTCTATAGAAATTGCCTGAATAAGTGCTCAAGGCATGCAGGTCAGGGAGGAAATGGTCTGAAACTGCAGTTTTACAGAGTAAAAATCCTAAATTATTGCACACTGACACTGGGGACATTTAGTCTGCAGCAGTAAGGCTGGCCTCAATGTTTCTTCATCCAGTAGTGATTTCTTACAAAAGGAGAGATACACTCTGGTATTAGAAGCAAAATGGTTTTAATAAATCATGTCTTTAAAAGCAGCCAACAGCAGGTTTCCAAAAGTCTGAGTGGTTTAATCAACTATGGGCTAGATAAATTTATCTTGGCTGTCACTTCCAGAGTTTCTTTGAGTTCCCTTCAGCTGTAGATTGGCTGAAGTAAAATAGTTCAGAATTTTCCTCTCTGCTAGTGGTATTGCAGTTCCCACTCTGGAAAATGTCTATAGAGGTTTATTTCTGATCCTGAAGATCCTGAGAGCTGAAATTTGGGAGATTTCTGAGCTACGAGAACAAATGAGATGCTGACTACATAAGAAAACATCATAGGGAATTGGTCATAGGGATGTGTAGGTTCCTTGAAAGTCAGGATGCTCTGGGAAACAGAGACAAGCCTCTGCTGGGAATTGGAGCATGGAATGAATTAGCAAATGTAGTAGACTTAATACTGTAAATGATAGGGACAAAGAGAAAACTGGAAACCTGTTATGTGTTATGTTTGCCAAAATTTTGCAGTAAATACTTCTTTTTAAAGAATAAGAAAAAGCAAGAAATAGTATGGTAACTAACAGTACATGGATTTTCTGGTTTTTAAATGATTATTCATACTGAATTTGTAGAAATATCATAATTAGAATATATTTGGAACATGAGGAACTTTGAAAACTCACAATGTTTGCAGTTAAAGTGAAGCACCAGAGATTCCTGTTGGTCACCCCTAACATTAGCATGTCTATAAAACTCTATAAAAGTACTTCACAGGTATTGACCTTATTAAAATACTTGCACAGACATCATGTTTTATGATATGTCAATTTGCAAGGTGCTAAGAGGCTATGAAAGGTATAACTATACAATCCATACTTCCTGAAAAGACAGAGATGGATGAGATATTAATTCATATCACATTCTGAGTGAAAAGTTGTTTAGTGTATGAAAATGAGTTTTATTGCTATGCTTGCCTTTCATAATGTACCCTCACTTTCATAATTGAGAACTCAGACTCTGGTTTACTACTGCAAAATGTTTTCTTTTCATTTGAAAGCCTTTCCAGGGCTCAAAACGAATTGAAATTTTACCTTGCAAATATCAAGCACATTGTTTCTTTGGAAGCAAAGAACAAAAATAAAGTGTTATGAACAAGTCCTTTGCCTCACTGCTGATCTAGAAGGATTTGAAAACAGATTTAAAAAGCTTCAAATACCACTTTTGGGGTAAAAATTATTATCTGGTAGATAAATACTCACAAGAGAAATTAGCTAAGTCCTTTCTAGAGACTAAGATCATAATGCCAGGAAAAAAGAAAAAAAAAAGATTTTTTTTTCAGAAGGAATTTTTCAGCATGAATGCTCTTACCCAAACTAGCACTGCCAGTCACACTGGGAGAAGAATCTAAACTACTACAGAGAAAGGAAGCCCTTTGGAAGTGATGCTGTAGAACAGGGATACTTAAGAAGTGATTATATGGCAAACATTATAATGGCAAACTTCCATTTTAGCAAAAGCAGAAAGTATTAAAATTATTTAGCAAAACCTCTTTTTGCATCATGTTTCTTAGTTATCACAGTGAAATAATGAAAAGGCCACAGCAAATTCAGCCATGGAGATTCTAGTTAGTTTCCTGATTAGACAGAGATTGTTTCAGTTGCCCATGAAAGAAAGATATACAATCTGATGCATGTATTAAAAGGAATTGAAAATGGTGTAATCTTTACCTTGAAAGCCATTCTTAAACCTGGGTCCCTTTGGTAAGAGTTCTGGAGTATATTCACGATAACCTCCTAAATAAAACTGACTGAAGACATTGAGTCCAACCAGCCTCCCAGGAGAAGTGACAGTTTTATTCTTCTGATCATCCACCTTTCAATGAAACATTAATATTTGTTACGACAAAGGAATTTGCCTTTAGTTAGGAACTCCTAGTGAAGACAATCCTCCCAGTTTTATAGGGAAGCAGAAAAAAAAATTAAATTTTCCATTTAAAATGTGAAAAAACACAGAGAACACTTTCATCTAAAAGTTATCATTCTATCCTTCTAAAGAAATTGCTTTTTTACCTTCAGCCAGCCTTCCTGGAGATTTCTGCCTAGATGAATGACATGAATATTGAGTGTCAGATCAAGTGGTTTGCTAATGATTGTTGCTGTGCCAGAACCTAGATTGTAGCTATATACCACTCTCCCATGACGGAGGCCTAACTCCAAGAAATCCTCTCCATTCAGACCTGAAAAGACAAAAAAAAAAAGGATAACTACTTATTTCAGGATTTAGTGAACACCAATGTGTAAGATATACTCCAAATCTACTGAGAAGTTATGTTTAGCAAAATTTTAGCCAGGAAGGTTATGAGTTTCCTATATATTTCTAATATTCTCGGTTTAACTTGTAAGATTATTTCCAGTATTCTTGTGGATTTAAAATGGAAACTGCAGACATTTTAAACATTTATAGGCTTTTTGGAGCAAGATCTTTTTCATACTACAGTTAAGTTAGTGACATCAACAAAACCTGCCAGCCCTGGTGGATTTAGCAGCCAGTACTGTTCCTTCCCCCTGGAACATGAAAAAATTTTCAAATTTCTCTAAAATTAAAAAAAAAAAAAAAAAAAAAAAAAAAAAATAAAAAAAATTGCAATTTCAAGATCCATGTGAAAATAGGGCCTGACTTAATCCTATTCCAGGATGCTTTCAGCTATCATTTGAGGTACTTCAAGAGCCTCAAAACCAAAGAACACCTGCTGCTCTGAGGCTAGGGGAGTAACAGGGACAGGGGTCTCAAGAAGCTCTGGTTGCTTCTGTCAAGCTGCTTCAGCTGCCCTTGACTCAACAGCACCTGGAGCCTTTATTGCACCTGCCCCCAGTTAAGGTGGCTCTAGGACGTTCATTGATGGAATTTCCTTGGTCAGCCAAGTGCTTTAATTCTTTAAGCCTTCTTTACTTTCAGGTTAGAACTAAATAGTTTGCCAGTTTGCAGTAAATAATTAAATTTCTTTACATTTAGGCCTGCATGCTATAAGTGTTTGTGCTTTCAGTAACTATAGTGTAAAATCTCATTTGAAGGCTTTTAAGTATGATGTAAAGCCCATGAGTAAGAGTTCAATTCCTGGACATATTCCTCGTCATCCAAATAAACACATTTTTTACACTGGCACCTTTAAAGAGAATTCAATCTCTCTTCTCATGCAGGCGAGAGAGGAATCACCACTGTTTAGAGAAAACCTGATGAGCTTGTTTCTTTTTATCAACCTAAACCTTTCTTCTGCACATACATTTGGTATGGTAAAAGAACCAAGATACAAACAATGGTGAAAATGAAGAATGTTCTCACTTGTGCCTTAGGATGTCCTGAACTGAAATTCAAAGCCATCCATTTATTTTTACAACTCTCCTGGGATTCAAGCAATTCAGTGCTCAATTTCATGCCTGTACACTGTATTTTATTTGATATTTTCTTCTGTTTTCATAAGGCTGTCTTATTTTGTATCTGTTCCAGGGAAGGTCTCTTCCTATTTGTTCTTCCAATGTGTCTGGATGCCCTTATTTCAAATGTGTCTTGATGCCCCTGTCTGAAATGCATGGGAATTTTTCTTCATTTGCAAAAGATAAAGTAGGCTTTTCCCCAGGAAACAATGCTGCTTATATCGTCCTCCCACTGAAGCTCTGCACACAGCTGCTTCACAGCCAAAACTGCCATATTCCCCTTATCTTGTATTCTGGAAGTGAACATGCTGTACATTCTGCTTTTTCTATACAGAAGTTTGTTTTTTCCACAGATTTCCTATTTTGATGCAACAGGAATATATAGAAAAAGAAAAGGAAATCCTTATTCCAAAGGATATGAATACACTGCCTCTGTAGAGGATGTGCAGTTACATTCAGTTGCATAGAACACAAACACTATTCATTTTGTATTACAATGATTTGTTCATGATTTTTCACGACTGAATGAAATTACATTGCTTTAAGTTACACTGGCACATTACCAGTGAAGGACTTTAAATTGAAAATAACAATTATTTTTTTAAAAACCTTTACTAAAGTTTCTATTTTCAGCAGTGTCTAAATGTAGTTCTGTGATTTGACCTGCAAAACAAGGGGAAGCACATTAAAGACAAACCATTGTTTAAAAGGGTTTCTGGATTTTTAAAATCCTTTTTCAGAATTAAAGTGTATTAAAGAAGTACAACAGTGTCAGCACTCTAAAAACGGACTTGATTTGAAGTGAAAAAAATTGAAGATAAGCATAGAATCATGGACTGCTTAGGGGTTGGAAGAGATCCCAAAGATTATCTAGTCCCAGGCAGGGACACCATCAATCAGATATGGTTGCTCAAGGTCTTATTCAACCTGGCCTTGAACTCTGTCAGAGTTGGAGCAGAATAAAATAATGTTAATAGTCTGCATAAATGAGAAAACTTTTAACTATGTATTGGAATGGAATTTTTTAGTAACTCACGATAGGTTAGCCATGAAATCAATGCCTGTGGTTTGGGCAGAGACAACACTGGAGGGGAATCAGGTAGGGTGCTGCAAGAGAATGCTAACTAAAAGAAATGGGATGAAATGGAGGAAGGGGAAAAAGCAAATTAAATATTAAAAATACTTCCTTACTGGAAGATCACTGGCTGTGAAAGTTCTCATGCTCCTCCTGTTGAGAGCGATATTGTTCAATACTCAGTAAATTGTTTAAACAAGAGCAATTTCTTGGTGAAATAACATTCTCTTGGTAAGAAACTGCTTTCTGGTAGCTAAAATGTGGGGTGCTCAGTCTCCCCAACAATTTAAACTAAGGAGAAAATAACAAATTACCAACAGCATTTTGCCATCACCTCGTTGCTCTGTGTTTGCTGGGGGTTGCCCTTGGCAGGTGTGCTGCTGCCCACCCATCCTTTGACACGGGGCTGCAGAAACACCTGCCTGCTGTACTGCAGAGTTCACACACACACACAAACGACATGCAAAGTAATAAAAAGCCAGGTTTCTGCCTGACAACTGCATAATAAGCCCAGAATGCTAGTATTCTCATTAAATAAAAATGACACCGGTAAGATTTTCTTTTTTTTAACTCAGTTCAGCCAAATATGATTCCAAGACCTACATTCCACAATGACTTCTGACAGCACAGGGTACACCCTGCAGGCAGGCCTTTTTGAGACAAATTTTAGTGCAATGTATCTTTTATATTTAAGCAATTTTTTTGGTGTTTTCTTTTGATTATTGTAACTGAAAAAGAATCAGATTATTTCATACCATTGTGTTCTATGTTTCATGTTTGCATTTTCTCCATCCTGAATAAAGACAGTGAATTAATTGGTATAATTTTTGTTTGGTTATATTTCCTACAATTGGAAATGTTTCAAACAGGTGCTTGAAATTCAGTTCCCAAGGTTGCAGAAACATGTCTGAATGTGGTGGTTCATTCATGTCATTGAAAAGAATGTTCTGACAATTTCTTTGTATTCATATTACAACACAGCTTCTTATAAAAAATTAATGATGCAGACACTGGCTTTTGAATGCTCTTTTCTGAATGATTAGATGGAAAGGTTTTAGGTAATTTCAACTCCGTGTGCTGTTTCTACTCAGCTACCCAAAAAAAAAAAAAAAAAAAAGACAGTATTTCCTCCATCCACAAAAATAAATAATTAGTGAGTGAAAGGAAAAGCTGCCTGGGAGTGAATGGTGGCTGTCAGAGAAATAAAATGTGGCATGGGGAGTTATACCTGGTTGTAGTAAAAAATAATGTGAATGTAGTTCAGTTAGCAGGATCAGCCAGGTCTGACCATGTCTTTTGCTGAAGTTTGGAAAAAAACCTTAGCAAATTCTAATTTCCACACAGATAGAAACAGAGTTTTGAGTTTAAGTGCATTCATAGTGGTTAATATGGATTTGTGTTAAGCTAATTTGGATAAACAACCTGATAAATTAAGTACTAGGCTCTCATGGCACAATAAAGTGCAGTTGATTGGCTGAGCTGCAGTAGCTAAATTTGACAGGATCTTTGCAAATGAAAAGTAGCAGACTTAATTGTCTCATAGATAAACTGAAGTTTTAGTTTGCATTGCAATAGACTAACAGTCTGCCTCCTGGAAGTCTGCCACAGGGAGAAAGGGAAAGAAGCCCCAGAGAGTTTGGAACTTAAGTAAAGAAATTTAATAGAAAGAAGACCTAAGAAAATATCAAATGTATTAACACAGCAAATGAAAGACACCCTGTATCCTACTGATGTGATACACTGCAATTGTTCTGTTAGATATATATGTAACTGCATAATGCCTCCCCAAAACTGATTTCTAATAATGCATTTTGGGAGCTCAGCATCTTAAAACAGCAAATAATAATTTCTCCCCTTCTTCTGAAGCATTCAATTTCTGATACTGTTCAGCTTAAGTGCGGGGTTCCTGTAGGTCAAGGACCATTTCTGCAAAACTCATGTGATGTTTTAGATATGGCAAAGCATTTACTATAGTAGTCAAGACTTCTATTGACATACCTAAATCACTCTCCTGCTCTGATGGGTTGAGACCTAAGACACATCACCCAACCTCCCTCCTAGGCTTCAACACTCCCATGACAGCCCCAAACCCAAAAGTTAGGTCATGATCCCATAGCAGAAACAATTAAGATAAAAATAAGTTACTTGATTCTTATGAAATATCTATGATCTGTGACTGCTTTATGTCTGCATCAAACCACATGAAATTTTTCCCAACTTTCATCAGAATTATGGCTTCTGTTTGGAGTAATGCTGAGATGGACATAACACAAGTAGTTTTACTATTTTAGCCCATGCCATGCTGGTGCCATGCAGCCTGCCACAGAGGGGTGCTGTGAGGAGACACCTCCAGTATCACCCAAATATTAGTGCAAATGCTGTGAGTAGAGCTACATAACCTGCTTCTCAGCTGTGTCAGTCAGACCAAGTTGAATGCTTTGCTACACAGACTGTAGCTCGACTTACTTGTAGGTAGCTTGGGTTAGCTTGCATTGAGAGATCTCAGGGTTTAGGGTCTCCTATTTTATGTAACACAGAATTCAATTATCAACAATGAAATTTATGCTTACAACTGAAAAAAGGGGAACCTTGGCCTCCTGGTTTCCAATTATTGTGTTCAGAAATATAATATCTCAGATTAACCATTGACTTTAATCACTGGAAGCAATTATATTTCTCCTTAATGAAAAGAAACACTTAAACAACCTGATTCATTACTCTGTCTTTACAAAACAATACAGTTTTGAAGAGATTATTTTCCCACTAATGAATTATATCCTAAAATGAATCAAGAAAAACCTGTGCATATTTTCATCCTGCTTGTTGAATGAGCATTTGAAAGCTTGTAAGGGTAAGTGATACAAACAAAGCTTACCTTGGCCCTTCTGTCCAGTGAAAAAAATCAGGTTATCTTGTAAAGCTGAGTGGTGGTTTGCCAACTGAAATTTCAAGCGAAATTCATAGTAGAAGGTGATATTTGGGATTGTAGAATAAGCTAGGAATGAGGTATAGCCAAAGACATCTGTTCCACTGAAACTTGGTCGAGTAATATTAATAGCTGGATTAAAAAACAATAAATTTAATGTTAGGGCAAAATGTTTAACACATGTATTTACAAGTTCTATTTCCTAGTCTGGTTTAGAACTTAAAAACTTATAAATAAAACTAATAATTTGATATGTTATAATATTTTACACACATGCAGTTTGGCTTTCCTCTGAGGATAAATGTCTTTATTTTTCAGCTTATGTAAATAAGCTTATTTTAAAAAATGAATTGTTGTCGACTACTGCCACCTTCTGGATTCTAGGTAACATTGTTACAAATAAAAGTACACTAATATTTACTCAAGACTGAGGCAGGCAGACAAAAGAAAATACAGAAAGAAATTCTCCTGTTGAAAGAAATGCCTCCCCTGACAGCCAGTTGAGTGAAGGCAACTACAAGGATGTGCTGTCGAGCTTATACTAATACTAATGCTAATTCTTCGCAGGTAGAGGAAGTAATAAAAAGAAGCATCATAAAAGGATGAATTTGCAGGACACTGGATAGGATCTACATGAATTACAAATAAAATCAAGCCTGTACATATCTGTACAGAAAAGAGACGCTGGTGCTAAGTATCCACATGGCCCCGAGGGCTGGCACCCAGTAGCCTGGCTGCTGTAGTCAATTCCTGGAGCTGATGCTCAGAGATCACATAATGCTCATATTGACAATGTGGTTTAGTAAAAGGAGGAGAAAGAGGACTGACAGCTTGATCCTGAAAGACTAGGGATGGGACTAGATTTAAAAGATTCGAACAGGTACCTCCTCCAACCAGCCTGTGCACCAAATGTGGCTGGATACAGCTTTATTAATGAAGGCAATATGAGGGACTAGGGGAGCTACACCATGCACAAACCAGATTGGGAAATGCTGGTAAAGAATTGTAATACTCCCCAGGTAAATCAATATTAGCCTAAGTACATCTAAGCACCTGAATGCTTACAGGGTGGGAGAAACAATAGCAGGTAATTGTGAAAATGCTGTCACCATCTCCAGACTGGGGAATCTGTTTCTAAATCTGCAGCCTGGGAAACCTGCTGAACTGGCACTGAAGTGGCAGACATTGCCTTGGTACCTGCATCTGAGAAAAGGTGCAGGCACAGGCATGGCAAACCTCTTCTAGCACAGACTGGGAGTTTGCAGCAGTACAGAGTGTGCTGTTCTATTTATTGAGCACTACTCCACACATGTGGCACATAATGCCTTGCTCTTGATCTTAAATGGGAGCCAGGAAATTTCCATATGAAACAGTGATTTTGTCCTCATGAGGAGGACACTGGCAATGAGTCTGACTGAACACAAACTCAAGTCTCAGACCTTTGTGATTCATATGCTGCCTTGGAGGCAAAATGCAACTCCCCCATATTTAAATCTGATGTTTGCTTCAATCCACTGATACTCCCTTAGATTACCTGAACATGACTGAAGAAGCCTCAAATTCTGTATTTTTGTTAACTCAGGAAGCTATGACACACAGATAGCTCCTTTAATGTGAAGTGTTCTTTTTTATTTTTTCTGTCTTTTTTTCACCTTTTGTTCGTTTCTTTACATTTATTTAATAAACCACAAAATATTTAAGAGACAAGAAAATTTTAAAGTAGTCATTTGTGTTTATTATCTTTTTCTGCTTCGGTTTATAACAGGAAAAGCAAATTCTCTTATGTAGCTCTACAGAGCCAGGTAGTTTGGTTAGCTGGCAGAGATCAGTGAAGAGTCTATTCCTGACAAATTACTGTCAACAGGGAATAGCCCTTTATCCCCAGGATGAAATATGCCATTGTCTCAGCTGTTTCCTTGGAGGTTTCTGACTAAGGATTTATTTTCTTGCCTTTCTACTCTCTCCTTCTAGCATTCCATATAAAGCTAGATTAAAGATTGACAGAGGACCTCCAATGCAAGAAAGGTATGGACCTGTTGGAATAAGTCCAGAGGAGGCCACTAAGCCAGTCACAGGGCTGTAACACCTCTCCTATGAAGATATAGGGGAGTTTAAGGGAGTTGGGGTTGCTTAGCCTGGAGAAGAGAAGGCTCTGGGGAGACACTGTAGCAGCCTTCCACTACCTAAAGAGGGCTTACAAGAAAGCTGAAGAGAGAGTTTTCACAAGGGCCTGTAGGGATAGGACAAGGGGGAATGGCCTTAAGGTGAAGGAGGGTAGATTAGATTAGATTAGATATTGGGAAGAAATTTTTTACTGTGAAGGTGATGAGGCCCTGCAACAGGTTGACCAGAGAGGCTGTGGATTCCTCAGGCTGGATGGGACTCTGAGCAACCTGGTCTAGTGGAAGATGCCCCTGCCCATGGCAGGAGGTTGGAACAGAATGACCTTTAAGGTCCCTTCCAAGCCAAACCATTCCATAACTCTATGATTCTATGATCCGTGACATAGATGTCTACATAGCAGCTGACCACCTAAGGCTGCACTTTACGTCAGTAGAAAAATCAAGCACGTTTAGGATATGATTTCATATAAAACACCTTCCTTATACAGGACAGGTGAACAGTATTCCAAAATGCTTATTTCACCCCACTGAATAAAAAGGTAGCACTGTGCTGTAAGTCAAAGTATTTCAGGCTTCTAAAGACAAGTGGGCTGAAGTTAAGCAGCTCTGTATCCTGAAACCCCTTCTCATTCTGAAACATAGGGTTTTCTTAAACACTTAAATATTAAGATTTTAGATAAAAGCTAGCTTTGTTGAAATTAACTAGATAAAAGACATAAAACTCAGCTGCAGTTAATTACGGAAATTAATGATTAGTCAGGAAGTTAAGTCCAGAATAAGCTTTGATTATCTGATGTTTGTTCAGCTGTCCTTATAATAGGTGATTAATAAGCTTAGAAAAAGAAATTCAAAAGAAAAGTTGGACAGTTATTGATTTCCCCATCTGAAACTTATTCAAAAGTAATAAAGGAGTGAACTGGGAGTCTTCCAAGGTCAAATGTATTGTCAAAAAACAGAGAGGCAAAAAGGTCAAAGCGAGGAAGACAAGTCTTTACTTCATCAGGACCAGACCCCTCCTCATTTTACGACCACCAACCCAATTCTATTTTGAGAACTACAAATGCTTAATGACTTATTTTTCTAATTTCCATACGAAGCGGGGAATGGGAGGTGTCTATGTTATGAATATGTATTTGTATTTTGAATATGTAGAACTGTCATAGATAAATAGATTCTGCACTGCCTTGTAACTTCGGAGCTGCACATCAGGAGGTGAGCCCTGCAGTTACCCCAGCCTGAAATTAAACATACACTTTCTAACTGTAATGAGTTAGAGAGTCTTTGACAGTCTCAGCTGGATATCAATTCCAGATCCATATCCATATCTTGGTAAATCAATTCTGCATGATCTTTTTCTCTGGTCATAACTGCCATAAAGCTAAATGGTTGTGAAATTCTGAACTCATTCTCTGTGAAATCAAGGAAGCACTTTCTTTTTTCTGATTTCAAAGACTAACTCTAGGAAACTTTGAAACGAAATAATTTGCAAAAAATTGCTAATATCTGGGCAAACAAAGACTTACGTAACGGTAGATCATCAGAAGGCCAGCATGAAGCTGGGCACATTCCTCCAGAGGAGCAACTCAGACCCACAAACAGATTTAGGAAATTTCAAATTCTTTGGTTGGACCGTCCTTGTTTATTGTTGACTTGCAGAAGCACTACCTGCATTTGTTAACCAGCTGCCATATCCCAGCCCTGCTCCCCTCCGTGCTGGTCTTTCCCTGTGCATGCACAGTGTGTGGATCTAAACTGAAATGGTGCATGAGCTATACCTCTATCAGGCACGTGGTCCTGAAGGTGAATAGTATTTTCTAAGGCAACAGGAGACCCACGGGCACTTTTATGGAAACCATTACGCATTATTTTGGTTTACTTTTTCACAGTTTTCTCCACTGCGCTGAAGAAGTTTCTCACACCTAGAAGTCAGATGCAGTATCTAATTAACCAACCCATCTTTAGCAGGTAGGCACATGCAGTAAATGTTTGCAAATAGTCTTTCCAATGCTGGTCTCCAGAGAATAAAATGTATTTAGAAATGTTAATTAATACTGAGTAAAAAGCTTATATTTCTGGCTAACTCAATCTATCTAGCTTGACAGCTATTCCATATTTTATCTGTCTCTGAACTGCCTCTTACAGATTTTATACCATATTTTTAATCATGTTTCTTCTCTACACTAAGTATTATTTATCAAGAGATCTTTATCCAATCACATTAAAAAGTGAAAGGTCATCAGTAAATGTGCATCAGTGTAGAACAGTCTTTGAGATTCCTTTCATGAAATGGCCTTCATTAATTTGATTTTAATGCAGACTAGTTTGCCATACTCTTACATGTTTTTAACTTAGAAATTGAAAAAAATAATAACCCTGTATGAAAAATACAGTGATTGGCAAAATTGTGTGAAACAAAACAGCTCCACTTTTTCCTTTTATTCTCTATCTTTTCATTATAAAGCTATGGGTCCAAGACTGCAGAAAATTGTATAATCTTTTCCTTGAAACACAGTCCTTTTAAACATTATTTGTAAAATGTTTGGGGCTGGTTGAAATAGTGGAGGCCACAGCTAACCACATTGGGTTATTTTTAATTTCCTGTCTGGATATCATCCAAACTGATTCCTGCTCGTGCTCTTGCAGTGCACAGTCTGAAGAGGTAAAGAACCAAGATGAGTCCCAGTGTCTTTGATTATGAGCCTTGCTCACAAACTCCAAATTAACCCTGTGCTTAAAATACACACTGCTCTTACAGAGTACTGAAGTCTTTTATCAACTTTTTGTCCTTGATCTTGTCCTGTGTCCCTCTGCCAGTTCTATGTCATTCATCATTGTGCTTTCCTGCATTCCCAGTATTGAACAAGTAATAAAGCATGATATGTCCCATTGACCCGCAAACAAATAATGACAAGTTATCCCATTATATAAATGTATCAATATGGTTGACTACTTACTTCCCTAACGTTGTATGTCTTATCGGAGCTGAGCACAAAAAATGGGAGTTAAAAAAATCAACTATAGTTTGAAAAAAATCTCAACAAAGAGAAGAGAATAAAGTGACAAAGAAAAAAGAGAATAATGGTTTCATTATCTTTGAATTTTCTGTTATGAGTTAAAATTAATGTTACTTCAGCATCCAGTGGCAATACATCTTAGACCACAGCTTTACAATACATTGCAAAACCTAAGACAGATTAAAGGGATAGAAGGAGATGAAGACTTCAGGCTACAGAACTGCAATCAGATTACACATTTTTTTCTATATTAACATTGTCTAACTGTGAACAGTTACCAGCTCAGTATCTGGCTCCAGGATCACCAGCCATATACAGTGTGGGATGAATAGTATGCAGTTCTCCTAAAAACCTACTCATATTTCATAGGATCACAGAATTACAGAATCATCAAAATTTGAAGAGACTTTCACAAACATCCAGTCCAGCCAAAAACCCGGCACCACCACAATCACCATATCCCCAAGTGTCAAATCCAGATGCCTCAAACGCTTTCAGAAATGGTGACTCCACCATCTTCCTGGGCAGTGTATCCCAATGCTTAACCACTCTTTCAAGTAATTCTGATTAAGATCTTTCATCTGTTATCTCTTGTCTGTTTAAGAAATAGTTCATTTTATAAATAGATCTGATTTACCATCGTTGGAGCTTGCAGACCAGAGTCATTCCTTAAAGTTAAACTGCTGCCAAACTCTGAGGCAAAGGCAGGGCTTGTCTCTGCTCATCCTGTGACAACCAGTTATTGTCATGGGAAAAACAGGCTTGATTGGGGAAAAACTGTCAATCAAATGAGAGTAGGGTAATAAGAAATAAAGTCAGTTCTTAAAACATTCTCACCCCTCCCTTCCCTTCTTCCTGGGCTCAACTTCACTTCCAAATTCTCTACTTCCTCGTGCACAGCTGGCACAGGGTGATGGGGCACAAGGGTTGCGGATATGGCCTCTGCCACTCCCTCTTCCTCAGTGAAAGGACTATTCATAGTCTTCCCTTGCTCCAGTGTGGGGTCCCTCCCATGGGAAAGAGTGCTCCATGACCTTCTCCAGCATGAATCTTTTCCACGGGCTACAGTTCTGCCCAGAGTGGGTTTCCCACAGGGTCACAAGTCCTGCCATCAATCCTGGTCCAGTGTGGGCTCTTCTCTTCATGGGTCCACAGGTCCTGCCAGACTCTGCTACAGTGCAGGCTTCCCATGGGGTCACAGCCTGGGATCCTCCATGGCCTGCAGGTGGATATCTTCTCCATGGTGGGCCTCCCTGGGCTGGAGGGGGACAGCTGCCTGACCATGGCCTTAACCATGGGCTGAAGGGGAACCTTGCCATGCAAACTTTTCTTGCTGGAAACTCTGGGAAGTCCAAGGAAGAAAACATAAGGGGTGCTGGAACTGCAGGGTGGTGCAGTGCCAGATGAGGGTTCAAGGTGGTATTAAAATACTCATGTCTGGAAGACTGTTGTATCAGGAGTTAGTGATCCCTTTAATGGGTCATTCAGGTGTATGCCATCCCCTTCCCACCTCCAGGACTTATGGGTTCCTTTTACTTGTCCTGTGGCATCACTAATGAGGGAGCAATCAGAGTTATATTTTGGGAACTGAAATTTGAAATAATACAAGGGATTTCACTGCTCAGGGATGAAAATATGATTCTGAAAAACTCTTAGTACAGCAGTGACATTAATAGTGTGTGAGTGTGCCTATGTGTAGTTTTTACAATTTTTATGACATTCCTCACATTGAAGGGGTGGGGGAAATAAAGGCCCAGTGAAAACAAAATAACCCAGAAAATAAATTCTCTTCTACAGTAAGAAGAACAACCCTGATCAGCATTCCCCAAGGTCTTTTATCACTGACCAGGAACCTTGCAAAGCAGATTTTTTTTTAACTGAGGAAATTCCTTTTGGGCATCTGTTGTCACCAAACTGCACAATTCAGTCTGCAGACCCAAACAACTCTGAAGGTGACATTGTGTGCCAAACATAGCTGCGCAGAAACTATTTGCTTGCAGGCTGATTTTCACTCTACAGAGCTTGAAGCAAGTGACTATTTGCACTTCAACACTTTGGAATGAATTTTATACATGGGGGAATACATCCTACAGAAAACCTGCTGGAGCCCTTTGGACTGTGAGCTGTTACCATAAGAGTTGCTCAGAAATGCTTCAAGGAAGAACCTTACAGATTGCTGTGAATGTGTGCTGAGAATGACCCTTTTCAGGGTGTGTTTGCTAAATACAGTGCCACAGTTAGGAATCTGCTTCATGTTGTCACATATGTCAACATATGTGAAACTAAATCACTGAAGTTTGGTCTCAACACTGCAAATAACACGATTACTCATTTGAGCAATGCATGTCTTTGAAATCCTTCTCCCTTTAAATTTGCATTTGTACTTACAAAGTGCTCACTCCGGATTCTTGGCTTAGCAAAAGCCCTCATGTTATGACCAACAACTTCCCAGAAGAGCCCATTTTCTTGTGTGATGTATAATTACCGACAACATAGAGAGTTTAGAAGTCCAGGTGTTCATTTCCAGTCCTGGTGAATGAACCATTCTTGGTTCACTTGCATTCAGGAGGCCATTACAACTTCACAATACAATGATAGACTGATATTTACTATTTAAAACTTCTGCATCTTATATATCAAAATTTCTTGCATTATATTCAAGATTATATTCATTCAGTATATTATTTCTTGCAATATTTCAAACATACTGTTCTTATATTTTACAGACTATATCAATTTCCTGTTCAAACCAGGAAATGTCTCTGTTCTGTGCTTAGATAGAAGTGTTAATAAAAATAGGAAAAAAAAGAAATAAAGGCTGATTATATAGATGGTAGCAATTTAACAACTGTAATCAACTTCGTGATACTAAACACTTCAGGAAATTTATAGTTTGCAAAAAACAAAATGCAAGCAACTTTTTACTAATTTAAATATGAAAGGAAATTTATCAAACTAAGGGCTTGAATGATGGCTGCTTTCACACAAATCTACTGAAAAGCCAGAGCTCAAAAACTGGACTCAGTTTAAATTATATAGATCCCTTTATCTGCAGCTTAAAGAAACAAAGTCACCTGGGGGAATTAGTCAATCTGCCCATGTAGACAAAGCCTCTTTTCCAAAGTGTTGCATACTGATGGTGTTCTCCTCCCCTCCACCCCACCTCCCAGACAAGCTGGAAGTCACAGAAGCATTTTACTCCACGAATCAGCAGCCAAGTCCCAGCCCTATCCCAGGAGCCACCAGCCAGTCACAGGTCCATCTCCCCAATCCCAGAGGAGCACAGAGCACAACAGCAGCAGGAACCCAAATTAAGGATTCAGAGGAAGGAACACCTTGCACAGATCCCTCCCAGGGCTCTCAGGCTACCTTCAGCCCTAGTGTCAAGGTGTGACACACCCCATGATGAGTCAACACTGGATCACCTTTTGGACAGAGGGGTGTAACTGCCAAAGGGTGTGGGACACATTAGGGGATGTAATGAAGATCATTTTGGAATACCACAGGATTTATGGATGTCTATAGGAAGAAATCAGGTGATTTTGGCAGGGAACAAGTGTGGAGAATAGAGAGATACAGAGACAAAAAGGGCCAGTCCCATGTGAATAGTTGGCTGGTCAGAATACTTGTCTGGCCCTGTCCTCCACCTGACCAACGTGGCCTGTCCTCTTCTGTTTTATATTATCATCCTCCTCCCCTTGGCCCATTGCTCTGTAGCTGCACAGGTTCTTGAGAGACATTTCAATGTATAATGGTCAACTTGCAGCCAAAGTAATGTGGTCATCTAGTGATAAAAGCAAGAAAAATGTGTAGTGAGAGATAATGCATTTTGCTATGTATTTTTGGAAAAATGGACATGCTTTTAGGAAGTTTTTATTGATGTCTGAAACAAGCATAGCATAACTCAAACTCAAAGTCATTGTTACCAGACTGCTTAGACTGCAGTATGCTCCATCTGATTCAGTAACATAAGAAAAGTCCTTGTTAGTCCTAGACCTTGTCTGTTTTTCTCTATTTATATAGGTTTGTCTAATAGAAGATACTATCGAATGTCCTTACATTTTTGCCTCATTTGTCATATTTACAATAGTCCTATACTTTTCTCCACTTTTTGAATGTTATCCATTTCCCATAAAATAATGTATTTTAAACTTGTCGTGCCAAGCAATTTGGTTTCTCTTCATTTTTTCTTTGTTTTGATTTCATTTAATAGTGACAATAGTTTTATTACAACTTTTCCTTCCATAATTCTTAATATTGCTGTTGCTCTTAGTGTGACTTCCAATCCTTAACAGATGGCAATTGGAGCTCTGATACGTGGAAGATCTGTATCTGTAGGCTCATTTATGGCTCTGTCCATATCTTTATTTATCCTTTGTCTTTTGTAAATAATCTCTATTGGTAGGAGCAGCCAAGCTGGCATGAAATTACAATTCTTTTTGGCTTATTAGTTATATTCATTTTGTCAAATCATGACTGTGACATCTTGCTTGTTTTGTGTTGATGAAGACCAACTATTATTTGATAAACATTTTGATAAACAGCTTTTCTTCAGTGTTTCAGACACAAAGTAGGAAGCATTAGGTTATAATCTGAATAGTAGAGATACTATTATTTCATATCTTAAACCGAAGATGATTCATTTAAAATGTGTGCTTCTATGCCTTAATTTTTATGGACCATTTCTTTCTATTAAATTTATTATCTGGGACACACATTTTGTCATAGTAAACAATTGAGTTTGCCTTCTGCTTCTAAAATAATTTAAATTGTTCTACTATTTTAATTAGGCAAGCTATCATTATCTTCAAATATCTCCCCAAAATGATGGCTTTGATGCTGCTAGGGCTATCCATAAGGGTACATCCAGCCTCCACTGCACTGTGGCTTTCTTTCTCCCTTCTTTGCTTTAGAGAATGTGATGACGGGCCCTTTTTCAGCTCATTTTGAGATGTCTCTCTGTGCTCAGTTTATTTCTATTCCTTCTAAATTCTTAAGACACAGTTCAATAAAATAATTTTTCATATTGCAATAATAGTTTCTTATGTCATGGGCTTATTGCTTTGGATTTATACTCCGTCTTACAAAGCTGTTTATTTGTGCTGGTTTGGCCAAATTTGGAGGAAAATTGAGAGCAGAGATTGGTGATACTCATCATAAAGTCACCACAAGACAGTGTTCTTTCCTGTTTTGCTTGGTTATGGTGATGTTCTAGATAGTTTTCCCTTTCCACTCATTAAAATTAATTCTTTCCGTGCTTTCACGGACTCCAGTTTTGTAGTCAAGTCAAACTACTGAATTTCTGTACTTTCAATTTAAGCTCTCAATTTTTATGTAGTCTCTTAATTTAGAGACAGTTAAATACAAAGAGTTGCATCTTTGTATTTAACAAAGTGTTGCCTCACTGAACAAGTGCAGGGAAAAAGCACTAGATGACACTCAGTGTTGACTGATGTAAACTGTAGTACATTACAGGAACAGTCCTAACCTTAAATACACAACAGTGGGCTCTGACCTCATCAGCAGCATTCAAAGGAAGAGGTGTGAGATGTTTTAATAAGCACTTTCATGAATACATCAGTGTACTCATAATAGACAACAGAATTGAAGAACTGGTTAAGTAAAGGGCAGAGAGTAAAACAGAAAAATGTCAAACACCACTGTATAAGGCAGTGGCATTAGACACCTGGAATACATCACCTTGAATCAACTCTGAAGCCTCATTTTAAAGAGGATGCACTGGAATTGAGAAGGAACAGAGAAACGCAGCCTGGATGACTAATAATACAACAAATGAATTCCCAGTATATTGCTACTGCAAGCTAGGAAAAGTTACCAAGAAAGTATCATACATGTTTCACATACTCACCTCTTCTATTTGCTAGCAAGTATCATGGTTAGATGAAAACAGATAAAACATAAATGTTCATCTACTGAAAATTTTGGAAATAAAAATTTCACGTAAGACTTAAATGTTTATATGATATGAGAAAACCAAACTGATCATTGTTTAATATTTATTTGAAAAAGCACTTCATGTGCACCACTAAATAAGCTCAGAACCAGTGATTATTTTCTGTGTGTAGGTTTTTCAATCATTATTTTTTGCTACATTCATTGTTAGGGGAAAAGAATACCTTGGATGTTTACACACAGGAATTTCTGACCTAGAACAATCATTATAAACAATGCTTAAGGAATAAAAGTCCTTCCTTTGATAATCTTAGTCAAAGTGACCTCTTTCGTTTGCTTTTTTATTTTCCTTTCATCCCATCTCCTGTTTCATAGCAAAGCACTTAGTAAAAGATAATTTGTCCTTCTTTTTGACCTGAAAAATTAATCAAATTATGGTACATGGTGGTATTTTTATAATCCAGAAAGTAGTCTTTATATTCTGCATTTATATGCAAAATGTACAAAGCAATGCTTCCCTAAGAAGAGGAAAAATCAAACTACAGGCGAAATCAATTTCTCCAAAGGAGCTCTTGCTTGAATCTCTGAGCTTTTCTCCAGGTGATTTACTTAAACATCAGGTGCTACCTGGTATTTCCCAACTTCTCTGAGTAAAGTCTCAGCTTCTTTGATCCCTCTGTCTCCCTTTTCCTGGCTGGAACGTTTATGAAACAACATATGGGAATGGTGATCAGCTCAGCCCTTCTTTGTGATTGGATTTGGCTGTTTTTAGGTGGGGAGGTGGTGACTTTCACTGTTTTACCTTCAAAGCATTTAACTTGTTTCTTGCCACAGCTTCTATAAATAATAGAAACTACGACCAATGCCTGAAGATAATGGTTCTTACCATCACTGCAGAGGATGCCAGACCTTCCATAGGGACACAAGCAAACAACATCTCGCCTGGACTTTGGAAAACACGTAGCACCATTTCCACATGGATTTTCATCACAAGTCGCAAACTGGCAGAGTTTTCCAGTGTAGAGTTTAGGGCATTCACAATACCAATTTTCTTCGTCACTTGCAAATTTAAATTAAAGCAACAACAAAAAAAAGCATAAGTACCAAAATGCACTCAAAACAAGCAGAATAGGTTTCACACTCAGAGAAAATCTGTGTCATCTGACTAACGTACTCTGACTTTAATAGATCTCTTTATTTTTTCTATTGTTCCTGGCATTAGACATGCCTGAATGCCTTATGGGTGACTTCAGTTGACAATTTCTTTTGGGTTTAACTTAATATCTTAATTAATCTTTCTTTTCATGGTGAGATATATGACTTTTCTAACGTCTCACTAGTTGTTTGTGCTGCTATTTTCATAGCATAGTCAAAAGAACTGCTACAGGAAAACAGGTCTTCTATTACGTCTGAAAAAATGAAAGTATGTGAGAACAAAAAATGAAGGTTACTAGTTTATTTTGCAAATGGAAACATAATTTGTATATTCAGGTACTACATATAGCTTGAATGTATACAGCAGGATGTAAAAAATCCTGAAATATGAACACTTGCAGTAGTGATTATATTGAAATTTAAACAGAATAAACAAGTAATATCTCTGTTATCATGTAACTTATGTTCTCAGTCACAGAAAGAATATTAGAATAGGCAAGGATAAAAATAAGTTGTAATCAGTCTTGAGGGGAGTCAAAACCAATGTTTAGAAATGTGCATATTCTGGTTGTACCTTTTTTTTCATAGTATTCAAAGATAGCACAATGACAGATGGGGTAGGGAAAACCAGAAACAGATAGGAAAACAAAAGAGTGCAATAGATAGAGCCATCTATCACTTATTATAAATATAATTCCTCTAAAGGTCTTATCTGATTTTGCCCCTGTGTTATGGCCAAAATTAGATGACAGCTAGATAGGTCAGTTTATGTGGTTGCTCAGTATTCATGTGCATCCTCAGTATTGAACAGAAACATGTCTGCCTGATGCTTGATAAGGTCACATGTGCCCGTGGGTATGAATGCAGAAGACATGGTGTATGTTGTATCAAATCACACTCATTTTGGTTTTCCAAGAACAGTATAAACATTAGGATGAGCACTGATAAAATATCAAACGTGTGATTTCTAAAAATCCATTATCTGCTTATATTATCCATGCAATCAGGTTAAAGAATACAATCTGGAGCTGAAAGACCTCTCCCGATTTTTTAAAAGAGGGAAATTAGTAAGTCTTGTGCCAGTCCTTGTGCAGTTGATTAGTGAGTTCCTAAACTGGCCACCCACTGAGCTGGGGAGTGAGCATCTCAGCTTGAGAGTCTACCAGAATGAATCTCATGAATAATGCCTCCAGACACCTTGGCAAAAGAAAATTGCTATCAGCTGCAATAATAAATTTCTGTGTGTAGCCTATTCTATTTATAGATCTGCTGCAGACAGCAGGAGAGGAATGTGAATGAGATACTGGATTGCTTTCATTTGTGCAGCATTGAGAATCCTGCTTTCAGTGGTTTTAATATCAATATTACCCAGTTCAGCTAATTAAAAAAAGCATTAATAAACTGAATTTTTCCTGGAAATCTATCTGGTGATGATTTTTAGTTATCAAATGTATTTCAGTTTGTTTATAGAAGAAAAGACAGATCACTGCTGCTGACTGCTATATGACACAGACTTTAGTTTTCACCTTTAAAGAAATAATTTTCCTACATTCTTTTAATGATCTGTATATGCCAACATTGGACATTTCTTTTTATAGTCTTACTTCTGCTATTGTGGAGAATATTAAAAATAGCAGGTTTCACAACAAATTGTGAGGAGTTTATGGTTAACACAATGAGCAATGTTATGATGTTTCACTATTGGTGCTTTAACATTCTAATAACAAAGAAGAGTGATTCCTGATTAGGCAGGGAAAACAGTTTTTAAAAAGTTCTACAAAATAATATAAAGCTTGAAAATTTAACAGCAAACCACAGAGAAAACAAATTATCACAGACATTTCACAAGAACTAGTATACAAAGTCACAAATGACTTATTCTCTTTCAAAGCACACTGTCACTCTACTAGGTTAAGAAGAGGACAAGATCTCCCATATTCTAATGAATTAATCTCAGGTGCAAGAAACACATAATGCTTGAATGACCAGGAACTTCTCTCAGGTAGATTTCACAATTTCATGATAACCTGCTTCTCTTTAAATGCAAGAAGCAAATTAAAGGGGGCTTAAAATCAGTACAGTAATATCTTTTGCCTATGCTGTACACTCGTGAATGACTCCAAGAAAAAGTTATTGGATAATTACATACAAAAGCAGAAGAAAGTGAAAAACAAGGAAAATATCAGAATTTTGAAGCTGCAAAGCAAGAAACAAATTTGGAATATTTTGCTGAAATGTGTTATATGACTATATGAGTACCAAATATATAACACATATATTGAGTTCAGATCCAGAGCATGTTTTTGAAGAAAACTTTCTGGCTGTGCCCATTTGAAATGCCTTGTTCCACACTGTGTCTCTAGAGCACATGAACTGAATTTCTTTCAGATGAACCTGCAGCAGAAGACTGTCCCACACTTCAGGTGCTTCAGCTGTATGGACTTGGCATTCAGACCCAGACCAGGTCTAGTGTGAATAAAAGCTTCTTGCAACATGAATAATGGGGATGTTGGGTCCTCATCACTAATTGATTTGACTTGCAAATCTATGCCTATTGAACTGCATTACCTACTAATATGCATGCAGAATTATAAGCCACCAAAAGAAAATCATGCAGCCATGGTACATGTTACATATCAAAAAAATCCCTCCAGATTTTACACTAGAGCACTGACAAACTCCAGGAGTAAATAGAGAAAAAAATCAAAACCCAAACTATTCAGAATCGTATCAAGGAAGAAAGATGCAGTGAGAGAAAATGTGAGAAAAGACAGAAGTAGTGTAGAAAAGGAATGGAAGAGACAAGTACAATATTTCTAGAGCACCATCACCTCATGTCTCCAGGCTTATGACACAGGAAAAACAAAAGTGTAGGGAAAATAAACTATTCTCTGACATTCTTATAATCCTCTGAAGTGGTAAGGGACATACTTTCTATTACTATTTCCCATGTTAAAATATTCCTTTGATCTTTGGTTTAGATATTAGATTGGAAAGAACATCACCAAGAAATATTTGCATGATATGACATGGTATTGGTAATTCAGTAACACAATTTCTCTCCTTGAATCACTGATACATCAGTGACCTGATTTAATGAAAACAAAATTTTCTCTGAGACTGACAGCTTTGGGATGCCAACACAGGCTGTGCTAAATTATTTATTTTAATATTGCACAATACAGAGGAGACTGGATTGTAATACATTAGTAATCCAGTCATAGCTGTATTTAACCAGCTGTTAAAAACCTGTTCTTGACTTTTAAACCAATTTTGTTTTTAAAAGATTATAATCCCTCTTTACAATGTGTCACAGACATCATCTATACTCTAATGATACAGTGTTCTGTTTGCCCAAAGCAGAGTATAATTTTCTATATTCCTGTGCTTTTTCCATTTCTAAAATGGCAGTACAATGGAAGCATTATACATGTCCTTTGTGTAGTTTTATGCAAGAGGGCTTCCCTGAAAGGAAGCACATTCAACACTCTTTAATCATGATGTTTAAGGTCCCTTCCAACACAAAGCATTCTATGATTCTATGATTCCAGGGTTGCACTGTCTGTCACAATGGGTTCAAGATTTAATGACGTAGGTTCTTTTAGTGGCCTCATTATATTATCTGGAATGAAGCTATGGAAGTTGGAGGGAACAGCTCCTTCAGTCAATAACAAGTAGATGTAATTCAGTTTATTTTCAAGTTGTTCCTATTATTTTTTCCTAGTACTCTTTTGTTTTAAATTACTGGAAAATGAAAGGACATTTTCAGTTTAAGCTTTAAGTTGAATTATACTTCATGCAAAAAGTCATTAAATTGCTTTCCAGAAAACACCACCAAGGCAATTACAATCTTCCTTTGAAAGCTTTGTGTAATAGACAAATCCACAGAAACTCATTGCAGCCAGAAATATAACCTTATCTCATCAATAATCTCAAAAATATCAAAGGACAATCTATAAAGGGGGTGTTTCTTCCTTGTGCACAGCAGGTGTGTTTTAGTATATAATAAATCTGCCAATCTCTCCTTGTATTATACATCTCCCAAAAATCAATTCAGTGTTCGTGCTGCTTTGGTACTTTTCACTCAGGTTTCCTCAATTATGGTATCTTGTCTAGCTCTGAATGCTTTTGTTATCTTTACTGTTTTGGATCCCTTTTTCCCCTGTCTGGAATCATTATTCTGCAAGTTCTGTCAGTTCACTTCAATTATCTTTCCCTTTCACGGAAGGCATTTTTGTATTGGGTTTGTGTGATGAGGTTTTTGGCAGTGGCAGGGACTCACAGGGGTGGCTCCTGTGAGAGGCTGCCAGAAGCTTCGTCCACGTCCGATGGAGCCAATGCCAGCTGGCTGTGAGACGGATCTGCCACTGGCCAAGGCCGAGTCCATCAGCAGTGATTGCAATGCCTCTGGGAAAACGTAGTTAAAAAGTAGAAAAAAATGCCCTGGCAGCAGCCCATGGTGGAGCAGGATCCTGGCAGGCCCTATGGCCCCATGGAGAGAGGAGCCATGCTGAAGCAGGTTTGTTGTCAGGACTTGTGTCCCGGGGCCTTGGGACACACAGCAGAGCAGTTCCTGAAGTAGTGCAGCCCATGGGCCTTCCCACAATGAAGAAGTTAATGAAGGACTGCTTCCTGCAGGAGGAATCCCACACTGGAGCAGGAGAAGAGTGAGGAGCCCTCCCTTTGTGGAGGAAGAAGCTGTAGAGACTTGTGATGAAATGACCACAACCCACACTCCGCCTTCCCCCGTGCCACTGTCAGGGTGGAGGTAGAGAATTTGGGAGTGAAGTTAAGGCCAGAAGGAAGGAAGGGTGAAGGGAAGATGATTTTAGATTTTGTTTTATCCAAATCTTTAGGTTCTTTATCCTACTCTGATTAGATTGGTAATGAGCTATTTTTTCCACAAATCAAACCTGTTTTGTCCATGACAGCCTGACCCATGAGCCTTTCATTATATCTTCTGTCCCTTGTCCAGCTGAGGAGGATAGAGCAGCTCTGGTTGGCATCTGGTTCCCAGCCAGGCTCAACCCACCAAAATTTTCAAAACTGCTTTTCTTTATATAAAGGCTCTCTTTAAACCAAGACTAAATCTCTTGTGAATTAAGTTGGTTTAGAAAAATCATGGGGAAAATGTCTCCAGATTGGTTGGGAGCACTCATGGAGAAACTATTTAGCTTAAAATTTCCTTTGGGGCAGACTTAGAGTTTCTCAGAGTATCATGGACTAAATAGCCCCTCACTTTTAAATTATGCTTCTGAATTATTTGATTGAGATTAAAATATTGAAGTGGAAAGAGGAATTCCAATCCCACTTCAGAAGGAGAATGAGTGACAAAAAGGTTCCAACATCTTGCTTCCCTGCTATCAACGTAGGAGAAAAAGACGGCTGAGTACAAACTGTTTCAACTCTAGCAGAAAATTAATTTATAGGACCCAAATAATGCTTTATCCATCCCAGTCAGACAGCAATGAGTATCTGCTCTATCTTATCATTATGCATATGAGCTTTCTTGAGCAAGAATACACTCTAAAAAATACCTAAACTGTAGAAAGTTTACTGAACTTGTTTGAGTTAGCTGTGATTTAGGAAGGAGAGAATTTGATTTATGGAAATAATGAAGGAGGAAAAACTTGATTATTGGTAGATTATCTATTTCAGACCTTCAAAAATGCCATTATTTTCAGGAATTCAGGATGGTTTTAATTCATTTTGCAATGTACTAATGGAAATTACAAACACAGTACTAACTTTTCAGGATCATGAAGCATGTTCTGGGATTTTTTATGAGCACTCTTTAGACTCCATTTTCCACTTAGTTGGTCAAAACACAGGTGATTCCCCATCCCATGTAGGATACATATCCATTAAAATGTGTGATGCACACAAAGTTCTGCCCTGTAATATTGCCAATTATGACCATTCCTGTCACAAGAGGATACACAGTTATGGTATCAAGCACTCCCAGACACATAACACTTAATGACAGATGATTAAGGATCCCTCAGAAAAAGTACAGCAAGCAATGGTTGGTGAAAACAATCTATCTGGGCAGCAACCCATTCCCTAGGAAGAGAAATAATGATCTGTCAGGCTGGATCCATTGCAAGGGCTATAATTAGCTCTGACATTACTCCTTTCCCCAGTCTCGGTCTTTTCAGTTAAATCTACATTTTGTCCTTCCTTGTGTTGCATGTGAAAAATAGTAAACAGATGTTGACATATGCTAAAATGTATTTATAAAAATGATTTTTTTAAAAGTTGAAAGGCTGTGATTTTGATAATAAAAAATTAGCACCATATGAAATATGTCCAGGGAAGCATCTAAATGTTTTCAGCAGCAAAAGGTTGAAGGCAGATCTCCACATCTTAGTGAAATCATATGCAGCCTAAATTCAGTTTGTCCTTCGAAAATATATCATAATTCCTTATGACAGAAAATTTCCAATTGCTTCCAGCAGTCCCTAGGGCTTTGCTTCAATATGTCTGCTATTCGCAGCAGGACTCTTGAGTACCATATCCAAAGCAGTGACACTGAGCATTGGTCTGCACCATATTGCTTGTTGCACTGCTTTCATTAAACTTGCATGGTATACTATTACTAATTTTTATAAGAAATTGATTTATCGGTTGCAGAACTACAGGACTCAGTATTTTCCAAGATTTCAGCCTCATTACAGAGCAACTTCAGTTCGCTACAGTAATTATGAGGAGACAGATAACAACAAAATTGCATAACAAATCTTTAATAGTCTGTAAAATAGCAGCATTTACTTTAAACACACAATATAATAGCTTCGAACTATAATGGCTATATTCTAAATCCAGAACTGTCTACCTCGGAAAGAGAAAAAAAAATACTGCAAATATAGGTGGTCCTTCCTCTCTTTATCAGTTTCTTACTAATATTTCTAATATTTTTTTCTGGTTTTAGAACAGGTTTTATATTTATGTATTTATGATTTTGAGCTTCCATAGATGCAAAATATTTCATTCAGAATTCAGCTTACAGAAAGCTTCCATAAGCAGTTCATCTTGTCATCACTGCTTCTACCAATTTGCAACTCTAACAATCAGTGGCTCAGCGCCTCTTTCATATCTATTTAGCACCCATTACCTTTTCTGTTTTAAAAACATTCTGAATCACCAGAGTTTGATCATCAGTACTTGCTTTTAAGTCTGGTCTATGTACATGGCTGGAAGACACGAATCTCTTAGGAGTTCACATAAAAGGGTAAATTAATCTTTGAATTTGCAGGGCATCATCGCCTTCCCATGGTGATTTTCCCTGTTCATACAATTCATTTCTGGTACCTCTTGTTAATTCAAAAGTAGAGCCTTCTTTTCAATCCTAGGTAGCACCTCATGTCCTTTTAGTTTCAACTCAGTCTCTGAGATTTCTGTTTCTAGCCCTACAAACTGGCGATAATTTTACCATATGCACATAACACAGTGTAATATTCACTGATATGTTTATAAACATATTAAATGTATTCTAAGCTATGAATGAAAACAGCAATTACTGAAGGCTCTATAAAAAGCTGACAACATTGTAAGTGACAAGGTAAACAACAGCTGTTTTGAACTGAAAAACCTTTACCATTCACTTTGGATACTCCCTTTTCTACCTATCCTACAAACACCACAAGAGAGAAATTCTGAAGGAATGAACTTCATGGAGGAAAGCCTGAATAGAACCTTTCTTTGAAGGTCCATCTTTCCACATGAAATCTTCTATCTATTGAATCTACAGATTCTCTGCTTACAAAAGATGGTGGATTAGCCAAATTCCTTGGATGGCACAAACTAGAAAATGTAAGTTCCCTTACCAATGACCAAGGGGATTTCTTTGCCTCAGAATATAATTCACAGATCTGTGCCTTTTCAATCTGTAGTTTCTTTGACTGTCCAGAGCTCTAATACAGATAAGTCCTAGACATTTAAATAAGACTCTGGGACTTTCCCAAATAACTTCATACAGCCATGAGACTAGCACACCAACAGTCACATGACGTGAGTGAATTGGTAGGTCACGTTTGAAGAACACTGGTTTTCAGGAATCACCTTGCATATACAGGTACATAAATCTAGAGTTAAATCTTATCTGAGCCCAGCAGTGGTATTTCATCATTGGAGAAGTATCTAATTACACTGTAAGCATGGATTATGTGATGCTGAAATCCAGAGAAGGAGAAAAAAATCTAAGCACACCAGACCTTTGTGTTTCTTAGAAAAAAATAGTAAAAACTGGCCTCCACTGGGCACTGTAAGCTGTGCTGAGTGTAGTATAAAGACTTCCCACAAAAAACCCCAAAAAACCAAAAAAACCCCACAACATTTTTCTTTACTTCCAAAACAAAACATCTCTTAAAGCTTCTGGGTGTCTACCCCTGTCTGTCTCTTTCTTATCTCTCTGAGAGTCACTTTCTTCCCCATGTAGTTCAGGTATTTTTTTCTACTGTCAAGAATAAAAGAGGAAAAGAAAGCCTCAACACTGTTTTCTTGCTCATCCTTTCTCTGGAGCACCACCACCTCTCAGAAGGAGCAAGAAATTCCTGAAGCATAGGATTTTTGTTTGTACTTTAACTGAAGTGTTGGAGGTTAAGGAAAAATTCAGAGATTCCATTCGTCCATGGCTTTAACCAAACTTCTACAATTGATTCAGACTAAGCTATTTCTTTAAATAACATCAAAGGTAGGTCATAAAAACTGAAAACAAAAAGCAGCTAGAAAAATGTGTTTGAAGGACCAAACCTTGATCTCTCTGTCACAGTTCCCTCCTATTAAAATGAAAGGTAATGTATAGGGGAGTGCACAAATCTTTTGCAAATAGTAATTGCTTAAGTTTGCACAACTAATTGAACATTAGAGGGGCAAAAGGAGTGCTGAGTACTAGAACTACTGAAAATATTGTCTGAAGTGAATAGTTAGCAATCACTGTGTGTTTTCAAATTTTTTACAATATGCAGACAATGTACAATATTTTTTACAATATCAATAGCTGGATTTGTTCTGTCTTGTAGGTTGACCTTTTACTTTGATTGCTGCCTCAGGTCTCAATTTCACGTGTTCCCGGATGATGGCTATGACTTATGAAGGATATAAGATGCCCTAAAAACTGTAAAATCAAGTACTATAAAATTGAGTGTTGGCATTTTTCACATGGCAAGAGCTGTAACAGTTGCAGTTGTCCCATTGCTGAGAATTAGCACAGTTGGTGACACAACCTGGATAGGCTGATCCAAAGTGCAACAGAAGAACTCTGATTCACAGTTGGTGTGAATCACAGCTCATAATTGGTACAAAAGGCCATGGGTGTACCATTTTCTCAAACAGACCTACCTTCAAGTGCTATGAGATTAGTCTCTAGCTTGTACTCAAGAGGACAGATGAGTCAGGTCATCTGACTTATTTGCAGCAAAAGCTAAATTATTATCTTGAAAAAGTAAATTATAGGAGAGTATACAATAGAGGGAAACAGTTGCATCAGGATATCATGAGTAGTACTGTTATTTGCTTCCAGATTCCCTTCAGAGAAACAACTCATTATCTCTTGATATCACAATGTTGACCCATTTCTTTACCTTTATGTAGAAGAATAACAGGAAGTTATTCTGTCAGGCTGGCTCTATTGGCTATCTAACCTTGCAAAATTTGGAGAATGGAAATGAGCAGTTCTTTTAAATAAGATACTTGAATTTACAAATCAATAGCTAAAATAGTCCAAATTAAGATTAGAAAAACATATGTAAAAATCTGCATTTAATCATAGAGGTTTTTAGAGTAGTTTTCTGGATAAAGAAGACAACAGATTTCACTTTTTTTTCTGGATATAGAGTCTACAACTAAGGTTTAGCAAGGCAGTGCCTGTGACAAAATAAACTTTTGAAAGTAAATGAGTTTCTTCAAACTTCCTGAACATTTTTTATTTTCCAATGTGCATCAGTATGATGTCTGTCCATGTAAAATGAAAGTACTAGAGCAGTTGCTAATAACAATCTGATATTACACTGCCTCCTAATGTCAGAGTATTTTACAGATACAGATGTTCACTGCTGGGTGGAATGAGTGGTGCTTTCACCTCTAATGCATGTTGTACTCCTCTGACAAAAACACTTCTGATTCAGTAGCAAGGATGGTGATTTGAAAGGAGTATCCATATTTTTACCATAAAGTTTCAATGTGTCTGTGTCTACATAGCAGAATGAAGAAATCATGGAAGTGGAATTAGACATATTTGACTTTAATATATTTAGCACTGCTATCACCTGCAGTGAGAAAATGATGGGATGTTTCATTCTGACTGCTAATTCTTCAAGGAAAATGGTGATTTTTCAGTTTACTAGCATGTATTGATGCTACTCATTCTATCTTCATGAAAACTATCTTAGTTGTGCCTTTTCTACAACCATTTTCTCTGTATTTTGCTTTGTAGGCATGTCTGCTATGTATCCATAGAAACAGGTACAGAATGAACTGTGATGCTTTGTGGTCACATTTGTTTTGAAGTTACCACATAAAGGAAGCAAGAGTGCCTTATTTAAAAAGAAAAAAAAAAGATAAAAAGAAAAAAAATAAGGCAGAGCTTTAATGCAGCCAGAGGAAAGAGAGTATTTTACCTTTTCTGTTTACTTCCTTTACTCAATTTCTAACAAATGTAAGTTATAAAACCATATTGGCTGCAATCTTAAGGAAGGAATTTCTTCCTTGCACTCCTTCCTATTCATTGCTATCAATGCTCCTATAAGTGAAATGCACATTAGAGCTAGTAACACCTCAGTTAGTCTGAGAAAGAAACAATCTGCTTGAGGTTACAGTGAGATTTAGCAATTAGAGTAGGTTCTAGGAGTCTTCCCAGGCTTTCAGGTTCACTTGACCAAATTATGAGAGCACTACTGAAAATAGGTGCTCTTGAAAAGTCACAGCTTTTCACACACTGTAACACAAATAGGCACAATTAAAATCAGAAATCAATTTAAATTCTCAGATGAAAGAAGGGGAACTAGAATTGCATTCTTTACTTCTGGACTGCTTATGTGTAAATATTAGGGATTTATTGACAAAAAGTAGCCCTGGAGTACCAACAAAACCTTAGTTCTCCTGACTTCTGCTCTATGCCTCTTCAAATGTAGGGACAGATTGCACTGATTATTCTGGTTTTACTGATTTTTCCTGGTTCAGAACAAAAGACTTCAAAGTTCTCAATTTCTAAAGAGAAGGTGAAAAGTGCTCCCAGAAATCTTCCAAGACACTTGGATACTTAAAGGCTAACCTAGAACAGGGCCTGCAGTCCAAAATTCAGACCTCTACCATAAAGTTCCCTAGGATCCAGAGAACTTGATACAATCTCAGGTTATGCAGCATTTTTATTTTACAAGTGTAAAATATAAAAATACGAATGTCATCTGTGCTAGCCAAACGAATTACACAACTCAAAAGTGAAAATATTTTCTTTTTTAACTGATTCAATTTTCTGATGTGCTTTCTACAGCATTTTTAAGAGATTTAGAAATGGAAGGTAGATCCCTGGAGTCAAGGTCCTAGCACATCTGAATAACTTTCACATCAAAGGATATGTTTCTCTTGAAACTCCCACCTGTAACTGAGTTTCCACCATAATAAGGTGGAATTAAGGTGGTTTAAGGTGTTGAGAGGTCAGACCATGCGAAGGTTCAGCTTGTCTGAACCAGATGATTGGTTTCATGAGGATCATAAAATTTAGCACAGTGGCAGATGCTTTAATGCAGGCAATGATCTCTATGAAACCACTTAGGAACTACAGAAACTGGTAAAGCAGCTGAATTTTTTGATGCATGTGCTTCTTCTCTTAAAAAAAAAAAAGAAAAAAAAAGACAAAAAAAGTCCTTGCTTTACTCAAGGTCATGTAATCCTGAAAAGTTAATACTAAAAAACATACTGTTGTGTGACAAATCAGGATGTGATAGAAATCAAATTACTCCAAAATCAAAATAAGAAATATTAGATGCAGAGTTGATAATTACATTTTTTTGTGTTTTGGATATTGAAGAAAAGGGTGCTAGAAGGTGGGAAATCCTACTGATGCACAGCTACCATTGAATTGCATGCTATGTCATATATAGCTTCTGTACTAAATTGATGAATATTCAGGGGTAGAAAAGCAGTAAATAAAATATTGTAATCAAAAACAATTATAGTTTTTCATTTGCTTTCATTTAAAATGTTTTAAATTTAATGTGTAAAATCCTAACTTTGTTAGCATTCACCTTGAACATTTTATATGTGATCAATGTAATAATGGAATATCATAACCATTAATACAAATATCAGTGTGACATTGTATCATCTGTGAGGTAAGGTCTTTAATAGATCTTTAACTAGAACTGATATAAACCATAGTTGATTATAAACACTTATTAACCTTTTTTTCTACTGGGCTGTTTCAAACATAAGATCAACACTGGAGTTAACTAGTATCTTCTATTTTATGATGAGCAATTTCCTCTAAAATCTCACTTTCCTATTGTACTTATGCTATGGTTTCTTGTTAAAGGTGTTAAAGAGATGAGTAACTGATCAATTTTAAAATATGTTAATATTAATAATATTTTCATTTGTCAAGCTGCAGTAAAAATTATCTCACAGTGGTGTTTGTGGGAAGGGGATCTCTGGCAGAGGTTTCTGCTAATGCAACTGAACATAGAATATTTTCACTGGGATTGAATCTGCATTGTAACTGTGGAGAAAGCAGAGTAAGAGCAGTTTGTGTTGCAGTTGTTGGCTTGAGTCCTCCAGGATTTTACAATGCACAAAATAATTTCTGGCAGAAATTCCTGTAGCTCATGTGGCTACCCTTAAATGAATTTTCTCTGTGTAATATAATTCTATGTCTTCTAAAGCAGTGTTTGTGCCAAGGTATCATTTATGTGCTTCCTGTGTTCCAGCACTTTGGTTTATCTCACACTGGAAATTGCAGTACTGGAGGAATGGAGTGATTTATTGCTCGTGTGTTTCTATGGTAAGATTTTCCACTGCTGCAACTGTTCAGCTCCACAGGTGGTAGCTATGGCAGCATCACTTGTGCAGAGTGAAAACCGTGCAGCTTCAGATGTTTCAAGGAAGGTTAAATTTCTTATTGTCAAAAGCAGTACTATGCAGCACACTACCTATATGTGGCATTAATTACACTGTTACTGTTAAAGACTAGCTCATGCACAGTGAAATCATCTGTAATAAATGCTAAAACAAGAAACAAAATAGATATGGAGTGATTTAGAAAACAAAGAATACTAGAAGCTGTATGAATAGAAGTTGTAAGTGAAAGATACATGAAAATAGTTGTCATGGCATTAAAAAGCATATTATATATGCAACTGCATGAGAGATACTGGTATATTTGTCCATTTTATCTAAGGGTCACCTTTATCTTCAGTGGTACAGTTGTGCCCCAAACAGGCAAGCTAATCTGTTTTACACAGAACTCCATAAATCTCAAATTATAGGGAAGACAGGAAAACCAGACTTTATGAAGCTCCTTTAGCACTCTATTTGTTATTTATCAAATGTCTTTTTGTGTACATAGCTAAGCTGGTGTGATTCAGTAAGATGCAAAGAGCACTAGAACAGTGAATTCATCTATGAATCACCAGCATAAATCACAGGGGATCACAAAAGGTGCATCCATCACTCCTTCCTCCTACGTCACCACCTGCCAGGGGATGGCCACTAACGTGCACTCTCTCATTCTTAAACAGTTGCAGGCAGTGCCTGAAATAGTATTATGTCCCATTTTGTGAAGGTTAAGTATCCTGGAGAAAAGGCATCATCCTCTTACTACCCAAGCTATTAAAAAGCCTCATCCCTCATTCATCATAATTTCAATGAACACATTGCTCTGGAGTCACCGTGCACTCCTGCCTGACAGGAAATGCAGCCCTCTGAAGACAGAGCATAACTGCAGCACATTCTCTCCACCTGTCACAGAGCAGACAGGTGCTTTGCAAATGCATGCCAGAGACCCTGTGAGAAAGCCCCCAAACACAATTTATTGCAGCCAATCTGATGACAAGAAAAAAATCTCCCTTCCCACTGTCCCAGAAGAAATTAACTCAGTGTTCACAGAAGCTCGCAGGACTCACAGCTGAGCTCTGACCTATCAATGAAAAACAGTGATCTCCCAGCAAGGGTTGTGGCTGATGAGGCAGTGTCACACATGCTTTGCTTTATGAGATATGAAAAAGAACTGGTGATATATCTGAGTCATTTTTGACGTGTCTCATCAACTCACAGGAGAAACTCAGAACCCTTCCTCCAGGCAGACAAAGCTATACTCCCTTTTAGCTTACGTGACATGCATTCTTGAAATGGAATATTTTGGCTTCAAAGAACTGACCTGTGGCCAAGCACAGTGACACCAGGCTATGTCTTCTCCCTAAAACAGTACAGGGTACCAGAAGCCCAGGACATTTTTTTTTTACTGGCCTGGTACCATTTCCAATTTTGCACTGTTATGAGTGGCAAATATAAAGGAGGTGAAAAGAGATGGAAAAAAAGTGCTTGCAATTAAAAATGCTAATATCTTTAAAGAAAACTTTTATTATTTTTATCCTATTATTATTACCATGACACTGCAAATATTTCACACTGCTGAGATGGTCTGCCTTGTGACAGATATTAGAGAAAAAACATAGTTTAATGTTCTTCTGAGTTGAATTTCATGCAGGACTTGAAGCACATGAGGTTTTTGTTGGGAACTAGCATTTTCTAGATACTAGCTAGGTCCTGCTTGCATTAGACTTAGGTCAGAATTTCAACTTTGTTTATTTGTAGTTTCTTGCTCCCACCAAAGAAGCCAATTTCTACTGAAGGAACAGTAAGGACATTCTCCCTGTAACATCTAAACAAGACAGGTAGCTGTGGACATTATGATTTTACACATTGACCTATAACTGAGGTGTAATTCTCACTACTGGATATTTCATAGTTCACTGCTGGTGCAACAGATCAGAGAATCAGGCTCTCAACATTTATTCCAGCTAGCTGTACTGAAAACCTTAATTTTCTTCAAAGCAGAAGGTGCAGTGCTGCATTGTGGATTTGAGACTGAAACAGTGTTAAGGCGTCGATGCTTCAGATGCTGCAAGCAGTGCTTGCACAGCATAAGGTTTTATGTTTTCTCACTCTGAGTAGGCTGGGAATGGGCAAGAAGTTGGGAAGGGATTTAGTCAGGACAGCTGACCTGAACTGTACAAAGGGAGATCCCATACTCTAAGGGACTGTGCTCGGCAGTGAAACCTGGGAGCTCATCTTTCCAAAGCAGCTGTTGCTTGGAGATTGGCTGGGCACTGGTCTACTGGGGGTAAATGATTGCTTTTGCATCATTTGGTTTTTTCCTTTGTTTCCCTTCATTTATTAAACTGTCTTTATATCAACACATCAGTTTTCTTGGTTTTGTCTTTCCATTTGCTCCCATGCTTCTGGAGGTGAGGGACTAGATGGGCTGGGAGTTACCCGCTGGCCAGGGTGAATCCACCCCACTGAGTAAGTGACAAATTCCAAATGTTTCTGGGAGCTGCTGTGTCAGGAACTGCAATACAGGCACTCTGCAGAAATTTGCAGTTGGCTAGCTACTCAAGGACAAATGATCTGACCCAAAGACTGGAAAATCTGGACTTTGCAAGGGACATTAACTTCCAGCAATTCTTCTGTGTTTTGATAACAACAAACATTTATCAGAGCCAGTTCACTAACAGGTCAAGATTTGTGTGACAACCAGGCTGCAACACATTTAATCAACAAACAGAGAGCAGAAATGCTGCATATCCCTAAAGGCTTTCATACTTCAACTTTGCATCTGTTCCTGCTGGTCCACAGGAGACTCCTTGCCCAGGTTCTGTGATGGCAAATGCAGAAGACCCACTCCCCTGGAATCTGTACAAATTCCAGGAGCATTCCCACCAAGTGGTGAATATGCCCTCACAAGCGACTGAGGAGGTCTGAGCAGCCCTCTGGGCTGGAAATACAGAGAGGCTTTTTTGTTTTTCCCAGTGTAGTCCTTGAAATCCAGGAACAAAAAGCACCACAGGGGAGACAGGCAGAATGCTATCAAAGCAATCACCTAAGATAGGAACATGGACCATGATGAAGCCATCTAGCAACTCAGACGTTTGCTTAACATCAGTGATCTCAGAATGGTTCTAAATGCTCTTGTACAAAGGAATACAGATGAGTGCCAAGAGAAGGGACCAAATCATACCAGGAACCTGGTTCTGTGGGGCATTTTGTGATACTTACAGATACTGGTTTTGAGAAGGAGGCAGTGTTGCTTCACATGCAATTTATGGGAGTATTTCAGAACTTTCATAATTAGGAAAATGCTTCCACTATTGGCAAAAGCTGGTCAGACAATCCAGAATTTCTAGACTTCCTGATCTGCACTGGGTGCTAGGTGTGTCTAGTGTCCAGGACAAGTGTCTAAAAGCAGTTTGAAATCATCTCAAGATTTTTAAGCAAATTACAGTGACTTGCAGGGAGAACCACAGAGGACTGCAGTACCTGGTGCAATTACATAGGAAGATAGGAATGTAAAAGCAGTTACACCAGGTCAGAACTGTGTGCATGATTACCATTATCCTGTCTCTGACAGTGGACAAAACTTGCATCTTGCTATAAATGGCAGTTTTAATGCAACATTAGGTGACATTCATCTTCTCATGACCTGCAGCAAAGGATGTCATGAGTCAGATATATTTCACAGTCCTCAACAGATACTTTTTTCTACGTGAACATGCCTGATCACTTTCTAAACCTTTATCAACTTTGAACATCTACAATTTGTGGCACTATTCTACTGCTTATGTATGAAATATTTCTTATGCCACTACCTCTGCTCTCTTTGACTTTCTATCTCCGTTTTCTTCACATGATGTACGCATGTTTTTCCATCAGAAGACAAATAATTAATGTCTGTTTGTTTTCTTTTGTCTCTCCTGATGTTGTAGATGTATCACTCTTCAAACATCCCTTTTCCACACTACAAAACCTCAAAGTAATCCGGAAAAAATCAATTTCTTCCATCATCCTTCTGTCTTCTTTTGCTTTAACCTCATCACTATTCTTTTTGAGAACAAAATGACAAAAAAAATGAGGAGTAATGGAGACTTATCAATTAAAATTTATGCATGATTATTTCCCCCTCCCCCCCTCACTTTCTAAGGATTTACTCTTTCATAATTGTTGCTGAGCACAGAGCTGGTGCATTTCACTGATTATTCAAAAATTGTTTCAAAGAATTTTAGAACCTATAAACTTCCAAAACCTTTCCTGATGGGTAGCTGCTGGTTGAGAGCCTACCCTTCCATTTGGAAAGTTAAGATCTTCCACTCTTTTAATGTGTTTTACTTGTCAGTGTGATTCACTTTCTTTATAATAAATTTCCATGCTCATTTATTTATCATTCAGTATGATAAGAATTCTCATACAATTTTTCACAGTCATCTTAGATGGCCATGGATCAGCCTTTAGAGGTAAAGGATTGGGTAATATCAGCAAAATATTATAGTGGACCTTGAGCAGGGCCAAGAACCAAAGTGCAGTGGAAAATACTGTAAGGATGGCCTACTTACCATGAAATTTAGGAAAGATAGCAAACCTCTGTATCTAGTGAACCACATGTCCTAATTCTTTGGTGTAAGTGGAATAAGAGTGGGTTGGTTTTTTTTAATACTTCAAATTCTCAAATATGAAGGAGAACAAGTAAACTATACCATTGCACCAAATACATGCTTGTGCTGGGTTAAATGGTGTGTCTATTATAGTGTAATTGCAATTTGGCAAGGACTTAAAGAGCACAGTTGCTTGTCTCAAACACTGTTAAGGCCCCAGAAGGACTTTGCCATGAGATAAGTGTAGAATGGAGCAACAGGACAGTGCTAACTCCAGGCCTGGCAGAACAAGATCTGGTTAACACATCCTGGGTAACACATCCAGAAAAAAATTCCCACTGTGGCAAACTGTGCAACTTCTCATATGCCTAACACCAGCCAGACAAAGATAACCCTAAGTTACAGGGCAGATGGCAACTGTGACCACCAGTGGCCACCAAAGCCCCCTTGAATATGCCTCTCTGGATACCTGGAATTTGGACTGTAAGTTAAGCCACCAGAGTGGGAACTTGAGATAGGATAAAGGTGGTACTATTGGCTGGGTATTATCTCAGACCTAGGGGGAGGCTGAGAAGGTTGTAGGAGAAGAATTTGTCACTGATAACGGACTCAAAGAACGCAGAATTTACAGGGCACAAGGAAAGTCAACTCAGGAAATGTGTTGAATCATCTCTGATTGGTTTTCCCTGGAGGGAGATCATGACCACGAACTCATGGTCTGGTGACCCAATAATGAATTAAGTCAAGTTAAGAAAAGGCCACTTTCTGTGTAGCAAAAGCAGTGAAAATTAAGTCTTACTTATTATGTCATACCCTGCCTACTTTACAAAACTTCTAAGTATAATCTAAGGTGCTTTGAAGTAAATAGTGAATAAAATAATATTAAATCTGTTTCAAAATGTGTTTCCATTCAAGGCAGATTAAAACAATTTATCTCAAAGAGCTGTTTTGCAGAGATGATGAGGTTACGAACACACCCTAATTGTAAAGGGCTGTTGGCCATTTCTGGAATATTAAGGAAGACATGAATATCAGTTAAGGCTGAAAATGATGGTAAGAAAACATGACATTCACCTGGATTTTTGTATATGTACATTTCCATCTGTCACATCATTTTTTCTAGAAATCAGCTAATAGAACTGCCAAGGAAGACACAATTGATAATATCTAACACAAAATTTCTGCTGTCTAGTCTCAAAGCGTCAGTAGCAATACATTCAGTGTTAAAAATTTTCTAAAGGCACAAGGGTCTCTTGTTCTGATGATTGTGGTATGTGTAATTTCTCATGATGGGCAGTTAGCAATGAAAATCACTTTTTAAAACCAGTAAGAAAGCAAAGAAAGAAAACTACCAAAAGGAATGAAAACTACCAAAAATGCAGATGACTGAATGAATGAATGAATGAATGAATAAATGAATGCTTCTGAGGCTCATTACTGTTTACTTTCTGCTAAGTCCTGCTGTAATGACGCAGAAGATAAAGTAGGATTAAAATGTGCTACAAGCTGTATGGAAAAAAAAAAAATACTTGCCCTTGCTCAGATTTTCCAACCTTGGGCAAATCTCTCAGATGTTTTCACAAAAGAGCATGCTTAAGACAGCAGTAGCTTCACTACAACATGCCACCTGCAAAGCAACTTGATGAGATCCCTCTGCTGTCACTGCCAACTTGAGTTAAGGAAACACCATATGAAAATTTTTGTTAGCAAAGGAATTCAAGTTAGAGACTAAACACAACTTTGAATCTGAATAATTTTTCACCCAACAGAAGACAGGGCTTTTTTCAATGCTAAGGCTCTTCAGCTGTGAAACCAGTATAATTTTGTTTTTCTGGGTGGGTTAAGATCAGCATGAAGCACAGTGGAACTTTGATCCAGATGAGTCCTTAATGCATATTTAAACCAAATTCTGTTATAACAACTTTTGTTGTTTGCTCACAGACCATCCAACAGTAATGATTCAGTGGAATGAACAAATACTTCTTCCATTTAGCAACATTTTCTTCTTGGCCTTAGTTTCAGAATCTTAGTGAACCAGCTGGAGAGAAACACTACTTTATTGTCTTTCAACAGGGAAAGATTTCTGTTTGGAATGAAAAGCTGAAAATTGCTGAATGCAAAATTACCCTTTTTATTCTGAATTAAGAAAATTACTATGATTACTTTTGTATTTGTGTTTGAAGCCTGGCTCTTAAATGCAAGCTTTCAGAAGCAAGACCAGTAATATTGTAGCATTCCTAAAGTTTTGTAAGGGAAACTTACTAAAACCATTTTCATGCAAATGGATGAGTGACTTCATTTCATTAGTGGGCTGAAAATGGACTTAATGCCAGCCAACAAGCCAAACACCAGTAATGTAATAAGGGCTTCAGAACATTCTCTATGAGCCTGTCTGAGTTCTAAGTATGTTCCCATATTCCCAGAAAACTTTTCCTTTAAACTGTATTCCCTTCATTGAAGTTCATGATAAGCTTTTCTAGCTTTGACATGTCTACTTATTTCACCACAATAAACTATTGTTTTAGAGAAAACATATTTTTTTCCCTAAAAGAATAGGAACTGGAGTTTTTACAATCATTTTTTTAAAAAAAATCTTTTATAGAACAAGATAGTCCTGCTTATAAAAAAATCAAATGCAACTCCCCAGTAGTCTGAGACTTTTAACTTCAAGCCACTGCTGATATCTAGGTCAGATCAGTAGGGACAAAAAGGACAATAACTACTCAACAGGTATCACTATTACAAGCAGACATGCAAGCTTATCACAAACCCAAGCAGATGAACATTAGGCTATACATGATGATATACTGGATGTAACATCTTAGAAAAAAATTCCCTTCCACTGCTTTTTTGAATAGCTGTCAGTCGTTAAAAAAAAAACAAAAAACACAACCCATAAGGGTAGTTGTTTGAAAAATGCCATAAATCCTGAATGCCGATGATAGCAAAACCTGTATAAAAATAACTTGCAAATAAAGGTTGACACCCAGCAAGTGGAATACAAATGGTCACCCCCCGCAAGGATACAAGAGTTTGTCTTCCAAAAGTTTTAGTTGGGGAAATTCAAAGTAAAAATGCTGCTGGAAGAAATTGGCTTAACAAGTCTGCTTTCAGATTTTCAAAACTGACATCAAATTAGATGTGAAAGACTGTAAAGTCAACTAAAATCATTGCAGTTTGTATGGAAATGTCAGACTTCTATCTACTTCACTCCAGGTTTTCTGTTGAGTCCACATGACAACTATTGGTATCACATCCATTTAATTCCCTCTGAGAAAACTGTGAGATGGTATGTGCCATAATAGCAAATCCCCCTTGTAACAGCTTCTTAACCTTGTTCAATATTACTATTTATGCCTTCATTTTCTTTCTCCTTTTCCAGATTTAAGACAAAACATAGCCCCTTCCCACTCAGTCTGAAGGGATGTGTCCATGTGTGTCCACTGTAGGTTAAAAATCACTCGGGTAGTGCTTTGTGAAACCATTGAGGATTGGGTCCTGTCATAACAGGTATTTAACACATGGAAAGAGTCAGATTAGGCAATATAATGTCTGAGCACCATGGTAATGGATCTTTCTGAGCATATGGGGATCTCAATGACATAAACATGAAGCCTGACTATGTCAATAACTTGGTAGATTTTACAGTTCATGTGCTTCTTTCTCTGTAGGCTGGAAACATGCAGGGATTCATATTTTGCTGCTGGCCCACTCCTCAAATCTGTGTGTAAGCAGGAGTGACATGCCTCACCCACACATTTCTTAATACAGTTCATACTGCTGAGCATTTTTTTTGCATCTCTTCAGTGTTTTCCACATCCCAGAAAGGATTTATACCTCTAGATAATGATCTGTAAGATTATTTCCTGATGATTAAATGCTTGAAAAGTTAAAGTCTGGTAATTTCATTGTAGATACAGATGGAGAATGAACCTCTTTAGCAACTGAAAGTCTGCCCAGCATGTTACAAATGCTTTGTGCTTTTGCAATTTGTTATTAGAGTATAACTGACTGCTTCTGACTTTGGTATCCACAGCAGTAGACCAAAGTACAAGGCAGCACAATTGAGAGCCTTCATCTGTCAGGTTTCAGGATTGTGTTATGACAATTTACAATGTTTATGATTCTGGCAACTGTCTGTAATGCAAACTTCGTGGTCATCTAAATAAAATAATGCACTTATACTAATATGACAAGGCAAAGCTACTATACAGAATTTATTACATATATTATGATGCCCTTGGTTTGGCATTATCGTAATGTACTCCACTGAAATAAGGCTCTGTACATTTGCAGTAATATACTGCAATTTTATGCAGTTACATAAAAGCTTTATTGAAATAATACTGCACAGCTTTTTATGCAATTCTTAAAATAGCAGAGGCATAATATAACACCAAAATCATGGGCTATTTAATAATGTATGAGATGTTAAAATTATGCCACTTTTGTATTTTAAATTGTCCTTTTTTCTTCATCTTAGCATCTCAGATGTTCTCTTCTACATGGTGCTACTTCCCCTTTCTTCTCTGATCTTAATGCAAAGAAGTATCATTTTGCAGCATACTAGTGTTTTGTTTTTCTTACCAATCTGTAATGCTTTGTAAGAAGCTGTCAAAGAATAAAGGACTTCCTTTTGCCCTGGTTCTCAAATATCTTTGCTTCATTTGCAAACATTCAGAAAAAGCTGGAGTAACCATCATGTTTATCTTACTGAATGATATTTCAGACCTTATAAAATCAAGTGAAAGATTGAGGGGTGATGTTAATCTCAAACACAGTTTTATCATCCTTTGGACACCCTTAGATGTCAAAAGCTGTGTTCGTAGAAATTAGAGACTTTATCTGCAAGTCTAGGAGTCTGTTTTTCAGTCAGCATAAAGATCCTGCTGACATGGGTGTTCACACATTTTACCAGGAAGGAATACCCTTTCCTCCTAACACCTGAAGTAGCCAGGCATTGTCTTAATGGTAAAACACATCTCTGTCACAAGGTGACGCTCAAGCAGTGCAATCCTTTTGCTCAGCAATATCAAGCAAACAAGATTAAAACCAATAAACCTCTTTCTCCTATTTTCCTTTGCCCCACACTTGTTACTTTTCTGAAACATCCACAGGCATTTGTGGCTAAACCATACTAAGCTCATATCCAGTATGATTTTTTTATAAATATGAAAATGTCACCTTCATGAAATCCTTCAATAGAACTACCAGCCATTATCAAATGTTTAAAATTATTAGACTGCTACTAAATCAGAATCATACACTTAGAAAAAAGCAGCTGTCGAATTCAGACTCCTTAAAAAAATAGAGGAACAAATATTGTACCAGAAACAGATTTTATTGTTCAAAGATGAGAGAATCGGGGAATGGTTCAGGTTGGAAGGAACCTTGAGAGGTCAGCTGGTCCAAACCCTCTGCTCAGGGTCATCTACAGCCCTCTCCCCAGGACCATGTCCAGAAAGCTTCTGTGTAATCTCCAGGGATGGAGACTCTAAACCTCCCAGGCAATGTGCACCAGGAGTACCTTGAGCTAATAAGGTGATATGAAGCAAATTATAATTTCAGAGTATATTTTATTGCTCATTTCTCTCCTTATTAAGATAGCTAAAAGGAAAAATCAAGAAATGCAGACACTGGCAACCTGACAGACAATCACTTTAATTTCAAGAAAGATTTTAGCTATTAATAATTACAGCAGTCAGTCAAATGGAAGTTGCTTACACAGGTGAAATAACATTAGATCAGGCCAAATGTACAGTGAAGGATAGTCTCTGCATTTTGAGCATTTTCAATGATGGACATGCTTACTTGTCAGTTGGCTAACTGGCATTCATAATCAAATTTTCAGACTTGCTGTGCCTTGCAAACAAACGTCAAGCAAGATATATTTTTCAGAAACACAAACCCCCAGCTATTGAACTGAATGCTTGTAATTTCAGAATGTTCCATTTTCCCAGCATTTTATGTTTATCAAACAGTTCAAGTCTTATCTTAGATTCTACAAGAAGATTTAAAGAATATTCATAAGTGTATACCTAACATCTGAAAGATTGCACAGATCACAGATTAATCAAAGATGCAAAGAATTGAAAGAAATTCTTTAGATGAGGCAAACGATGCTGAATAAAGATGCAGGGTCAAAAGAACTGAAAAATGCCCAGAAGATTATTCAGCACATAGAGGGAACTATGCTACACAGGGGGAAAATTCTTTATGGCGGGAAAAAGTATATGCTATTTTTTCTCCCTTTTTAATGATAAATCTCAACTCTTGCAATGGTGTGCTCCCTCTTACAAGCATTTCCAGTTTAGCTTGGCTATAGCCCATAAAATTCACTAGATGGCAGCAAAAAGTAAGAGAACAAATCCATGGCGCTAAGGTTCACAGAGCTGCAGATCAGGCAGCCTGTGTGACTCCAACGCGGAATGAAGGTGAAAGAAATTCCTTCATTCTTTCGCTTGTGCTTTCCATTAAGTAGCGCAATGCCTAAGCCAGCTGTCCTTTGCACTATTTATTAATCTGTGTCAAAACTGAGGTGTTCACAATTGCCTTTCAAAGGGGATGAAATACAGAGTCAATACATGGCTCAGTGCAAAGGTGGGTAACAAACTCAATAGTGTTCATAGGTGAAGAAATGACAGTGTCATCTCAATGCTTTGGGTCAAACATTTCAGTTAAAATGATACTCCATATTTAAATATAACAAAATGGTGAGAACACATTCCAATACAAGATTTTCTTTTCCAAATTATTTGTACTGTTGCCTCCTCTTTAATATATTTGAGTTTCTATAATTAGGATTTCAAAATGCAGTCATGAAGAAGAGTCTCAGAAGACTTATGGATTGGCCAGTACAATCTGATTAAAAGTGAACCTCTTCCCTAAAACCCAAACAATAAAAACCTACATAAAGCTTTACCACCCAAACCTTATCCAGAATGGTTGCCAGAATATTTGGTATAATAAAGAGGACAGCTGTGACATTACACTCTGAAAAACATTTAGAAGATGTTGTATCATACTCACCATGGGTCCCTTTAAGGCTAAGTGCATACACTTAACTGCTTGCCTATACAAGAGATGCAAAAGATTACAACTAATTTAAAAAAGAATAATATAATTCTTGCTATTTCACAAGAGCGAATCCCTTAAAAATGTTTCTCTACTAAAGGAAGCAGGAAAACTGCAAACAGAACAAAGGTTAAGAGGGAAGCAATACCAATGCAAATATGTAAAGCAGAGACCTTGCCATTTATGCAGATTTTAAAATTTTTATCTCTTCATATCTGCCCTTCTATCGTGGTATGACAGACAATGAACCATTTTCAGTAGCTCACAGTTTACACCCCAACTAACTCCCCTGCATACTCTGTTCCCACAGGGACTTCTTTGTTTAGGAGTGGAGGAATAGGGAAAAGGAAAACAGAACAGAAGGCTCTGTTTAAAGATCATGATAGTGCCTTATTGAATTTCAGTTTCTTCAGTATATTATGTAACAGGTATTAAATAATCTAATAAATAATTCGGGATCAGATATGATAGATCTCTGTGGCAAATCTGTATTATTTAGCAAATTCATCATGTGTAAGAACACAACAATTACGTTGGAATGTTCTCTTTCGGTCAGCACATAAAGTCTGAATTAACCTGTAGACTGTAAATTTAAACTAGAGAGCCTAATGATTATTCTGTCAAAAAATAACAATACCATAAAATTTCAGTCCCACTGTGTGTGTAAATTAATAACTGATCTTACACATAATCTTTAATACTAAAGAATGCAAGTTTGAAACTCCCATCTGGCTAATGAGGGTATCATATCCAAAGAGGAATTTAACCTGTATTTATTTTTTGTAGCATTCTTCATCAACATATTTCCACCCTTAATACTGTGGTTATCCCTTTTTGTATTCAGAAAGGTTGATAAAAATTTCCTAAAATATAGACAAAACTCTTCTAATCTGAACAGAATCAGATGGCTTCTGGCATCTCTCTGTTTCCACACACGTGGATATAGACCTATGTTCTCTGCTCCTTCCCTGAAATTTCTACACCTCATGCCATGTTCAGACCTTGCTCTTCTCTATTTCTCCTTCCCTCTATTTTCCCAGAAGGAGTTTCTTGCTGATTCAATTTTTGCTGAATTCAAGAATTTGAAAGCCTATTTCTGTTAAGTACATACACAAACACACATCCACGTTTTTTCTAAATGGCTTCTAATTAAGATTAATTTTCATGAATTATGTGCTGTACAAACTTGGATTATTTAATTTTCCTTTCTGGAATTCTAGTTTTTCAGTGAGGGCTGAAATCTAGAAAAAAGTTTTTACAGAGAGTTCTATGTGAAATTTTCCTTATTTGAAATGGTTTTTATGCCTATCTGGATGATGTTACACTCTCCTCTGGAGAGATGAAGATTACCTTTTCTGCCAAAGGCTGCCATGAACACAGAATCACTAAACACAACAGATGATGGTAAAGAAATTATTTTTGGATTTTGGAAAAAAAATATTTTCTTCAGCTGATGCTTAAAGGAAGAGAATCATAGCCAGTTACAAAAAGAAAAGAAAAACTACCACTTCTAAAAAGAAGTAACTCTCCAAACACAATCAAGAGGGAAAATTTCAGGAAGTTTTAACTTTTCACTGTATTTGGAAAAAATGTTCCAATATAACAAATGACACTTCTCAAAGGATCCATTTTAAAACTGCTTTAATTAATACATTTACTTTACAATAAAAAAAAACAAAACAAAACAAAAAAAACCCCTCCAATAAAAACCCCAACTGAACAAACAAACAAAAAATTCACTTTTAAGAACTCAAGGTAGGGATACAAAATTGGCCATAAATTGCATTCTCACTGTATTCTGTATAATAAAGTGATTGAATGCCTTACTGATGTGTGAAGCTCATCATGACTTAAGCTATGGAACACCAAAGCACAGTTTCTGAAGTTAATAAATCAAATTGAAAAATATCCTTAAAGGATCCATTTCTGTACCACTGAAGCGTGGCTTTCTATAGGAAGGAAAACAATAGTGGTTGAATGAGAACTGAACATTTGGACAGGAAATGATAATTTATTTGGGTGCAAGTAGAACTGCAACAATCTATCTTCTTTTCCAGACAGTAGGTTATTCATGTGTAAATCTGCCATATGTATTTTTGAATCTCGCAAATTTTCAGCAAACTTCTAAAAGTTTAGCAGCTAAGGCAAGTAAGACTGATGGCCAAGACCTCATTTGAACAAAAATTGCCTTAGCATCAGAAAGATATTTAACCAGAAGTGATTTAAGCAGACGAGTGTTCCTTGCTGAATCAACAATGATGATTCTTTTCATTTGGGCCTTCTGGAGGTATTTTACATTTGAGCACTAAACCAGCTCACGAAGTTTGAGAGTTTTGATAGTTTCCCTGCAAAACACAATATGCCCTCTCAGTATCTGCACCTCTCATACTACCCTACAATATTTCTTTCTGAAAGGCAATTGTTTTTCAGCTCCTCTGCTTCCCCTTTTAGGTCATGTGGAACTTGTTAAGATCCTTTACTGATATACTATTGCAAACCACGGTGTCTGCTCAGGTAAACACATTTATAAATGCAGCTTTAAAAATGCAATGTCAATTTTTTCCACGCATTTCAGAGGCTTCATTGGAAAGAAAGTATATAGGCCTGAATTGAAGAAAATTTATTTTTCTAATATAAAAAATAAATTGAAAGGAAGCTGTTAGGAATGATTTTATAATCATCCTTGAGGCAGAAACCATTTAGAGCAAAACTGGTAGCATGCAGGCTTCATACAAAGTCAAGGAAGCATTAAGAACATTTATGATTGTTGCAGCAGAAGTCCAATTGACACCAAGTTAAGGCATGACTTGGAATTACCAAGTGTGCACATAAGTCGAGCAGGTCAGAACAGGATCAGTGTCACACCTTTGGGTATGTCAGATGTAATGTGTACTTATGTATTATTTAAAGGATTTTAATGAAAACTGAATCAGATGAAGTGAACTGTTTCTAATCTGATTTTCACTGTATCAGGCTCAGCCCTACTCTGAGATAATAAAGCCAATTAAAACTAAAGAAAAATAAATAAGCAATGATCAGCAGAGTGTAAAAAACTTCAATCTGCAGGACTGAGAGTCAAGCAATAACTTTCTGTTATTAATTGAGTCTCAACTTGCCAAAAGACTTACACTTTCAAGACAAATTAGCCATTGATAAAAAAATGCCACTTTTCTCCACCAAGAACTGTCAAGAATTACAACCCCTAGTTAGGATTTCTCAAGCGGAATACACATTATTAGTTTCTTCTCACCATCAAATACTCCCTCAAAACTGGCACTTCTCATCTGTAATTAACAAGCAGAACACAAGGTGAAATGCCACAACTCTCAGTGGTGCAAGTAATGATGTGAAATTGTTTCCACAGGCTTCAGGTCCTTCGAGAGGAATAAAAAGGCTCCACTATATAACCCTCTCCAGACCATTTCAGACTCTAATCCTGCTTCTCTCCTACAACACAATCCTCTGGGACACTGGAAGATCGTGAATTAATAACATCGATTTCTTTTTGCAGTAGCCAGTTGATTCAGAAAACTGCATCAATCAAAATCTGTTTTTTTCCTGTGGTCTGTTAGTAGTTCCGCAGGCATTTCAAGCAAGCTGCTATGAAGAAAAAGTAGCCTCAAGGATGCAACTACTTTATGCAGGCATCTACAAAATGGCATCTACAAAATAAAAATATGTTTGAAACCTTGAGTTAACATTTGGCTACTTTCTGCCAAGGAGCATTCTGACTTTACTTGACCTAGTGACTTCACATACTGAGAAGTCTAGGAAGATTTCACTTGAACAGATCACTGACCTTGACTGGTGAAAAACATATATTGATGGCACATTTCCTTGCAACATTTCATTTATCAGTTCTAAATTTTGAAACCTTTCTTGCTGTAGTTGGTAAAGACAAGGTAAGACTGAATAATGTAGGTACCTCCAACTCTTAATGCCTTGTCTTGTCTTAGGAACTATATTCAGAATGTTTCTAAATTATGAAGGAAACCAAATCTCTCAGTTTCCCAAGGGCTTCAGTCTATATTTTACACTAATTAATCATAATTTATCTTAGACATTTCCTTCTTATCTGTTATGCTGGCTTGTCACATTTCAGCATCTTCTCCCATCAGCCTCAGAGAAGCTGATTCAACCTTCATGTTTTAGCACTACGCTCTTTTAAATGTTGCAGCTGGTAACACGACTTCCAATTATTTTTATGCAAATGCATATGACAACAACCCACGTCTATCTTACCTCTCACTAATTAGATTCTAAGTTTTTAAAAGCATTTTTGGCTTTCAAAATTTTGCAACATGCTTGAAAAAGTATTATTTCTGTAACACTGCTCTTCTTCAAGCACTGCAGCTCAGTCTTTCTAATAGTTTCCAGATAATTCCTCCTTGACATATTTCTGCTATATGATATGTCTTTCCCTCTGGGCTTTTTTAAGGAAAAATATTCTCTACGAGGAGCTCAGGAAGACATTTACTGCATAGCTGCAACTGCTGAAGAAATTACTATTCTTATCATATTGCTGCTTCTACAGAAAGGGTATGGCACTTTTTTCTATAAACTCAGACATGCCAGTTAAAACTTGAATGTCCAACTTCATTTTTATGTTATTATTTCTTTTCTGTTTTACTGTCCTTGGGTCCCAAGCTAAAGTTTGACCTTGACATATTTATAGATGCATACCATATGCAGTGCCATGAATCCTTGAAGACTACGTAAAAAAAAAAAATCTCATTAAAGTTTCACAACAATGGCAGCAATTATTTAACATTATATCTGTTGTATCCATAGTTTCCAAGAATATTTAGTGAGATTTAAGAATAGTACTTGGCACAGAAAAGACAAGGATGTGATCCAAGGCAGCCAGGATGGCTCTACTGAGGGCAAATAGTGCCTGACCAATTGGGTGGGCTTCTATGGCAGAGTGATAGCAACAGTGGACAAGGAAAGACTGACAGATGCCTATGTAGACTTCTGTAAGGTCTTTGAGATAATCCCAATCTCCATATTGGAGAGACATGGATTTGATTCATAGGCTGTTCTAGACTGGCTAGACAGATGCAGCCAGAGTCTATGGATTACCTGGATGACCACAACCTGAGTTGTGGTCAATGGCTCTGTGTCAAGGTGGAGGCTGGTGACGAGTGGTGTCCCTCAGGGCTCTGTCTTGGGACCGGTGCTTTTCAGTTTCTTCATCAGTGACACAGACAGTGAGAATTGGGAGCCTCATGAAGTTCAACAAGGCTAAGTGCAAGGTTCTGCACCTAGGACAGGGTAATTTCAGACATGAGTACAGCCTGGGGGAACTCAGTGAGAGCAGATATGCAGAGAAGGACTGGGGCTTTCTCATGGATGAAACGCTGGACGTGAGCCAACAGTGTGCAGCTGCAGCCCAAGAAGCCAAGTGCATCCTGGGCTGCATCAAAAGAGGCATGGCCAGCAGGTCAAGGGACGGGATTCTCCTCCTCCCCTCTGCCCTCAGGATTACTGCATCCAGGTCTGGGGTCCTCAACTCAAGGAAGACATGACCTGTTAGAGTGGATCCGGAGGAGGCCACAAAGATGACCAGAGGGGAATACTTCCCCTGTGAAGACAGGCTGAGAGAGCTGAGGTTGTTCAGCCTGGAGAAGAAAAGGCTTTGGGGAGACCTCATTGTGGCCTTCCTGTACATTAAGGAGGCCTATATAAAGGAGGGAGAGGGTCTTTCTATATGTGCACAGAGTGACAAGGACAAGAGGCAATGGATCTAAACTGAAAAAGGGCAGGTTTAGGCCAGATGATAGGAGGAAATTATTTACTCAGAGGATGGTGAAACACTAAAACAGGTTGCTCAGTGATGTTCTGGAAACCCCATCCCTGGAAGTGTTCAAGGCCAGGTTGGATTGGACCTTGAGCAACCTGGTCTAGTGAATAGTATTCCTACCCATGACAGTGGGGTTGGACCTAGAAGATCTTTAAGGTGCCTTCCAACCCTAACTATTGTATGATCTGTGATTTCCAAGCTATACATTTTCATTTGTGCACAGAATTTCGACAGTCAAGAGCCCAGCTTCAGAAAACTATTTTCTGAAATATGCTATCTTATTTGTGTGCCTTGGAGAGGCACTGCACATGTGTACTTGGGCCAAAACAACCTGAAGATAAGTGGCACAGCTTATGTGATAATTAGCTCGGGTTCTGATAATTGAGAAAGGGAACAAATCACTGAAGGCATGTCAGTATGTACTAACAAAAACCAGAAATAATTACCCAAACCTTCAATTATGTTCCGGAATGCAGGAATAAATTCTTCCAGCTCCTGAGAAATTATATGGAAGTGTCCAGTTATGTTGCCATTATCAAGTATTAAAACTTAACTGCAAAATGTAAAATCCATGAAGGTAAATATAGGTTTTGCTTAACAAAACAGTAAGATTTAGCAATGGAGGTAGAGCAATGACTCTGCAGCATGTTAAGAAATGTAACTGTGAGCAATTCATTGGACCATCAATTTACCCAACATCTAGCAATATCAACTCAGCATGACCAGTTAGCATGTTTAATGAAAGCAGAAATATCTCAGACTATTTTAAAGTAGAAAAAGATGACAGAAGGAGGGAATTCCACCTAACTAAGAAAAAAATTATTCTCTTCAGTTATACACTGACCTCTGAAATCCAGTGCTCTCCTGTACTTATGAGATGGAACACTCATTAATTTTAATTTATGAGCCAGAAGAATAAGAGTCAGCAGCTATCAAGCACAACACTGTTGGTGTGTTTCTGACACTTGTTCTCCAGCAAAGAATGAGAAACTTGCTTAGAACATACTGTGCAAGAACATGCTGTGCAAATGGGCAAGAAAGATCAGGATGTAGCTGGAAAAAAGGGCCATGTGGAGATAGGGCAGCAGTTTTCTGGGACAAGCATTCTTTTTCAGGCTCCTGGAGAGAAGCCCAGCACAGTAAAGCTCAAGCACAGGAATGAGGTTAAAAAGTGGGCAAGACACATTGATGGGGGACAAGACCACCAAAAACCTCCAAAGACTCTGACCCATTCCCAGGAAGGTCTAGAAGAATGTGTGCACGATAACTCAGTTGCATGGAATGTGAGAAATGTAGCCTCAGGGTGGGGAAAACTCATCTATAAAAAGCCTTGGTGGCACCCCCTGGACCCTGGGCACCTTGTCAGACAGATTGATATTGGACCCAGGACTAGTGATCTCCTTTACTCTGTCTCGGCCTTCTCTCTCACACACACATTTTTTTTTTTTTTTTAATTCTTTTATTTCTATTACTACTAGAAGATAAAGAACTAACTTATTCCAATTTCCATGCCAAGTGTATAATTTACTAATAAAACATTGTAATTTTTTTTTTTTTTTTGACCCTCTGGCATTTGTTGTTCCTTTTCAACCATGGGTATTCACCCTGGGTGCTCCCTTCCTCTCAGGAGTGGAACACCACAGATGTGTAGATTAGCGATCACACAGACTAGTTTTTAATTTCATATCTTCTACTCTGGGTATTTCACATTTTATGAAAGAATACCAGACCATATTTACATGACACTCTTCTTCTCATTCTACATGAAAAATAATTAAACATTATTGTCAGAAAGAAGGAAAAACAGCAAGGCAGATGCAATCTTTCTTAGCAGATAACAAAACCTCAGCTTTCAAATGCAATGCTGAATTGTATTTACTGAAGTGTGAAAGAAGAATGAAATGTGATGCATCATCAAAAGGTTAAACCCTTGGCTACACCAACTGCCCCGAGAGAAGAGTGACACTGCCCTATCTCAGAAAAGAGAGAGGTATATTAGTGAATTTCACTGACTGAAAATATTACCAGTTAATGCATTCTTGCTGCTAAAGTGTAAGAAAGCAAAAATTATGCTGGAACAGCTAAATGGACTGGAGGCATTTTATGGGATATGCTACAGCTAAACCAAAAATAATAATAAAAGAAACCAAATAAAAAACTCCACTAAATCTAGCAAAAAAACCCAACAACTACAAGGGAAGGTAAATCACTGTCCTACTTCTCTAATCTCTGTCTTTCATGTACTTCATTATCAGTCAAATTGGCCAGGAGTCTCAGCCCCTCAGTGTCAGCACCATCCCCTGTTGGAGGCAGCACCACTGCAGGACAATCACTAGTACAGAATGGGTAACCATGGTTCAGTTGCTTCTCTTCACAGATCAGTACCTCAATACAAATCCACCTGGCTCACAGTAAAACGCCAAACTGGGTGATGAGATGCAGGCATATATTCCTTCATCCAACACAGAAGTGGAACAGACAGCTTGAACAGGCACTGCCAGCATCATCTGTCAGAGCTTTAAATGAGTTCATCTAGAACTGGAAATTTATACCAGACAAGGGCAAGTTTATGTGACACCTTTCTCTTTGAACTCTGTGTGTGTGCCTAATTGGGAAAACAAAAATGACACATACCTTAAATAGCCAAATAATGCTTATGCAAGTGCATTTGGTTGCAGTTTGTCTTAGAAATGTTAAATTATCATTTTCTGCATGTTTTCTGTAGCTATAAGTACATTATTTGATATGTCAGACTATGTTTCTCTGGTCCTTCTTGTGGTAGTTTATTGCACCATTAAGCTATATGTGATGATTTTAAAATCTCCTTCAAAGTTATTTTTAAGCAATGGACTCTGATGATCAGATTTGTTCATAAACCCTGATCCTGTACATACTCATTTTAATCCCCATAAACCATTTTTGCAATTCCTCTATTAATTTTTAAGTGCAATTCTCTTTTTTTTTTTTTGTTGTTGTTGTTTTTTAATAGTTGTCCAATCAGCAAGATATTAGTTCAAAACTGAATCAAGTGTTACCAAGATGCCTTGCTTCCAATGTTTTGTATCACACATATGACCTCCTAAGACATTGATTCACTCACTACACCATCAGAAAAGGGTGGGAATTCTTTTTTTTTAACTTGAGTTGTCTGAACATTACACAGCTAGACCAAGCCAATAATTCACCGATGTCAGACAGTCAAATAGGCAGAAGAGTACTTCCAGAGAAGGATTTAGAATCATAGAATGACCTGGTTTGTTTGTACCTTAAAGAACTTCTAGTTCCAACCCCCCTGCCATGGGCAGGGAACTTTCACTAGACCGGCTTGCTCAGAGCTCCATCCAACCCAGCCTTGAACACTTTCAGAGATGGGACATCCACAACTTCTGTGTTCCATGGCCTCACCAGCCTCACAGTAATGATTTTTTTCTTAATATCTAATCCAAATCTACTCTACTTCAAATTAAAACTGTTCCCCCTTGTCCTGTCACTACATGCTCAGCATTCACATCTCCACAAGAAGGTCTGCATGTGGGGGACCCACACTTTTCAGTGTTTGCAAAATCCACACTGCCTGTGAGGGACTGGTGTGCACACCCTGTGTTTGGGTGTGTATAAATAAGTTATATAAAGTTGGAAATTTGGAAATTTGTAGGTCTTTATTAATATTACGCAGTGTCTGTCTGATATTGTGGTTTATCAGTGGCATTACTGACACCAATCCTGAATTCTTGGTTCACATATTGTCATTATTCATTAATAAATCAATAATTACACACCTTTAAAAAATCAATAAATACTTTTATCCCATCAATTAAGCAACTTTCCTCTCTGAAAAATACCTGTAAAAATTTAAACATAGGAAAAGAACTGCCAATATAGCCTGCCTCTAGCTTTTTATACTACATAATTCTGAACATGCACAGATTGTTGTGCTTATGCATTTAGGAAAATCCATAAGTCAAAATGAATGTTCTGGCTAATTTTACACACCACTTGGAGCTAGGAAGTGCTTGAAAGCAAGCTATCTGAATTACTGTCTGAGACAACTTAAAGTTTGTCTAAAATGAGAAAATAGGTGGAGACAGAAAAAATTGCAAATGTAGACATGCGAATAATTATTAATATTGTACTGTGGCAAATTTATTTCCAGCTGCATCAAACACAGATGAATGCACTTAATGGGAGAAAATCTTTGAAGCATTCAGGTGTCTAAAACCAGATGCAAAGGTTCACGGTGAAGTTCTCTATAGAATAAAGGAGAGCCCTCCCTCCTTCAGAGACACCCACTTTTCAGACAGAACTAATTGGTTATTACTTAAAATTTCTGTTCTCTGAAAATAATCAAGCTACATTCTTTTCTTTTTTTTTTTTTTTTCTTGAAAAATAGCTGTAGTCAAACCAGAGAGAATCAGGCAAACATAATTCTATTTGCCAGTGGCTGTGGTGACTGCTTGGAGGAAAAGGTAAAATGTTCACAGACGAAAGAGAAAACCTTCACTGTCTCTTCTGTAGAATAAAACCCAGCCAAACAAACCCAGTTAATTTGTTAATATATATTTCTTTACCCAAGAGTGGGAAGGAAATTAACTTCCTGTAGTTCAGTGCATTAATTGGAAAATTGTTCTAGGAAGAGTGTTGTAACACTTCAGGAATGCTATCATGATATCATCTCTCTGTGCTAAAGATTGCTGTAATAGCTAAGAGCTTTGTAATAATTAACTCCTTCCAGAAAGAAGGAAGATACTGAGGAGGGAAAATGTTAATAATTCATGAAAAAATCAGGATTATTGACACACTATCATTATAAATAATTGATTCAAGTAAGTCTCCTCTCTGTAATATATCCTTGAGATGTTGGATTCTTGTACATATTGATGTGCCTCTGCGACACATTATTGATTTAATCATCATTATTAAATTATTTATTCAGATTGGGAAAACAGGACAATTTTATACTCCTCTCTGTGTTTATTCTTAAATAGGTGTTTATTTGCAATTGCCCCGTTTGCACTGCACTTATTCAGAAGCCATTTTAAGCTGGAGCACAAAAACGTTGGTTTGCTTAATCATGAGGTAGTATGTATTCAGCTAACAGTGGGCTCTAAGGAACACATCAGTGCATTGTATTTCAGCTGCATTAAATACATGTTAATTACTAAAATATTGAAAGACATGTGACAGAAGTGGCTTTATACTAGTTTACAGCTTCCATTCTATCCCTGCTGTTATTCATCAGGCCTGTGTGGATCCCTTAGCCACTCTATAGCAAGGGTTGCAATGTCATCTCATGATGAAAAGACCTTTTTTTTCAAAGGATGAATTCTCAGACTTCTCAGCAACACATACATTTATCTGTGACTGCTGTCACTAGAGGTAGAACAGGATTTGCCCTTTCCTTTGTTCCAGAAGTGGGAGGCAAGTGGATTTCTCTTTTTCTTGCTTTCACTTTATGTTGACATCCACTGACATGGCACTCAGGCTGGTAGCAGCAAGCTAGTGACACCACAGCAATTCCTGTCCTACAGAGCATTCATCTAGCAGTCAAATAGTACTTTACTGCTCTGTTTTCCTTCTTGTGTTATACCACCCTGTCTCTCACCTTCTAGCTGGCTATACTTCTCTGAAAGGAATAATTAAATCTGTACAAATTTTTAATCAACAGGACTGCAGTGGTTTTGGTGGTATCCCCCTCTACCCCAACTCTTTACCTTCCATCCATAAAAACCACTTAAAAAGTTCAAGGCATTTTTATGCATGATTGTTATTGCAGGTTCTTCATTGATTTCTGAGGATGATCAAGCCAAGTATGGCAATGCAACAAGCACCTTAAGATCTTTTACTAGGTTCTAAATGAGGCACTGTTTCTCAGATTTCCCCCCTGTTGTTTTCCGTTCAGTTCTATAATGCAGATCAATACAATCCAAAGTTATGCTGGGCGAACAAAAGTTGTTGAATGTATCCAGCTGTGGAGCTTGATTAGATTTTCATTTCAGTGGTATAAATCAGAGTGACTCCACATAAGGCAAGGAAATCTCAGTACTCTCAAATGATGTAATATCAGATGTAAAACCAGAACCAAATTCTATTTTCCTGCTTTTTCCACTGTCAGTGTTACATCCAATTCCTGCATCAGAAAATGAAACCCCTTTACATGTAAACACTGAACTGTACAATTACCAATTATTTATTATCAGAGTATTTAGACAGAGAGGAATATGCTGTTAACATCCACTATCAAGAAAGATAATTGGAGATGCTGCTTGAAAGAATATGTCATTCAGCCTCTGTGACTCATATCAGTGCATAATTGCTGTTAAAAGAAAGGTAAGTGTTCTAAAGAAATGCTGGTTATGGCCATAAGTTAGCTCAAACAAAAGGCAAGCTGGAGTATGAAGGATGTCTGGAATACGTTGATTTTATTTCTTTAATACCATAATGTGTTCCTGCAGTTATTCTTATGCCCATTCTGCTTTCAAAAATGAAAACCAAGTCTCAAGCCTAATTTCAACACTACAAATGCAAGATAAAAAAGCCTATTTTCTGTACTGCAAATGAAAATAAAGTAGCAGTGCCATGCAGGCTCTTGCCTATGTGCTTACACACCTCACTGTGAAAGGATACTTCCATGAACACAGCATTTCTCCTAAAGTATGTAATTTGCTAAATCTCGCTGGGACTATTTACATAAGAAATTCTTTATGGGAGTGAAGTAGTCTGATTGGTCCACATGGAGCACTCTTCTTCATTGTTGCATAGAAAGTGAAATCAAATCAGGAGAGCACAGGGAAAAAATCCTCAGATACCACAGCAGTAGTAAAAAAAGAGGATACACTCGAATGGAAACAAACAATTTCCCATCCTTCCCATGCACACAGAGTTTGTCATGCCAGTATTTGCTAGGTTAAGCAGAACAGAACAATGCTTAGAATGAAGCAACCCTGCATTTTCCTTATTAAAAAAATACTGCAATAAAGCTCAGAACAAAAAATGTTGGAGCAGTCACAGAAAATGGCACACCACTGCTAGGCATTATTATTCCTGCTCTCCTGAGGTCTTAATCTAGAGAGTGTTTTTTTTGTTTTTCTTTTTAACTAGTGGAGATATATAAATGCAGTGGGAGGAGCGACTGAAGTTATAGGGGACAACATTCTAAGCATCTTAAAATATTTGCAATACACAAAACCACAGTGACTAAATATATGACAACAGAGTACAATCTTTCTCTTTTTTTTTTTTTTTTTTCCTTTCTGGTAAATCTCAGAGCATTTCAAATGTTAACTGACACAAGGATTGTCAGAAGCCAAGTTTTTTTCTCCTCTCTATGAAATTTATTTCTGCAAGCTACTGCCAGTAGGAAGATGCTTTTATGAGAAGCAAATTGCTTGAATATGCTACTGGGGGATTTACTTTCTCTGTACCCCTAGTTTTATTTAAATGTCATAAAGAGCTGGCAAAACCCAATTACTATCAGCTCAGCAGAGTCCTCCTTCAGCTCCCTTGTATGATCTACTGCATTTTGTTCAGAGGGGCTTTAGTGCAGGCTCCATTCCTCTGGCAGGGAGCCAGTGGTGCTCCAGCTGTAGGTGGCAGCAGCCCACAGCTCTTCTCTCTCACCTAAAACCAGCCCAGGGAAACAGAACAGTGTTTTACTCAAGAGACACCAGAACAGAATATGGATAATAAGGATTTTTCACAGCCAAGGATTGCAGGATTTTCCTGGCAAAGAAAAGCAGTTTCTGAAGCACCCATTTACTTAAGATTTTGTTTGTTGGGGTTTTTTGTTTTGTTTTGACTTTTCTTTTCTTTTCTTTTTCTTTTTTTTTT
>VXAC01005326.1:205314-385285 GCA_013399225.1 Rhipidura dahli
TTTTTTTTTTTTTTTTTTTTTGTGAAAAAGGGTTATTTTGCATACACAGGCTCTTGGACAGTGTATAATTGTATATTCAAATTTCTCCAGAGCATAAAGATGAGATTTGACACAAAATCAACATTTCTCAATTTGTATTCAATTTTATTTTGGTACGTTTGAGCAATCTGTGGTGGGTAGCCTTGGCATGCTCTTGTTTTTTGGGTTCTTGTCTAAGGAAAGCTAATTGCACAAGTACCAGGCTTTGTGGTGTAACTTGATGGAATACACATGTGATCCGTGGCAAGGATATGAGAAATACATGTATATTGCCCAAGTTACCAAAACCACATATTATCAAGGCTAGCTTACAGAAAAGTGTTTGTCAATTTAAACATCCAGGAATTAGAAACTGTCCAATTCATACTAAAACAAGCCCACCCAAAAATATGGGCAAAAACATACTGATAAACAAAATCTGTATCTATGCATGTATACCAATTAACCTGTGAATACACCTTATAAATATATTTCTCCCTGTATATACATATTACAAAGATATAATAACGATCAGCTGGTTTTGCTACTACTGAAATATTTACCCATAAAAATTGGTCAAAACTAAGATTTTAACTACCTTAGTAGGCATAGCAAAAAAAAAGTGTTCATTTTAATTACCATTTTTTACATATTCTGCATCTAGTAAAATTAGTTCCTAACAACAAATGCCATCTTGTTCATATTAAATCACAGCATTTTACCATCTAAGTACACAACAAACATCCTCTCCTTTTAAAACTAAGTATTATAACTCCACATCTGCTCTTAAATCATCAGGACAGCTTTAAAAACCTGTTTGAAAACAAACAAGCAACTGTCTATAAATAAAAAAGTGTCCGGCTATTGAATCCTGCTCCATCTCAGTATTGACTCTTGCCTTGCAGTAGCTTCTATGTAAAACATGCTCTCCTGCAGATGGAATTCACTCGTCCTTGCTCTTAAGTGAAACACAGCAGGACCCAGAGAGCATTTGCTGAAGCTGAAAACCAACATTAGAATTCAGCCTTGAATTTTGAGCTGGCATAACTACCATGTTATAAATCTGGATGCTGAGTCTCAACACTTGTAAAGCTAATCAAATAAACTCCTGATTGCTTTGTCTTTTTCATTGCAGTTTAAGCATACATACTAAAGTTACATTTCAATTTTAAAAATGTTTGTCCACTTTAAGATTTTAATGCCTAACAATTGAATAGGTATCTGTTAAATTGTTTGTCTACCTCATTGTTCTTTAAAACAGGGAAATACTAAAGATACTCAAAGACTGCAACAGTATTTAAAACATGAGTGGCTATATTTAACTTATCCAAATGCATGTTTATATATTGCATTTTTGCTCTATCATCCCTGAAACAGTGACAAAGCAAGGAGCTGTTTACAGTGCCCTGTGTCCCACTTCAGCTGTGCTTCCATAGTTTAAGTGAATCTTAAGTAGGCAAATTTCACCCCGGGGAAGATGAGAGTGTAAAAATTGTATTTACTGAATCAGAAACCTAGAGATAGCATCAGGAAAAGGAAACAGTTTGGAACTCCTTTTCTGAGTATTCTCCAAGCTGGGGAGTGGGGGGTGGCATTTAGACCTTCTGCCTAGTTTACAGGATTGGTATTAGTCACCAGGGAGGGTTTATTTTATTTTTTTCTTTTTTAAATGCCATTTTTTGAATAAAAGAAGAAGAGGGTTGTATCAGGTATGACCTGAAGGGAAAAACAGAAATCATGAAATTATCAGCTCTAAATATATCACAAAATTTAGAGTAAAACCACCTTATGGACTCTGTGCCTGAAAGAGCAGAATGGGAGATTCCAATCATTTGGCAAATTTTCACTTCAATTTCTGCATGAAATCTACCTGGGGAAAAGCTAAAAAAGTATAAAAAAGGTAATCACTTTTACAATACACAATTTATCTCTTAATGGTTCTTAACTGCAAATGATTTTCAGTCCAATTTACCCTAGGTTTTTCTAAACAGTTTGTTCTCTCCACCACATTAGTATTTTTTTCCAGGTAGTGACTCTGATCCATGTAACAATATCACGAATACTAATGAATGCAAAGAAAAAAATCTGGCTTGCATAAAATGATAACGCGATGAAAATGAGCTTAGCATGAATTTTGGGATTTAAATCAATCTGAATATTTTGGTAAGGTGTGATGTCCATAATTAATCCCTGAAGGTATCCAGGAAAGAGCATAAATTGGGGTTAATGAACTACCATGCTTAGTTTTCAACCTAGAAATATACGGTACTATTTCTGAAAATGGTTTACAGAATGGAAAAATGGATACATTATTGGGAAATCTGAGAACTGAAATACAATCGAGCTTTACTAACATTATATTCTACTGCAAAAAAGAATAGTTCTTGGATATTATTCAGGCTACAGACAGTAGTCTTCATGTTTTATTTTAAAACTTGCCTTCAAAACGCTAACCATTTGTAACTCAAACCCCCTTGCCGTGAAGAATTTGTTTAGATTGAACGTCTCGGTTATTGATGATATACCATTTTCTAACACATTTCTTTGTCTTTTTGTCTTTTCCAGACCCCATAATATGAGTAATCCAGAAGAAAAAAAATTAAATTAAATTAAAGCTGTGAACAGGAGCCAGCAGTATGCCCAGGTGGCCAAAAAGGCCAAAGGCATCCTGACCTGGATCAGCACAGTGTGGCCAGCAGGACCAGGACAGGGATTCTTCCCTTGTGCTCAGCATTGGTGAAGCCACACCTCAAATCCTGTGTCCAGTTCTGGGCCCCTCCCTCAATACCAGAAGGACATTGAGGTGCTGGACTGTGCCCAGAGAAGGGCAACAGAGCCAGTGAAGTGTTAGTCTAGAGAGTAAATCATAGGAAGAGCAGCTGGGGGAGATGGGGTTCCTTAGCCTGGAGAAATGGAGTCTCAGGGAGACCTTATCACTCCCTATAATTCCCTGAAAGGAGATTGTAGTCAGGTGGGGGTCGGCCTCATCTCGCAGGGGACAAGGGACAGGACAAGAGGAGATGGCCTTAAGCTGTGTTAGGGGTCATTCAAGTTGGACATCAGGGAGAATTTCTTCACTGAAAGGGTGGTTAAGCATTGGAACAGATTGCTGAGGGAAGTGGTAGAGTCACCACACCTGGAAGTTTTCAGGAAATAACAGGGCATGGTGTTTAGTGCCACAAAATGGAGATTGGTCAAAGGTTGGACTAGATTATTTTAAAGGTCTTTTTCAACCTTAATGGTTCTATGATTCTAATTGCTAAGGCTGTCATTGAGAAATATAGAAAAAAATTATTTTATTTACAAGACAACACTCACGCATTTTGAACAAATGCTGTTCATTTGTATTTCATTAACAGAATTCATTCCCAGTATACTTCAGGTCATGTGTCGTTTTGGGATTTTACCTATTTTCTCAGTGTCCTCATCTTTACAACTGGGGTGAGATATGAAATAAAAAAATTGCCCTTAGCATCCTCACCAATAATATACTGTAAAACTCAATAGTATAATGAAGACAGGATGATTACGAAGAAAGGAATACATACAGCACACCTGTAGTCAGCATATAATTAAATTGAGTGCATATGTATACATGTGTTTGTGTATATTTGTGTTTTCATGAATTCCTTATTATTACAGCAAAGACCATTGTATAGTGACTAAATTATGAAAGTTCACATCCTGTTAGTAGCTTCAAAGGCTGTTTGGAAATAGAAAAGTGATGTCATGACCAGAGCTTCTGAAACTGAAGGCTTACACATCCCTCTGCAATCCTGAGAAAATTTGCTGGGGAATGTAGAAAGAGAACTCTAAAGTAAATAACAGTGATCTAAGTGATCAGTGACAATTGTGATCTAAGTCAATGACTAGTGCTGAACCAGACCAGGGGCGACTCATCCACACTTAGTTGACACAAGGGTTCCTGAAGTTCCTCCCAGAAAAGCAAGCCTTGCTGCTGAGCTCCTGCTCAGTTCTCAGCAGCTGGTTGTACTTGGCCAGGTGCTTGGATCAGTGCAGGGCACCAGTTTTGATTTGACCAGTGAAGAGGCCCACTACCAGGTCAGCAATGAAGGTGTCTGTCTCTCCAGAGTGATGACTCACCATCACACCCCAGCCATTGGACTGGGCCAGCTTGCCAGAGGAGCCCTTCTAACTGGCACTTTCAATATTTAAAACAAAACTTCTGATTCTGAGTAACGGGTTTCCATCTGGGATTTTCACCCTGGGGGATTCCTGAGCTGCTCACTCCCCCTAGAATTTTCCAGAACTTGACTTCATTTCTATTACAACCTATTCAACCTATTCATGTGTGAAAGTCTGCTAGCAACATGTTCTTTTATGTACACAGCAAAGTAAAGTATCCATTAAAGTACTCTACGTGTTAGCATATATTGAAGTGTTCCAGGTACAGATATGAGTAGGATGTCCAAAAACTCATATGACTATGGCATCATATATATATATCTTTCATATTATCATTATGATAATGACATCAGCTTCCAAGGTGCAGTGGTGTAGTGATTTGTATTGTTCCACAACTAGTCTACAATGATGCTAGATGTTCCACTAATTATGGAGAAAACCAATGACCCAGGCCTTCTGCTGACCTCTTCTACTCTGAAGTAACATGAGGGAGGTCCTGGTAAAGGATAAAAGGATTTTTGTAGTTCTACAGTCCTTTTACCTTCATATTTCCAAAGACATAGATTTCACAAAACCAGTCTTCAAAAGCAGTTGTTTCAGACATATTTTTTATCCAAGACAGTCTTTCCTGAAGAGGGATGTGCTAATTTTCTACAGGACACCAGGTAACTCTTAAATCTCTGGATGCTTTGAGAATAAAATAACATATTGATCTTCTATGCTCCCTTTCGCTTCAGAGTAATACACAACTTCAATAAGTCTTCCCTAGTGAAATAAAAAACCCCTTCTTCACATCATGCAAAACTAATATACATTTTGATATAACTGGAGCCAGTTGTGAGGAAGACTGTCTGTATAAGCACCTTGGGTATTGGCCCATTCCAATGGGCAGTGAGAAAAAAGTAAGTGTAACTGTGAAGTTACCTTTGCCTTAGAACGGTCAGCTGGACAATTATGGACCTTTCGGCTACATGAAGAATATCTCCTCTATTTCTGTCTTTCTGCTTCCTAAAAGCTGTCTTTTAGCTAAGTTTGGCTGCTTAAGAGACACTTAATCTAAATTCATTATATGCATACACAAGGAGCATGAAATCCTCATGACCATAAGGGTAGCACTACTTTTATTTATCAGTTCAGATCATCAACAAGTTGGCTGGTTTTATTAAATCCAAAAAAACCCCTAGTTTCCCATTAAAAAAATCCATTTTTTTATATTTTTAAAAGGCTTAGAAATTAGAATTTCTAAAACTTAATTAAATGCTTTCTGAGAAAGAAATAAAGCAACCAGTCCAAATCTGGTGGCATGATAGCCTTCTATATCAGGATGATATTTCATATCTAGACTTCTCAAATTCTGTTTGAATATTAAGCATGTTCCTCTGATGCCTTTTCCTGGTCTTAAAATCAGAGGCAAACACAGTTAGAAGGGAAAAAGGGATTTTACTTTGGTATTTATTTTAAGGATCCTTAATTGCACTATGTCCAGGTCAAATGCACCTCAATGCACCCTGCAACGCACACCCCACCAAAGATCTGGTATATATTATAGGTCTTACTAATTAGCATATCTATCACAAATTCCTCAATGAGAGGCTTGAATGAGCCCCCCTCCCCAAGGAACCTTCTCCTGAATGGTTCTATCTTAGTTTTCCAAATGTATTCTGGAGAGAACCTTGGGGTCTGGGGCTCACTGATCCCTCACTAAGAAGCTTCTAAAATGTTTTGTCTCCTAGCTTAACAAACAAGCCCAAGAATGTAGGCAAAAATCACTAAGAATACAGAAGTTGTAAAAAGTTATAAAAGGAGTTTAAAAGAAAAGGCAAAAATTAAACATGGCATCACATCAAAGCTAACAAGATACCAAAAGTGAAGAAAGTTTCTCTAAAGCATAATGAAAATCTGTACTGTTATGTAACCTCTGATAAGCTTCATTTTTCTCTTTTAATGATAAGCTCCCAAAACAAGGTTTCAGATCAATGAAGTTCTAACCCATTCAACCTCCATCAACCACACTAGTGGTTCTCCATTATGCAATTTTCATTACTTGAAGTGTAGAAGCTTGTAACTAGTAAGTAGGTGTCTATGTTAGGTCAGCAGCAAAGGAAGAAATGTTCTAGCATGTGTTATAGATACTACAGATTAGTCGGTGCCTTGACCCCTTCCCTGGGTAGTGTGTTCCAATATATAAACTTTTTGGTGATTTTTTTCCTCTTAATATCCAATCTAAATCTCCCCTGCTGTAACCTGAGGCCCTTTCCTCTAGTTCTGTTACTTGTTTCTTAGGAAAAGAGGGAAACACCTTGTCAGGACCTCCTTTCAGGTTGTTGTAGAGAGCGATAAGGTCCCCACTGAGACTAATTTTCTCCAGGCTGGAAAACTCCACCTCCACTGCCCTTCTCTGAATGTGCTCCAGCACCTCAAAGTCTTTCTTATAATGAAGGGCTCAAACCTGAACAGAGGATTTGAGGCCTCACCAGTGCTGAGTACAGAGGCACAGTCACTGCCCTGGTCCTGCTGCCCACACTACTGCTGATCCAGGCCAGGGTGCCATTGGGCTTCTTGGCCACCCTGGGCAGACTCTGGCTCATGTTCAGCTGCTGTTGGCCAGCCCCCCCAGGGCTTTTCTGCTTGGCAGCTTATCAGCCACTCTGTCCCCAGCCTGGAGCTCTGCACTTGGGTTGTTGTGACCCAAATGCTGAACCCAACACTTGGCCTTGTTGAACCTCACACAACTGGCCTTCACCCATCAATCCAGCCTGTCCAGGTGCCTCTGCACAGCCTTCCTGACTTCAGCAGATCAACTCTCCCACCCAGCTTGATGCTGCCTGCAAATGTACTGAGGGTGTACACAATCCATTCGTCCTGATCCTCAATACAGATATCAAACACAATTGGGCCCAACACTGACTGTTGGGGAACCTCTGGTGACTGGCTGACAACTGGGTGTAACTCCATTCACCACCACTCTCTGAGCTTGGGTCCTCAGAAAAACTTATCCTGAAAGGATTAGCTATGTGGAATTTTGGAAAAACATTAGTACAATGAATACAACACATTAGTCATTTTTCATACATATACCACATGATACAACTTATAGCAAGCAGTCTCAGCTATACTGTTTGTCAGGATTCATAGTGAAGTGAAATTCTTGCTAAGAACCTGCACACTACGTCTCCAGTTAAAGAAATTTATATGAATAGAGTTTTGAGTATTTCCATTTATGCTTAAACATCTCACTTGCCTTGGGAAAATATAGTATTCAATTAATTTTGCTGCTATGTTGTATTTTAAAGCGTCCAACTAGAGAGCCCTTCTGGAATTAAAACTATCAGAAATACTGATTTGGTTGTGGTGTAATTCTCAGAAATAATGCTACATAGTATTTCTAGGCATTCAGTCAAAGCATTCTGAGATGTATAACAATGGCATTTACTGGTATTTCAATACCCACACTAAAATTTTAGCAGTGGTAGTTTCTCTGATTTAAGTAAAATTGAATAGAGATGATTGTAATATAATGTGAAAAGAGTTTTGTGCATAGCTTGCACATGATCTAAAGAGTTAGGAATTTGAAGCCCTATTTATTTTGGATTCTTGATTTTCTTACATGCACTGTTTTCAGAGTGCCACTTTTCACACTAATCGGATACTAAATCTGTGGATCTGAGAACATAAAAAATTGATTTTCCCACAGACATTTTTAATAGAACCACCACAATACTGCCTAAATTAGAAGTAGAACGGTTTATGGTTTGACTATCACTTTTTCTAACTTGTTTGTTTTGATTATTTTTCAATTGCCAGAAATATTGTTATAATAAACAAGATAAAGTTATATTCTGAAGCAAACAAATTCTGAAGAGTGTACCTAATTTTAACGCTAGTTCACATTCTGTATGTTTTAAAAATGCTTGTTTAAAAAGAACAACAGTTTAATATTATATATATATCTGTATATCAAATAAATTTTATGAGTTATATTTTGCTATGTCTTCATACATTATCATCCTAAAAATTTCCTGAGGTTTTATGGATGTTTTGTTTGAAATCAAAAACATCATCACTTAATGCTGTTAGCTTAATGGAACATGGCTTTGATTTCTTTGTCAAATCTCTTCTCCATAGTACAATAATAGGAATATAATGCCCAAGAAATTAAGTAGGATAAAATGGGTATATGTTTCTGACGCCAAGAGTGAGACACACCTTGTTCAATGAATTCAGTCTTGAAACAGACATCCTAACAAAACTGTAGGTTAGAAAAATTTGCTGTCTAATCTTTGAGGGTTAGAAGGCATTAAATTTTAATTTTCTGTTCTGATTTAAGGAAGAATAATGTAGGAGAAATGCAGATTTTATTCAGAAAAAAAAATGTGCAGAGTTTTTTTATATGGGACTTAAGCCAAATAAAATTCCCTCCACCAGAAAGATCAGCCTGAGTAAATGAATTCTCTATCTGTTAATGCTCAGTGTTAGGAAAATTGGAAAAGAAATTTTCTTTTTTGCTTATTTGACTTTCTTGTAAAAATATGATGCAACAAACACATATCCAACAGGATTTTTTTTCATTATGGAATTATCTTTCATCCTCCTCAAGTATGATTCTTTTTCTTAATAAGAATGGAGTTACTTTTTCCAAAGATCATAAGGAGCCTAAAAGAATGAACAATCTTTCTTGCAGAAAAAGAAAATAGATTGAAAATAAATTTAAATTCATTATTTTCTTCACTAAAAGCAAATTTGAAGTGAGCAATAGAAAAGGCAATAGGTTTCCAAATGTGAATCTCTTTCGTACGTCCCAGACTCCCACTATAGTATCTGACCTCATTAAAAGAACAGGACTCCAAAAAAATCAAGTCCCCAAACTAGTGTTCTTAAATAATAGTGTATGTAAACATGAATAATAATCATCATTGTCATCACAACATTAGCTTCTGGAGCTGTAAAATGTGAGGATCTTTGGTATTGAGAGATCTGCTAAAAAGTACCCCTTTAAAAGGAATCAGGTTATCGTCTTCATACAAATCAGCACTGCATAAGTGCATTTTATTATAAATTCTGAAAAGGTGTGAGAATACACAACTCCCATCTGGAAATCTTCTTCAATTGAAAATCAGCTAAGGTGAAATTTAATCCCTTTGGTTTATCTTTCTACAAAACCTGAATACAGTGGAAAAGAAAATGTTAGTTCTGAACTTAGTAAGGATGTTAGTGGTGCTAAATAGGATCTAGTTTGGTAAAAAACCCAACAAAATGATGTTCTAGATAATGTGTTGCCTGAATCTCTTAGTCTACAAGACACGTCTATAAAAGGTTTCTTGATATATGGTCTGTTCTGTTATTTCTGCTAGCTGGCATCTTCTTACCCAGAAACACCTACATCCAAAGCAGTGATAGAAAATCCATGAGCAATCCCAAACATTTGGTCTGCAACACTCTTGCTAGTTTTGGGACATGCTTCAGTGCTCTCTAGTTTGGACACTTGCTCATTCTAGAGTAACAGTTCTATCCTTAGGTTAAGAAACACACAAACAAGATTTTGCAAGCTGGAAGCAGACTGCAGCCCTGTGCTAGAAAGGTGAAAAAAGAATAAATAAAGGCCTACAAGCCTATCCTTAGATTAATACCTTCGGATGAAAACTGCAATATTTTGCAATTTTGGCTTATGGGCACAAGCAAGCACAAACACATTTTTGGCACATGGCTGGGAAAGGATCACCAGGACTAGCCTTTGAAATGAAAAATGAGATGTAAAAAATGTTGAAAAAACATTTTAGTGTCCCCAAGGTCTACAGTTTAAGCTCTTTCTTTTTTTCTCCTAAAAATTCACATTCATAACTACTCTTTCTGCTGTTTATTTTAACTAATATTCAGGATATAACTAAAAGGACACCACAACATTTGTAAAGTCACTTTATCTGGTCCCCCAGCATCTACATCATAAGATAGTCTACCACTTAACCAAGCACGACCATAAAATTTTCTTATACTTACCAGATAACCTAACCTTGACTGAATTATCTACTGTTTTTCTTCCTAAAAGATGTTCAAAATGTCATTGGATGAACTTTAGGAAAGAGTTTGAATGGAATTTTTCATTTAGTGATCTGTTCTTAAAGGCTTGAGATGAATTACACTATTTCCCAGGATGCAGTTTCTGAAGTGTATTTTAAAATACATATTTTTCAATTTATATCCAAAAAGGTACTTTTCAAATGAGACCTACATGTCTAGGAAGGTATCTCTTACCTTGTAGGGTGATGAAAATTGTATATTTACGGTCCTTGTATATTTTTGTTGATTACAGATTTATGGTAATTAAAATCTGAAGATAAGTGTCTCTCTATTGAAATTTATTGCTAATTGAGTTTGAATTTTCAGTCTTGGTTAATTGATTAGCATTAATGGACCCATCTGCTGCATCAATACATGGGGAATAACAACAGTAAGAATAATCACTGTGAGAATAGTTTGAGACACTGCAAACATGATTGTTTGTGGAAGCAATTAACTTCGAGATTGTACTCTACTCTATAAAAGCTAAGCTTGTGCATGTTTATATTTTTTGAGTCTTTATACAATTTATAGCAAATGTATTAATCAACTGCTACTAGTGTAGTGGCTGACATAATTGTCAAATCATTGGTGAGGTAATTTTGTGAGTTTATTTCCCACACACAGATGTATCTTCTTAATTAACACTAAGCTTGGTTTGCAACATCTGGCTCATGTGATCAGGGGGCCACACAGAATATTAAGAGCTTCCTAAGTTAATCTTTCAATGCCCGTTTCAAACACATCCAAATCCAATGAGCTTTGAATTCCATAGAACTATGTGGCATCAAACCCTTAAATTTACTGAATAGTTGTCATTTTTCCCCTTCCGAAATTAACCACTCTCTGCAATTCTACATTAGTATAAATTCAAAGTGCAGTAAAAGAGCTAGGGAACTTGAAAAAGTGCTTTTTAAAGGATTAGAGTATTTGCATTGGAGACTACTTCGTTTTTTAATCTAATACATAATGACTATGTAAAGAATTAAAAATTTAGGTTTCTACTGAGCCATTCATCTGATGCAACATATGTTTTAACACTCTTGAAAACAAATGGGTTTTGTACTCTAATGATGAGAAAAGGCAAGTAACTTTCTTTTAAGAACGACTGAAAAAAATGTTTCTTAGGAAACACACCTGTCTATACTCAGCAATGTGCTTGGATAAACTCCAGTCTTTCTTAAAAAACATGGCAGAGATATTTGCTACGTAATACATTATGGTCTTTCAGAACAAAACCCACTAATTGCCAAGCATCTGAAGAATAACATGCAATGAAAAGTATATTTATTTCTTTTTGCCACTAAGCAGTGTAATTGAAACACCTGGCAAAAATCTTGCTATGACATCAGATAGTTCCCTCAGCACCCATGTGTGAATCTTATCAGGTCACATGGATACATGTCCAGTTGATTTAAAAGTTCCCTAATCTGATTCTCATCCACCAAGTATAAATCTTCCTGTATTCAGACTTTCTCCTTCAGGATAGGAATAGGATTCTTGGAGGCCAGTTATCATTAAAGACTGAGGCAAAGAAGGCACTTCAGTCTTTCCCAAATCCTTTTACACAAGAACTTTTTCCCCATTCAGCAGCAAGCCTACGTTTTCTCAGGTCTTCCTTTTGCTGCTGATATCCTTCTAGAAGCTTCTGGTTTTGCCCTGCATATCCCTGCCAGACTAATCTGCAGATGGCCTTTGGCTTGTTCCATATCTGTGTAGCTGGATATTTTCTCTGTATTCTGCCCAGAAGACTTTGCCATGCTTATATCTCTTGTATACTTCCTTTTAATGCCTGAGTTTTGTCAGTAGCAACCTATTAACCTATTCAGGCTTTCTGACACTTGATTTCCTGCTCATTAAAATGAATCATTCTTGGGTTTGGAGGAGGTAATCCCTGAAAATCAGTTGGCTGATGTAGAAAATCATAAAAACCATGCTATGGCACAGCTGCTTATCCCTGGTTTGCACATGCACAGTCTTCCATGACGCCTCTGGACAGAAGAGAAGTGACCTATTTCAAAACAAAAGCATTTCTGAAAAAGGCCCAGGACAGCAGTTGGAAAGCAGAAAGGTAGGAAATGAATCCAATCATCATGAATTATTCAGGACACAAATTCAAATGAAACAGTATTCCATAAAGGCAGTTGACAGGCCAAGCAGTAGAATGACAGAGATATAGTAAAGACCAACAGAAGAAAAGCAGACTCATTACTCTGAAATACTCAGTTTCACCAGACCAGGAGGCAATTTGTGTGTTTTCATAAAACTGCCTTGCTTTCATCTGTGCTCTAGTCAAACAAGACTTAGAGCTCAAAGACATTTTTGGTGTTCTTTGTATGTTCTCATCAATCAAGAGAGGCAGGGTAGTCCCTCAAAAATTTATTCAAGATCTTCTCAATCTAAGAAACACACAGTGGTCCAGAACATCAAAAGAACTTTAGATTGCTCTGTTCAGCATTTGCCTTGAAGTACATTTTTTTAAAAACTTGGCTGCTACTTCACAAATTCTATCAATTCTAAACAGAAATCAGTTTCTAAATGCTGAGTTCCTTAGATAATGATCAAGCTGATATGGCTTAAGAAGTTGCTGGGCTCCTACTGAACCATCATTCAACTGAACCATCATCCTCTGTTCTTTTAACCCATATCTCTTTGAGACTCCATTTCCTCTTCCAGCAGGATGCACCTTAACTTTCAAAGGTTCTTTGACAATACTTTTTCACACATGCTGAAGGTGAACAGGAAAGTCACTTGTTAATGTTTTCACAGCATGATGATGAACATTTTGTACCCAGGAACACACCATGAAGATGTGTGAAGACCGAGTAAAATATGGAGTTGTTAGGCAAAAGTATAACATCTTATGGACCTTCTGTCCAAACTGTCTATACAAAGGTTCATATTTAGTCTTCTAGCAGAACTGATCTAGTTGGTTGCAAAGGAATTCTGGCATCAACACATTATATATTCTGTGTGGACAATGTAATTATATTTTATATCACTTTTCATGCAAGCAAATAAAGTATAAAATCTCTTTGCTAGCATGAAGATGTCACATTTTCTATTTGAAAGTATCAGGACAAAAGATTGGTGATTATTTCATTACAGAGGAGATTTTAGTTCAGATATAGTATATCATTAAGAATGAATGATAAAATGGGTGAAGAAATAACTCTTACCTAGTGCAGGTCCCACCATTGTGACATGGATGATAATCACATATTGGAACATTGCAGTTCTCAACATTCCTTCCTTCTAGAGCCTCATCTATGATGAACAGCTCTTTGTGGTTAACTTGAAAATCCCTAATGCATCCTTTAAAGCCATATATCTGCCCAGCACATCGATGAACCTCCTCATGAACAGGAACCTTTCCAAGGAAGATTGATCCAAAGGTGACCTGCAGAAACAAAAAGAGAATTGTCAGAAAAAAAGGTGATTTGTGATGTTATTGTAAGCAATGAAAGAATAATAAATACTAATAAAGGAAATAGTCATCACTTGAAAATGGCCAAAAACACTGGCACTTCCTGAAGGGATTGTTTTAAAAAATGTTATTCTCCTAAAAAAAAAAAAAAAAGTCCTTCCAAAAAGGGTGATTTCATGTGTTTTCATATTTTCAAATATGCAATGCAACATTCATCCCATGAAACACAAATTAGAATTTCCAGCCTTAACCACAGTGAGCATGGTAAGTTTTTTACACAGATGCCCTCATTCTGTATGATAAGTTGTACATTCATGACTGAGGTTTGGTGCAGGAACACAGGAGAGGCTGTAGACTTGAAGACATTTTCTTTAGGACCTGGGACCTACCACCTACGGGACCCCAAGATAAGGGGAATAGAGAAAAAATATTTTATGTGTTTTTGTGAATGGCAGAAAAGAGTCTGCTATACTGAAGCCCAAGGAAGAAAAAAGGGAAATTCTCAAATTTTCAAAAGCCTAGAACATCCTACCAAAGGTGCAAAGAAACAAACACAGCTTTTTCACACTGGGACTGACCAAATCATATCAGTGCTCACTATGGTAATTCCTCTGTTGCCTGACCTAGGATTCAAGTCCTTAATCATCACATATAAAGGATCTGTGACTTATTTAGCACTCTGAATTCCACTCCTCAGGCTGAGGTCTGACTTTCTGGAATTCTGACATGGGACTTCATCATTCCTAAGTTCATTTGCTACATGCCTGTCAATTCTTAGGAATTGAAAAAAAAAAAAAAATCATAGTATTATCACGCAGTGATGCATTTATTTGTACAATACCATTAGTCCATAAAGAGGGTGACACCTAGACCATTCAAGTCAAGCAGGAATAAACCAATGGAATCAGAAATATGTCACAGCCTGTGTAAAACATGTGGGGGGTTATTTTTAGTGAAGAGGCCCTCACTACCATATTCAGACAACTGTAAAGAAGTAGAAACAGGAGGAAAACATACAATTAATTTATCTGGAATTCACACACCCATATGGTTTTTGCTTTGATGTGTCCTGTATTGCTTTTGTCAGTCCTGGAGCTATGTTGCTGACAATTTCAAGTGAAATTTGGCAATACAATGAATGCAAATACTGCCAGATATTCCTCAACTTAGTGTCTTTTGTTTTGAAGGGAATAACACCTACTTATTTTAGAAAATGGATAAAATTAAATCAGAGTTTTCATATCAAAGTAATACAAAGACATTGGCTCTGCACTTGTTGAATTCATTTCAGATCACTTGACTTTATCCCCTTTCAAACAAGGTTATGAAACATCGCAGTGATAGAAAAGATTTGTAAGTAGTGTTTTCAGACATTTTCTCTCTGCTTGTGAATCTCTTTCAAGAATTAAGCAAAGCACTGGACAGCATTATAAAATATCTGTCATTAACAACAGTGTTTTAAACACTGCTCTTGCAACACAGTCTCTTTTATTATTTGACTTATTTTACAAAAGCACTAACCTTGAGGGCATATCCAGTGTATCACAGAAAAACTTCAGTTTCAGGCTTTGCTCAGTTTGTAGCATCATTGGATTTTCTCATACAGTATTAGATGGTCAAGCTCATGCTAGTACACCATAATACACAATCTTTCTATAAGTCTCCTGTTCAAAATTTAACTGATTTAACCAGAATATATTTTAAGGAGGCTCAAAGAAAGAATTCCTGTAAGTCTTGTTAATAACATAAAAGGCTTAATCTAGCATTATATCAATAACTTATGTAACACTCATGTTTAACTTTTCAATTACTAATTTGAAAATATCCTTCACTTTGAGCCTGACTGGTATAAAGGATTATCTTGGGCAATAATGGGAAGATATTCATTAGTCCTCTTAGAGGAAAGAAATGGTTTTTTTTTTTATTTCTTTGATCGTGTACTTTGTAAATAGAGGTTCTGGCAGATTAGGAGCAGATCTGTAAAATGTAATAGTTAATCATGAGGATTTGACATTTATACTGCACATCATGCAAGGGAAGAAATTCTGTCACAAACCATACTGTGAGATGCACATCAAGATTAGCATCTCTAAAGATAACTGGCCTGTCTTCTAGTGAGCAAACTTATAAAGCAAGCTGTCAATCACAGTTCAAATTCTCATCTAAAAACATTTTAAATGTTTCATGCAGAAATAATCTTGTGATGAGAGAATGCATAACAAAGAGAGGCAATAAAATGGAGGCAATGAATAACAGAAAAATTCAAGATTTGGGAAAGCTGGTCTGTTGTCCATTCAGAATGAGTCTTCTGATACCAGTTTCAAAATGGAGACAGGCATATTACAATACAATTCAGAAGCCAAGTCTTAGCAACAATACCAACACCAGATTACATCACCGATGATTCATAACTTTCCTTCACCAGAAGACAGTGTGGCTTGCAACTAAAAAGTAACCAGAATTACTGCTTAACAAAATCTCAATTGTTTCTAATAACCCCATGGTCTTAGGTAAATGACATTGCTAATATATATTTTTTTTAACTCTCAGAGCATTAGTGTCCTTTTCATGGACTTTGTGCAACTGGAATAGAAGCTTCAGAGTCAAACTAAGAAATTAATGAATATAGTATGGATGCTGGATGTGAAAACACCTTCTAAAAAGAAACTAGATACCCATAATGATATCTGAAGAGGAATTACATTTCATCCTTTAGAAGAAGTTAGAGTACACCTATTCTCCTTCAAAAATAACTGTATTGCATTTGCTGATGAAATGTTCAAAGAAAAAAGCTATTTTTTGATGTTTAGCGGACTCACCTGAGATACTCGGTGCGAGAAAGAAAGTCTGTGCTGTACAGGAGGGTTTCCATCTGCAGCCATTTCAATCATGCAGTAACCTTCAGGACTGCCCACAGGCAACATGTAGCTGCAAGGAAACAGAAGATCCCATTGCTGTTTATACTGTTGATCACAGAGTATGCAAACCTCACATGGCAAAGGTAGGGTGAAAGAGAAGTTCATGAAAGGATGAAAATCTTTGGACACTACTAATTTCAGTTTCATGGCTACTTGAACTACCCGGGAGACAAAAAATGTAAGTTTCTTCTGCTAATGTCCCTCTTCTATTTGCTTTCTTGCTATTCTTTACTAGTGTTTGAAATATATACAGAGAAAAGAAGAAAGCAATCTTTAAATACATAAGTGGGTATCAATAGATTTTAAGTGCTAACTGTGATTAACATTCAGTTTCCCTAGTAGAGAGGATTGTTAGACTTGTGACATCAATGTTGAATGATGCTGAACAGCCTGGGTTGAAATTTCCTTTTCCTGACCTACAGGGGGAACAGAAATGGAATAAGAAATGAAAGGCTGCATACCTCTGAGCAGAAAAATTACACTGCTATGCAGCTATCACTACTTGGAAAGTGTGTTAGTGCTAACTTGGGTATTGAGCCTCAGAGATAAAGAAGAATGTAAGGCTAAGGGAATTTGTGAAGTAAATACTAGGGAAAGTTCAATAAAGCACTGAGAATTCTTCAGTTTATTTCTGTGATGAGATCTGATAAAATGCTATTAATATTATCAGCAATAAAAATCCAATCCAAAACCCCATGATTTTCAAAAACAGTCATTTTATAATTAGAGAGAAAATTTACATAAACATTTTCATAGCAAATGCAGATTAGGACAATAGTAGTTCACAGATTATTTAAAACTGACTTATCTACTTCTGTAGAGCTGCTTTCCAATTCAATTTTCATGTGCTTTAAAGAGAATGTGATGGCCCTGTTTTTGGGAAGCATGTTAAGGTTTACTGACCACATGTACTCTGCACAGGGAACTCTGCTCAGCCAAATCACCATAATCATGTTTCTGGAGTATGGCTTGTCACAACAATAATGTTGCATTTTTTATGCAATATTTCACAAATGTTACACAACAAACTTTAAAAAAGATTCTGAAAAAAAATTATTTATATGGACTGCCGAATTTTCCATTTCTTTTAGCTGAATAAATGGCAAAGGACAAAGACAGAAATCTCATGAATTGTTTTGTGTTGGGATAGATGAATTTTTATGTTAGGCCATAGACATATGAAAGAGTTAAAATCTTTTAAAGCCCATTATGATCTCTACACTAGAAGCATACATTACTAATTATAGAAATTACTTCAGCACTGACAAGGACAAATTTACTGCTGTAGAAATCACATCAAGATGTACCATAGTCTCAAATGGTACCTTTTTAGATATCACCACCTGGCTGGTTGTGTGCAGCTGCCATGGCATGATTTATTCCAGGTTATGCTTTGAGCTTTGTGTTTCTGCTCTCGTGTCTAAAGTCTTACTATTTCATCCTCCTGTCTGTAGATTAATTATGAATTTTAGAGTCTCAGTTTTCACCTCTGAAGTTGCTGGGAACATTGTATTGACATACATGGATATGGTTTTAGGCCCCTAAGGAATATTTATAAATTCACTGCAGTGCAGTGATTTCTGAGTGAGCAGCACAAAACCAGGGTGTTTACTAACTCGTCTCACAGCCAGTACATCCCCACCAGCAGCTGATGCACACACATTAATAAATCCCACCATTCCAATGGTTATATCACTGCTGGTTCACAGCTGAATCAGTCAATAGTAATTCATAGACTTTTCACTGTACTCTGCTGCATGAGCTTGAAATGTGCTAAATTATTTCTACTTTGTAAGTATGCAACACTTTTCTTATTTTTGAATCTTCCTTTAAAAATCTGAGATATTTGAATGGCATTTTCTATTATCACCTTCTGAAATGTGATTTAGACCCCTAGACTATTCAAATGAGTTTGAAAAATATTAATTTTTATTTCTAATTTTAGGTTAAAAAAGTCATACTGTTAAGGTATTTTCAACTGCATTCCTTCTTGAAAACTCTAAAGTTAGCATAATGTTTTGATTTCAAATACAGGGAGCCAGAAGCAAGTCCTGCTGTTTTGAAGATCACCTGATTTGCACAATTTCATTATAAATTATGAATTCAGTAAACGGAAGTTTCTTCATAATAAACAATGGGTATATTGATAGATAGTCTGTCTCATTTTTAGGTATTACAAATAAGGAAAATTTTGGAGAAAATACTTCTACTACTGTGTTTTCCAACCAATTCTTGAAATGCAAAATAGTCTTTGAATTTGATTTATTATTCCTTCTCATATTTCAGCTGCTGGGAATTATCTAGGTAAATCAGAGTGTATAAAGGTAACTTTCTCAGATAAAAGAAAATAAGCTCATTTAAGATTCTCTCTTGGGAGAAACAAACCTGTAGCCTTTCCTTGGTGCTTTCTACTCTGAGTGGATACTGTTGAGATGTGACGTACTCATGGCAAAGCCTATACTCTGCCCGTGCCTTGTCCCTGCTTTTTAGGAAGATTTCTGAAGTCTGCTTCTGTTTCTTTTTCTAAATAACCCCTTATATCACATTACAATGGTCCAGCCCACAAAGAAAAAAAGTTTAAGTGAAGTGGCAAAATTAATAGAGAAGAATGTCATCTAATGAAAAACAGAGGTCAGTGAAAGACCAATGAGGTCAGCGTCAGTTTGGTCATCTTCAAGGAGTTAGCCAGCCATTCAGCATTATAAACTTTCATTGCAAATGCCTGGTGTACACACATTCTCACTGTTTCTTACACATAATTTCTATTGTTTCAATACTTTACTAAAGGAAAAAAAGTGGAGGATTAAATATAGGTGCAACTAAAATGAGCCTTAAAGACTGCTTAAAACCTTAATACTGACATGGTCTTTACTTAGGTATTGTTATTTCGACAAGCCCAAGTATCATAATTTCATTTCGGTAATAACACAATCATCCCTACTCAGGTATACCTGGTAAGCCATTCTACGTTTAAAAACATATGTGAGAAAAAGAGAAAAAAGAAAATCCAAATAAACTCCCCCAGTATCTATAAGCAGCAGCTACTATAGTGATTTTGATCATTAGATCTTAACTTCACAAAGGACACAGAGGTGTTTTGCTTCTTTTTTTAACATGCAGCAATGAAATCTCAAAGAACAGAACTGATTTGTTTGATGTCAGCCAATAGATTAGTGACTGACTTGTGAGGACAAAACCACAGGCTACAAGCAGCAACCTACTGCCCTGTATTCTGGAGTGCATGTTAGGAATGCTACCACTGTTTTCTTCAGCACTTGCTTCTTTCTCTGTAAGGATTTCTGAGGAATTAATACCTGAAATTCCTCTCTGTCTTGTCATAGAAAGGAAAAACTGTCATTTGAAATGTGGACAAAATGGATCTTTTTCATGCATGCGTTACCACAAAATTAGGACTGTTTGAATTTGCTAGATTACTTAAATATGCCTAGACTAGCTTTTAGAAAGAGACAGAGCATGGAAAATTACAGTTCAAAAGACAGTTTTCTTAGAAAATTATAAATATATGAAAAAAGGGCAATTAAACCATAAATGATGTCTCTGCCCTTGTTATAGCATTTAAACCCAGAAAATGCTACAATATGGACACATGAATAATTTAAACATATTAGTTTTTTTAAAACAATGATGGAAAAAAGGCACTTGAAATATTCTGCGACAGAAATGACCTGAACTAAAATATCATTGTTGCTCTATAACCTGGTTATAGTTTTCTTATAATCCATGTTTAGATCTATCTTAATCTTGCAGCTGAATAAATGCAATTGTATTATTTCACGCACCTCATAGAAGACTGAAATCCATTATCCACATTGGAAAAGAGAAAATGAAACTGATGATTTATTCTCTTGACATTTTTTCTTTATTTTTCTAATTAACCTCATATTATGAGATACTGACCTCACATTAAGAACACCCGAGATGAAAGTGGCTAATCACTGACATCTTTAAATTTTGAAGTATTTTTAGTTCAGTGGTGCTTTTTCATTCGTTTAGATGCTGAAGGCATTTCAGTCCATCTGCCTCACATCTCAGTGGCATATTCTGGCTGCATTTAAAGCCAGAATATTTTTCCCTCCAGAGACAGTGACAGGAGAGAATGCAATATGATTCCTATTGCAGGATAATTTTGTCAGGCACCAGAATTCTGATTCATGTGCATCACACTCATAATGATATGAAAAGGATTCACAGGGGAGTAAAGAACTGGGTGTGTGAGTAGTCATTGGAAATGTGTATACATGGAGGACATTTGGGCAATGTTATGCACAGTAATCTAAACAGATCTGGAGCCATGTGAAGCCCAAACTGTTAATGGAGATGCTAAGATACAGGCCTGATGCATGCAAATATTTATTTCCACAAATTTGAAACAAGAAGATGTTGAGCCTTCTTATTTGCTCTTGGCTTAGAATAATATGATTTTTTATCATAGCTGCTGTGGATTTTATATGAAGTTAAGAACAAGAATTACAAAGGATTACTATTTTTTTACAAAAGACTCATGAACCTCAACAGGTGCAAAACAGAAGTCATTGTACAGTGTCATTACTAGTTGCATCTTGATTAATTATGTGCATGAACACTGGATTTCTAACAAAGTGCAATGTGTACCTCACACACTCATGACGCAATTGTGGGTATTAGGTACTGGATTAATTTAGGTCTGGAACTGATAGTCAAAGAAATCCTCTTAAAATAGCTAAGATTGGGGCACCTCTAAATCAAGTGTTACCTGGTATGGTCTTGTTCAAGTATATGCTTTATCTTAAATCATCACAGACTACTTCTCCAGGTGGAAATAAAATCATACTTATCATACTTTTTTTTTTTTTTTNTTTTTTTTTTTTTTTCCTTTCAAGCTAGTCACCAGGTGGCACTAAAGGAGCACAGTAGAAAGCATGACTGCAAAATACCTACTAATGTCTCTTCTAATAATTGGAAAGACTGACTTAAGCTCTAATTGATAGCATGATTGCTTCAGCTTCCAGTTATATCAAGGGAAACATAGTAAAGTATCTTAAACTGATTACATATTTGACAATATGGATGAGAATAGGTCCAGAGACTGGAACTTCTGGGAGACTTTTAACTGCTTTCATGCATTATAACTTCCTAATGTAATTATGTAAAAGTGGTGCATTCATGGTTATGTAAACATACTTAAGAAAATTTAGTTTATAGCAATTATGTTTTCTATATTATGCTGAAGGTGCAGCCTTATTTTTAACAGTTTAAGGAGAGGTATAGCAAATTAAAATGTCATATCAGCAGGTATAAACAACCCTAGGCATTATAAAGAAAACCTTTGTTTTTATCCAAGCTAAATAATCATGGTAAGACTGTTTCTGAACAAAGACCTCACACTGCTAGCAGACCAGGGTTTCTGGTCCTCTGAAAAATTATTCGAAACTGGTTACACCACTGTCCATTTTATAATTCCACAATTGGAGGATTACATTTAGAACTACTAGCTACTTTTCTCCCTACAATCTGAAAAATGCTAGCCCAGCTTAACATAGGAAAAAATCCCCACAGAAATCCCTTTGCTGAAAAAGTATTGATATTAAATACACAAAAGAAAAGTGTCCTGAAAAACACTGAAATAGTGGCTTCATTTACTCCCTTGATTAGCCAGAGCAGCTGTCAAGGAAACATCTAACCAACTGTCAAGTAATGCAGGAGTTGTTTCAAGAATGGTGATTTTACTTTTGACTAAGCATATTCAATTCAAAAGTGTGAAAATATGTATTGTGCTTTGCAATTTTAATAATCTCATTGTACTTCTCCAAAATTCTTGCACTTACTACCTTTTTTCCCCTTAAAAATATATTTTTTAAAAAATCCATTGTTATAAAAACCATACCTTCACTTCTCAAAAATTACCTTCCAGCATACTTCTTCCACGGAAATGTTGGCATGTATCTTTACCCTCTTCTATTTCAGTAAGGTCAAATTTTGGTATTTCTTACCAACTTCAATTGCAACACTCAGAAGTGACAATTATAAAAATGAATGCTGCATTTTATGTCTGACATTTTATTTGAAATCAATGAAACATATTTCATAACCTCCAGCAATTCCACATCAATTCTCAGGTTTTCTAGGTGCTGTAAACTGGCCAAATAGTAAAAGTATTGCGGGAAAGAGAAAAGGAGACCAAGGAGAGGAGTAGATAAAAACAAGGAAGATGAAAAATCCCAAATTACTTTGACTCCTAAAGTGTCCTTCAATAGTCCCTTGATGCCCCTTTCTTTAGAGAAAAAACCCCAAACCACAGACAAAAAGAGGTGTGTGAACTTTGGGAAAGCATTGGGGGATGATAAACTCCCAGCTGACCCTGAACTTGTTTGAAAATTGTTGCTCCAGCTGTAGGTACATAAATCTCTGGGCCCTGATGGGACTCAGCCCAGAGTGCTGAGAGATGGGGCCAGAGCCATCACAGGGCCTCCCTTCATTGTTTGTCAGTGGCCTTGGGAGACTGGAGAAGCCCCACTTGACTGGAAGCTGGCAAATATTGTTCCAGTTTTCAAGAAGGGAAAGAAGGAAGACCCTGTTAATTACAGGCCTGTCAGTTCTCACTTCAGTGCCTGGTTAAATTATGGAGGAGTTTATTCTGGGAATTGTAAAACATCTGAAAGACAGCACCACCACTGGCCACAGATAGCATGGGTTAATGAGGGGAAAGTCTTGCTTAACCAACTTAACCTCCTTTAGGACTAGGTAAGTTGACCAAAAAAAAAAGAGAGTAGATGTGGTGCATTTGGATTTTAGCAAAGTTTTCTGTACTATTTCTCACAGTATCCTCCTGGATAAAATGTCCAGCACACAGAGAAGTCCATAACACATTGGCTGAGCAGCTGGCTCAGAGATGTAAATGGGGCTGCATCAGGCTGGCAGCCAGTGGCCCGTGGGTTCCTCACAGCTCAATTTTAGGGCCGGTGCTCTTCAGTGTTTTTATAAAAAAAGATCTGGACACAGAAATTGAATGTACATTAAAGTAACTTTGCTGATGACACTAAACTAGGAGGAGCTGTGGACCCCTTCAGGGGCAGAGAGGCTTTACAGAGAGATTTGGTTAGACTAGAGAGCTGGGCACCCACCAACCATATGAAATTTAACAAGTGCGAGTGCCAGAGTCTGCACCTGGAATGGGTAATTGTGGTTATGCACACAGACTGGGGGATGAGAGGCTGGAGAATCACTCTGTGCAAGAGAAATTTGAGGGTTTGAGTTCATGGCAAGCTGAATATGAGCCACCAGTGTACCCTGGCAGCCAAAGGGGACAACTTGGGGTCCATCAGGTACATCATCATGAGCCAGCTGAGGGAGGTGGTTGTCCCACTCTACACTGTTGTGGAGCAGACCCATCTCAAGCACTGCATGCAGTTTTGGGGGTCTCAGTAAAAGAAGGATATCAACCTCTTACAGTGTTCTTAAAGTGATGCCTTAGGTTTTAACTTTTATATTTTTCTAATCCTGTACTGCTTAGTGTGTAACCCTGAAGTTTCCTGTGGCCTGTTCATTTCTGCTCTCTTGTTTTGGGTAGTAATAACAAAACCTCTCTGGGTCTGCTCTTCAAGGACACCCAGACCGTCCTAGGCCCAAAAAGTGTAAACTAAAAGCCTCTGAAAGGGGGGCAAGCTGAGGGGAATCACACCTTTAAACTGAAGCTTTAATTGGAGAATTAACCGTGGTATGCAAATGAACCAAACCTATAAAGGTGTAAAGAACTCGTGACCTGTTTGTCCATCTTGGGGTCCATCCTGGCAGCAGCCTCTGGCTCCCCAGGGTGTGCCTTGAAGGCCCTTCAAATAAATACCCACCTTTATTCCCTTACTCCTGCCTGGTCTCTGTTTTTAGATGGCCTCTTAAGCCATCAAAAGGAGGCTGACCAAGATGGTGAAAGGCCTCAACAGCAGGACTTAAAAGGAGTGTCTGAGGTCGCTTGGTTTGTTATCTTGGAGAGAAGAAAGCTGAGGAGTGGCCTCATCCTCAAGGGGAGCAGTGTAAGTGGAGATCCTGATCTCTCTCTGGTGACCAGCAATAGGACACAAGGAAATAGAGTGAGCCAAGCTGCATCAGGGGAAGTTCACATTGAACATTAGGAAAAAGTACTTTACTGACAGGGTGGTCAGTCATCTGATAAAATTCCCCAGGAAAGTGGTCATGGCACCAAAGTGTCAGAGTTCAAAGAGCATCTAGATGATACTCTTAAGGATACGGATTAATTTTTAGTAGTTTTGCAAGAAGCAGGGAGCTGTAATTAATAATCCTTAGGGGAGCCTTCCAATTTGAGAAAGTCAAACAATATCTTTTTATCATAGAATCATAGATTCATTGATTGGTTTGGACTACCTTGCCAAATACTACCTGCTTTGCACAGAAAATGTGATTTCTTTACTTAGTGTTGGTATACAGTTTTTTCATACATTATACAAAATCTAAAAAACCCCCAAATCAATGTTTTTGTAGAAGCATATTAGTAGCTGAAAATGGTAATACCTAAATTAGGTGAAACAGAGGGTGTTTATGTTAGGTTCTACTTAGCTTGGTTTATGCTTCATTTACTTCAGCTCTGCTAGTCCAACAGTCAAGTTTATGATCCTTTAGTAGACTGGCTAATGGGACTCTCTAATGCATATATTGCCAAGTATACGACAGGCCCAAGGATCATATATTTCAGTGAAATGCTTTCCTTCAACATATATACTTTATGAATCATGACTTTAAAAATATGTGTTCCCAGACTGGATCTTTAAAGGAAAGTGTAAATTCTGCTTTTAATCATAACTCTGCAATTCCATTGACTTCACAGGGACTTCAGGGGTGCGAACAATACATCACCGTGTTGTGACAACCAGCTGATAGACTGTGACACCTCCATTTCACACATGCAAGAATGGGAATAGCACAAAAATATGGGAATAATTAGTACTAACACTTATGCAGAGTTTGGAAGTTGCAATAAAATTGAATTTTTATAATAATCATTACCATAGTCATTATTGGTTTTGTTCATGATCATGACAGTATTGGAAGAATAGATTGTTACAAAATTTTTCCTGGCAGTAAATGCCAAGTTCCACAAAAACCTTATGTCCTAATCCGAGTTTCAGGACAACAACTTTGTACATAGAAGAACACAGAATATATAGTGTGCCTGTTCTTATGTCCTGACTATTCTCTGTTGGATCATAGCAGGCTTCATAGTATATTTTGTGGACTTTTTTGTCTGTTAGATGAATTAATTGAGATTTCACTGCTGATAAAACCCCTGTGTTTCTAAACCCAGTAATCCACCTTCAAGACTGAATACAGTTGCTTTCTCCCGTTTCTGACTGCATTGTCTCAGGTTCGTGTACCAGCTGGGTATTTGCTGCACCTGAACAAGGCTGTTTTAATTTTCATTATGGCTACCTTTAACTTCTCTTTGAGCCTACGTTATATCAAAGAGAAAAACTTCTACTCTTCTATTCTTTGGTGCTCCAGAGATGAACACTCCTTAGGGAAGGTGCTTGTAGTCTTTTGCACTGCTTGTTCTTACCCTCTAATCTGGCTTCTCTAATTCACTGATTTTTAATACAGATGTAATTGCATTCAAGCAATTTTATTAAAAATTATATAACGTCAGAAAAGAAAGTTGGCCTTCCCGTTTCAGTAAAAAGCCTCCAGCTAAAGCTTATGCAACAACTAATACAAAATATGTAAGACACGAAAATTCAATTATAATCTTCACTGAAAGAATACTCGGGCACGAAAAGAGTAAAACCCTTTTTATGAAAAGTCTTTAGATACTAAGTTCTGACCAGTTCTTCCCTTAAATGGAAATAAAATAATTCCAGCAAACAAAATGACAGTGCTGTCCTATAACCTCAAAAGTCATATGAATTCCTGTCTGAGAAATGGGAAAAAATTGTCTAGGGATAATAGGTGATACTAGGGTATTAATTTAGAAAAAGCCAAAGTAGTCATCAAATGCAATGATGCAATATTATGCTGATGAAGATTGGAAGAAGTTGGAAGACTTCTGCTAAATAAAAAATAAAATTTGATTTCATAGAACATATGAACACAAGTTTTAAAAGAGTACCCAAAATAATACCAGCTCAGAGATGTTTTGCTCTCAAGAGAAACATGACTCTCTGACCACTATCAAGCAATTCCTTCTCTGCAAGTACAAGATCGCTTGTAGGTAGAGTGATTTTGAACACACTGAAAAAGAGTCTTGGATCATGTTTCTGTTTAAGAAAACATTAATATCAGTAGAAGCAGAGTATAACTCCACATAAGAAATATTCAGTATTACCTCCTGGTGAGCAAATTAACACTGTTATAAGCCTGGCAAAATATGAAAAGAGCACTTGGTAAAACTTCAAATTTCAAAACCTATCTACATTGTTGCTTAGGCATCACATCTTAAAAGTATTTTTATGCCATTTATCTACCAACCATGTAACTGAATCTCATGCATGTGAATAGATTGGTGAAAATAAAGAGAAACAAGAGAAGAGTTTATGTACCTATAGAAGCAATGGTCTTATGTGAAGTGGCTATGAGATGCAAAGCTGGAAGAAAATATACATATACACATATTTCTGACAACAACCAATGTTTAAACATCTTTCCTGTGCATACACAACTTATGTGTGCATAAGTGGTGCTTTTTAGAATGGTCAAGCCAGAGCAAAGAAAAGAATAAAGGAAAATAATAGCATATCCAAGCCACCATATTTTGAGGGGGGTAAACTCCCTAGAAGAAAATAGGAAAAAAAAGCTAAAATCAAACAAATGCTGAGGGTTCAATTATCCTAACACCTCACCAAGAAAATTACATGAAAAGCCACTGGAAATGTGCTTGAAGAGAGACACAGTAGGCAATGTCTTCAAATAGGAATGAATTATCATGTTTAATCACCTTCAGATAAAGTCTTCCATTTATTGTCTTACATAAGTCTGATCCTACGAATGAAAATTAGGAAGCCACTTGACGTGTGAATAAAGGTGTATCTATGCAGTGCTGTACAGATAATTGCCCCACTACAATGATCTCCAGTTGAGGATCTTTTCTTACCTATTACAGGCAGGAGAAATACAATGATCACTAACATATATTACTTCTACCAGGCAGTACTAATTAATTTTCTTTTACATGCTCTGATGGTCTAAAATGAACCGTTACCTCCCCTCTACATGAGAAAACTAAGAGAAAAATAGGCTAAGACATGTGGTTAATGGGAAAGTGACTCTTCAGTTTGAATGCCAAGAAAAGGAACAATTTATATCCTAGTACAGAAAATCCTGGGTAGACTAGAGAATAAAGTCATTCTATTTCCAACTAGTGCAAACCCTGAGGTTGAGGCTGGCATATTTGCTAATACTCAGGACCAAGAGACATCCTGCTGTATTTCAGTTTTACACAGAGAAGTATCAATTAAAAAAAAAAGTGTTTTGCTTTCAGCCACTTTAAGGCTCATGTCCTCTAATCCTTTGTAAACTTAAGCCTTTGGACCTTGGAGCTATTCTCACATTTCTCTAATTACGACTTAGGCAAACTTTATGTGCCAGCTTCTCATAGTGATATTCAAACAGCCTGTTCCTGGTCTCTTCTGGTGACATTCTCAGAAGCATCTTAGTAGGAAAAAAGAAATAGGCAGACGCTTAATCTCTTTACAATTCAGCAACAACTGCTGAAACAACTATATCCTCTACTCAACTCTTCTATAATGGTCTATGAACACCTAATTCAGTTGAATTACATTAAGATCAACTGAAAATATGGCAAGAGAATGTGAGCCAGGGCATATAGAGCTAAAGGCAGCCTCCTAAAACAGGATACTTAGATCCCCACTGTATTGCTTAATTCTGAAAATTATTATTTCATCTCATTGAAGCTGCAAACATATGTCATTGCCAAAGAAACGTTTTCTATTTATGACAAGAATTATCAGTAGCGTATTATTTCTGTTAAGCATTACTTATGCTGTCATAAACAAAGGACCATGGATAACAGCAGGGAAGGGTAATTTATCATTTGTAACCTAGCTAAAACTGGGAATGAATAATTGATCTTTCTTAATAAGCTGCAACACCAGCTAAGAGAGTTATTTCTGTGCCTCCAACGCTCACCAACATTGTGTCTCTCCTTTTTACGCCATCAGTAAGAAAGAAGGCAAGGCCTTGTCATCATAATTCCTTCAGGACCTCTTCAGTATAGGTAAGGATAACTTATTTTTGGAGAAATAAGAGGCATCATTGCTAAAAGTGCTGGACGAGTTAAAAATCTACTTTCACAAAGCATGAGCAACTCACCTGAAGTCAGTAATACCAGGCAGAATGTTAAATAACACTCCCACTTACCAGACTTAACATTTATTGATTTGTGAAGTCTAATGGCCACACAATGGAACCAGTTCATTGTATTAAAAAAGAAATCTTTCTTGATAGATACTTATTGCTTTGAACACACAAAGGAACAGAACAGGGCAGATCTCTGATTTCACAATACATACATAAATACAGAATTGCACAGAACTTGAAGCTTACTGTTGCCATCTAAACTGATTAAAGTTCTCTAATCATCTTTATCTGGACAAGACTCATTAAATGTTTTGTTGCAGTCTGCTTTTGATACCACATATGTTGTGTTTTTCCCCATCACAATGCAAGTATGAGCTTTAGAACTGATCGGTCAAAGAAATTAGGATTCTCATTATAAAGCACCCAACATGAACAGCTAAGAACACTTTATTAAGCTATATCCAACTCTTTTTAAAGAAAAAAGAGACTGTTTTATGGTGGTGGTATGTTTATACACATTTTAGCTGCCATCTTAAACATACACGAAGGTACAGGATTATGATGCCTATTATCTATTCAAATACCAAACGGTAAAATACAGATAATAATGTCAGTTTTATGTGCTTCAAGAGAGACTACCTAAATAGCCAAATGTAGGTCTTCTAGTGTATTACAAATGTGTCTCCTATGTTTTTCAGTCACTTTGTTTAGTGATATATTTGAGCTGAAATATATTATTTGGAAAATAAATACTGCACAGGATTCATGATTATTAACTGCAAAAAAGAAAAGCAAGGTAAATATAAGACATTTAGCTTGCATGTGTAAATGTATGTTCACAGGCCACCTTTTAGGATTCTTTCTGGTTTTTTAAAATAAGATTACATTCATTAGACTGTAGAAACAAAAAGTATGAGGTGTTCATGGAAAAAGCCAATCTTGAATGATGTGAAATGTGCCACATTTCTTCATAGATAGTCAAAATCATACATAGGCCTTTTACAAGATTAAATTTTATGAATGCAAGTCATTAAGGAAATTGTGGAAGTGTAAACAAGCATCACAATGCCTGTTGCTGTGCATGTAAAATCTGGTTTTGCTTACAGACGAGGTTGTTTATTTCTTGAATTTGATGTCCAATTTTCCACTTATATTTTATGAATGCAACTACAAACATATTGAACTTGGAAATATTAGAAAATTTTCACTACAAAACTGCCCTGTGATTAACTATTTCATTTCAGAGACATGCTTAGTGTTATTAACCATGTAGATACTTTAGGGCAAGATTCAAACAATGAAAAATGTATCAATTTATCAGAATTAATGTTTCTAACTGACAAAAATTAGCTTCAGATTAAGCTGTCTCTAATTAGGAACAAATTAAATCATGCACGACCAGGGTTTACCAGTTACCAGTTATATTCTCTTTTTTATAGTTTTAGCTCTAATGAAAAGCATTTTAAATCAGAATTTGCAGAGTGGGAATCTCTGCAGACTGGGAGAGTTAGTGTTCATTATACTGAAAGGTAGGGAACTCCATAGTGTGTGATCCAGACCTGTCTCATGCCCTGTCCTGCTCCCTATGAGCTTATTCTAAATGTTGCAGCTCACCACCTGAGTGTGTCTGGCAGTGCCCTGCAGTCAACAGGGAAAATAAACAAATTGCTGAAGTGGCCTGAATGAGCCTGAAGGACGGACAATTTTTAGGCACTCTAACACCTAGGTGTCCTAACAGGGTGTTAAGAATAATCTTTTGTTATGGCCTACCATAAAGCTAAAGTATACACTGATTTTTACATTTCACACAGAATCACTGAATGGGCCAGGTTGGAAGAGGCCACTGGAGGTCATCTGCTCCAATATCCCTGCTGAAGCAGGGTCCCCTAGAGCATGTTTCCGTGTTTGCATCTGGATGGCTTTTGAGTATCTCCATAGAAGGAGACCATGCCCACAGTCTCTCTGTTCACTGTTCAGCCACCCTCACAGTACAGAATCTCTTCCCCTTGTCAGGTGGAACTTCCTGTGTTCCAGGTACTGCCTGTTGCCTCTTGGGTGTCTTCTGTAAGCTTGCATTCATGATTATAGCTTATCCCTTTACAGTATTGCCTTAAGTATTGCCAAAGATTATTTTACATGGTTTGTTTGTTTGTTTGTTTGGTTTTTTACTGCAATAGATGAAAGAATATTGGACTCAAGGAAAATGGATGGTACACATCACACATTGTGGATATCATTTGGCTCACAGGATTCAGTACTGACCAGTATTTGAGTTTCACCAAATAGGCTGTAAAACAAGAAACCTTGCTTTAGAATGAAATAAAATCAAAGGAGTTGTCTTTCATTTCAAGTCACTCTTTAATGCTTCAAACACCAAAATACCAAGAACAAACCAAGCTTATTAAAAAATGATCAAACTAAATATATCAATATATCCCAACCTATACATCAGATACTTGCAAGGATTGGAGAAGAAAGTTGTCCTTCAAATTTAAATATAAAGGGGAAAATGGAGTAATTTCAAATAGCTGTGTATAGCAAAAACACTTCTAATATGGTCAGAAGAGCATCCATGGGAGAATACTTCAGACATGCCCCTGAGGCAAACCCTAGGAGGTTGTGCTGGAAGAGTCTTTTCCTCTGAAACACTTATTTCCCTGGGTCACATTGAGCACTAAGGGAAGCCATGAGTGCTGTCAGCCAGATAGATAATGCCATGCAGAACAAAATATTTTCTACCCACTCAGCTGATCTGGATATAAGGGTATTAGGAAAGCCTTGAAAGAAATGTTCTATCTGAATGCCAAAGTATTTTAGGAAACAGCTTCACCTATCCAATATAAGTTATCTTTAGAAATTACTTTAGTCTTCATCTATGCACTTCAGAACTTTGTGATTAATAATGAATTTTATATAAAAAGGTCTCTGTAAATCTTGTATCACAGGGAAAAAGCTGCAGCAGATGAACAGACTTGCCTGAGATGTTGTCTGAAGAATGCCAAATATGTCAGGCAATGAGTGCAAGTTCTGTGATTGTCATGCTTTTACTGATTTTATGTGAAGTTACTAGAAATTAGGAAGAATTAATCTAAACAGAGCTTGCTTTTAAAGAACACACCCATTGCACTTACTAAATTGCAGCAGTCAAATATTTGCCTGTTTTCAGTCAATATTAAGTGCTTTGCTTAATGATGAACCTGGAAAACTTTGCCTGCTGTGCATCTGCCTCTCATTTGTGTGCCAGAGGAAGAGAGTTGGCAGGAAGACAGGGCGAGCAGTTATTGCACTGTTTTTTCAAATTTAAAAAAAAAAAAAAACCAAACCAAAACAAAACAGCAAAATAAACAAACAAGCAAACAAACAAAAACCCCAACCAAAATAGGCTACTGTTTGGTCAGGAGGAAAAAACACCCCATACACCTGTGCCTGACATATGAAAGGCAGGACACCTGCTGATGATTCCACTATAATATGTACTGCACATAATTAAATAAACAGAATAAATTGTGCGGGGAATCAGTAATGGAAAGTCTACTACATGAGTACATATTTTTAATTTACCTTATCTTACTTTTATCATTCTTTTTTATTCAGGAAAGGTCAAGGGGGCAAAGGAAGTTCTGTGTTTATCCACTATTGTCACTGCTGAATATTGATGTTCCAGTTTGGGTAGGTAGGGAAGAAGCAAACTTTATTTGGCTTAAATCAGATACAAACTCTACACTGACATAAAAAATGAATATTATTATTTCTGGAGGGAAAACTGCAAAGGAAGGACCAAAAAGCTTATTGAGCAAAGTTTTTAATTCTCATTTTTGTTCAGTGAAACATTTTGGAATCTACCATCCATGATAAAGATTTAGGGCACAGTATTTTTATAGGAGATGTTCTTTGGAGCTCATACAAAACCATCCTTAGCTATATGGGATTAAAATGAGCGGGGATACTCTTGGCTACTGACATGTAAAATAGTTCAAACAATTGAATATGCAGTTTGGAAGAATAAAATATCAGAATTTTTGTGTACCTTTTGTTTAAAGGTATGCAATGAGATTTTAAAATACAGAATATGTACATAAAATTTTCTGTTACTAGGCAATTTCATATATTTCATCAGAGCTCTGAAGATGCAGCAGTACTATGCTGTGAAAGTTGCAGGTCACAAAATGTTAGTTCATGTTTAGTTCAAGAACTTGTGTAAGGTGAGATGAGATACACTGGCTTCTTGAAGCTCATCTTGAATTTAAACTGAACAATTCTGTGCTGCTTCATTTCCTACTTAATGTAGCTGTAAATGTTTTTGGCCGCTTGGTTGTCTGTATTCAGTACTCAACCTTTAGTGTACTTAACTGTCTTCCTGCTCATAACTGAGAAAAATGGCAACAGGTTTTGAGTAGTTTAAAAATAAAAAGTATGAAGGGAAAAAACCACAAAATATCATAGCAAGAATTCTTACTAAAAGCAAAAATACATGCTCAGAATTTAATCACTACTATAATACTACATGACGAAGGAGATAAAAGCTACCAAAAAAATCCCACAGCCTTGCTGCCAACCTGTCAGAAAACTTGTTCAGCTATAATAAAAATTGTATGGACAAATTACTTAATTACTTTAAATCACAAATAAATGATATGAAGTGAACTAATTCTGGCATTGCTGGATACATTGAATAATGTTTGTCTTCTACACATTAACTCTTCAGAGTACAAATGAAAGGACTTTCCAAGATCTAGACCTCTTTTTGGATCCAACTGCCATACTTGTTTGTGTGGCAAAATATTTCATATTTTATAACAAGTATTGTTAATAAGGAACAGTTCTAGTCAATATAAAACTGTGCTGCTACCAAAAATAATGGTGCTCATTTGAAGAAACTGTCCAGAGACTAGTGATCTCACTTGACGAAAAATAAAATTACCAAATCCCCCAAAAGATAATTTTTTAGTCAGATCAGCAGAATTTCTACAGAAGTTCACAACTAATCAAACCAAGTTAATCACTCTTCTGTTCAATTGCCTGCTTAGTAAGACTGACATTATCTTCCTGAACAAAGAGGGCTTTAATAAGAGATATTAATTCCAAAAGCTGTAAGATGCTGGCCATTGTAAAATGCACAAGAAAATAAAATATCACAGATATTATATTGGCTGAATACACATTATGCTGAAAAGTAATATATGCAATATTAGACAGTCACTTGTCATTCGATAAGAATGAATGTTCTGGTACTGAAAGGTGTGAATACCTAAATACCATAGGATTACTTTTTAGCATTCTGAGACTTTGCAGTTTTTATTAGAGACAAAGCAAATGGTCATGCTCACTGAATTTGTCTATTATTAAATAGAGAATTTCACAAATGTTAAATATGGAGTTCTGGAAAAACAGAAAAGAAAGAAAGAAACAAAACCCCGCAAAATAAACCCAAAAACTTTCTGTCTCAAATTTGAAGGTTAAAAGGAAACATGATGAATTCATATGGACTTTAGAAAACACCCATAGCCCTTAGAGTGGAGACTGAGTAATCAGCAAGACCAACAATACACCATGAACCTCAGTGCATCACCAAACTGAGTTCTGAAATTGAAATACATGGATATACATCTGGCATAGGCTGCTGCTGAGATTATTGTCTGCATCAAGCAGCCTGCAAACTCCACTTACGTGTCGCCTTGAGTCTTTTTTTTCTCACATATCCCTACCTTAAGTTTTCAGTGAAACTGCTTGTGCGCCTGCCTCTCTACATGGGAATTGAAGAAATGCCATTTACAAAGTGGTAAGAAGAGTTCCAGATTCACTACCTCCATGAAACACATTCAGAAACCTTGAAAGATTACAGGGTTAAGTGTTTTACTGAAATAAATCCATTAAAACAAAGCGATGTGTTCTCTTCTGTTAATAGTGAAGGAAATACTCACATTCTTAATAATCAGTGTCTTCCTCTTTGGCTGGTTGGGGAAGAATGCTCTTTGGCCAAGGAAAGAAATGCTCAGAACATGCCTTGGCTTATGTCAGGCACAGACTGGTGTTTAGTTTTGTATTTTTCACAATATTTGCTGTTGAGCAAAACTTATACCTGCCCCAGAAGGCAGGCAAGCATAATCCTGTTATTTTCCAGATGGATGAACAAAAGAGGTTGCAGAAGATTGTTTCTGACAGTGTTGGGAACAAAACCCAGGGGCCAAACCACATGTCAGATTTACATAAAATGTATTCAAATCAAGGGAAAATGTATTTTCTGAAGGTGTTTTGAACGGCTGCTGGGTAATTTAGTAGCAGCACAGCATGCTACTCTGTAGCTCTCACATTCACATCTTTCATTACTCTTGGTCTGCTAGGTGCTGGCAGCTCTGACAAGACAATGTGAACTGTAGGGGGGATAAAACAATTCCTGTGACAATGTATAGATCCCCAGTCCTGGTGCTCTCAGTAAAACCCCTCAGTGCAGTAGGAAGTCACATCCACCGTCACTGCAAACAGCAGAGCAGTACTGCAAATCACATCTAAGCTGCAGAGGAAAAACCACAGGGACACGGATCCCAAGGCACAGATGTGAATTGGTGCCATATAAACGCCACTTCCCCAAACAGGGAAATGTACAGCAAACATGAGATACTGCACTTGAGCAAAGCCTCCAGAAAAGGCAGTCCACAACCTGAAGAATAATTTTATTTTAATGTACTCCACACCTCCAGCAGTTACATGTCTATTTAATACATTTCACTTGAAGTGTGAGCTCAAACGCCGATTTGGCATTTTATAAAGTTTTGCTATTTTGTAGCAAAGCACAGGGTTTTCATAGACCTAGAGAACCTGTTTGCAAACTGATAAAACAGTTACTTTATCTGGAAATACTCACTAAAGCAGCAGATATTTTTTACACCTCTGGAAAGACCATAGCACCGGCAGTGTGAGGCAATAATTACTTTTCTATGTTCACTATATGCTAACACTTACCATGTGACTACGAGAATTCTGCAATATACTCACATTTACATTCTGTTGAACAACACAATACAGCCTTATCCAGCACAAGACAGCACTACTTATAAATGAAATAGTCTGAAGAGGTCACATATCTATTACAAACTTTTGCCTGCACAACTACACTTTGAACAAATGCAGGAAAATAATGTTCAGTATCACTTCCCTTTTCCTTCTGAGGAAGGCTGACCTCAATCAGCTGCCAGCTGCTCACCCAGCTGCTCTCTCACCCCTCCTTCTCAACATGACAGTGAGGGTGGGGAAGCATGATGACAAAACTCCGGGGCCAAGAAAAAGCAGGGAGATCACTTACATTGGTATCATCACAAGACTGACATGGAGAGGACTTATTGAATTTATTTGCAATTAAATAGATTTGGATGGTAAAGAAACAAAGAAAAATTAAACCCCTTCTCCCCAAGCCCCTTTATTTCAGGCTCAACTTTGCTGCATTCACAACTTTTGTATCTCCCCAATGCAGGCAGTGCAGCAGGGATGGGGAATACGGGTTGGTTTTTAAGAACCTTTCTCTGCTGCTCCTTGTCTCTAAAACTTTCCTCCTCTTCCAGTGTGGGATCTCCATGGTCACAGTTCTTTCATGAAATACCCACCTGCTGCAGCCCCCACCGCCAGTGCCTGGGCACCTGCACCCTACATCTTCCTTCTATAACCTTTGCACGCACTTTGATAAAATATTAAGTTATTACCATGTGGACACAAATCTATGATATGAAAAAAAATGTTTTATTGCACAGCTTGGTCAGTGCCAGTATCATAATAATGTCTTTTAAAACTGGTCCTAGATATTTTAAAATATCTATTTTTTTAACTGTATTATGTCTGCCTGCCTCGCCGGTTTCTGGTGAAGGTCTTTTCTCTCTAGTTTCTGCTATATTTACTCACAGCTTAAATTACTGTCTGCAATCAGCCTCCAGTGAAGTGCATTTTAATTAAATTCTATATATTTCCAGCCAAGGAAAGGACAAGATCAAGTAATGGTCACAAAATGACAAAGCATCTTTGGATGAAGGTGATCACAGCTGTAACAGCAGCATCACTAACTCCACAGAAAATAGATCAACAAAGCTAAAAAGCGTGGGATAGAAGACAAGTGGTACACAATGGTGAGCAAGCAGAGAAGAAAGTTTCACAGGCATTTCACAGCCTAAGAAAAAGCCAATATTTTAATGTTTTTTAATGCATTCTTCAAAGAATAAATTAATGACAGTGACAATCAAAGAGGTGGAGTAACTTTGCCCATCTGAATTAATTATACCAAAATATAAATTCCTCACAGAATCAATGTGCTACAGTTAAAAGAAGAGAAATGCCTTCCTTCCTATGATGTATGCCACAAACGAGTTTCTTTCCGACTCTCAGAAAGATGCAGTGGATATTTCTCTCTCAGAAAGATGAAGTTGATATCTCTTCTGTTTTTTTCCCCTCTCTCTCATGACTATCAAGGAAGACTATTTAATAACTGTATGTGTGAATTTTACTCAATATTCTCTTTAATCAAGTGACTCAATCTGCAGCATCAAATTTTCTTCCTGCTAGTATGAAAAACTAGACCTAAACTAGATAGTCTTGAAAAAATCAGCTTCATGATGTCCTGTTTTGTTCTTTACTCTCTGCATATGAAAACTATATATTAAACACTTGCCTGAAATGTCTTTAGAAAGCAAGAATTCAGAAAAAATAAGGTTACAGCAATTAAATAGCAACCATTGCTGTTTCTTCTTTCCTTCAACCCCCATGAAAAAGGTTATCCAATGAATTACATGAAACAAATGTCCTCAGTATACCTGAGGTCCTGTGAGAATTTTTGGTGACAGAGATGGATTGAGTATAGCACAAAATACAGATCGTGCATCAGAAGCTAAATGTCACATTTTTAAAATTGTTTGCCTGAGAACATTTAGACTTCTGAAAATTTTTTGGAGATAGGTAAATACTACTCCCACTTTAGAGTTGTGCAAACTAAGTAACAAGCTAAGATTAGCCAAACTTTTCAAAACCATGGTAAAAGTTTGCTGCTGAGCTCAGAGCTGTTATCCAGATCAAGAACTGCTCTCTTCTCAGCACACAGGAGAAAATTCAGCTTAACCCCACCCCACATCAGTCTGGACTGCACAACTTCTTGCCTTCTCTGCTGTTATTGGCGCTCATGAGATGAATCAAGGAGAGCCAAACTGGCTTGTTGAGAGACAGATACATTTTCTGTCCTTCCCTCTACCACTGCTTTTTTGGACACTCATGCAAAGGCTGGTTTTTATTTCCTACTGATTTTCAATACCTACAGGGCAAATAGCACTTCCTATTGCTCTCAGCTAAAGCAAACCTTTAGAGAATTGCCAACTGTTACAAGCACACTGAACCAATTTTATTTCTGTATTGATCTTTCTCATACAGAACAACAGGCTTGAGGAAGAGAATTAAAAAGCTGCTTCTTCTTCGCAGTTTTATTTTGTTGTTTAGCTCTTCAGAACTCTCAAATACAACAGTGTAAACTACCATCTCACTTCGTAGGAAGAAGGAACATGGCACCTTTGTAATATATTTGGCTCTATACTCTATTGCTATACTCCATGTGTTGTGCCAAACTAATAAAAAGGAAACTGTTGTGTGAAAAGTCCCCTGTGTAAATCACTGGGTCACCAGACACAGATGATGAATTTTAGAGAATTTTATATACATTAGAAATAATTAAATAAATAAATATTGAAATTATAAAGATATTGGACACTATGTCAGATGATCTTGAATTTTATTATTTTATTATTCCTTCTGTAATCCAGTGACTCCTTTTTTTTTCCTTCACTGGTATCTGTACTGTTTCATTCACAATGCCTAGTGTCCCTTCAGCAGTACTGAAATTCTTTTCTACTAGAGAGTATATGAAATAACCCTTCTTCCTTCCAAGCAGATCAAAAGGGCTGTGCATTCCACTTCTTCCTTGGAACAGCAGGAGTAGCCAAATATTTTGAAATCTTTGCTATCTGTTTCACACAGCCTGACCCAGAAACAAGAAGATGGAAAAATGAATCACTGGAGAGTGATCACTGTCTGTGTAGAGAAACTGCAGAGAGTAAGCAATCACATCAACTGTACTTGGAATACAATGCTTTATGCAGCACACAGAGAAAAAACAAGACTATGCACAATTCTGCACCATTGAAGCTCTGTCTCCTTTAGTATAGAAAGAGAGAATTCTAAAGAACTTAGCAAATTTTGGAAATTTAGGTTAAATGCAGTTCAGAATTTCCATGGTATAATAAAAACCACTTACATATGCTTTATCTGCAAAACTGCTGAAAGGCAAACCATATAATTTTCAAAGCAGATATATCAGAAAATGGAAATTGGGTTATAACCAAATGGAATTGGGTTATATATTAGAAATTTATTCTTCCTATTCTTCTGGCAGAAACACAGAGATTCTTTGTATATTGGAATCTTAAAATTATAAGACATAGTCTAATCTAAAAACGAAAGCTAACGAAATGTGCATTCATTATGCTTTATAATGTATACCTAGATTCTGGTGAATTCACAACTCACTGTCTTTAGATTGTGGCATAGAGATTCAGGAAAATCTCATAGAGAAACAACTGCTGTTAGCAGCATCACTCACTAAGAAAGTAATAAATAATTACTGCAATTGTCAGTAGCGCACTGAGACTGTTTCTTTAATGTGATTATTAATCTCACACCTTCCTTTGGAAAATGAAATTTTCTGGTTATTCTGGAAATTACACTAGCTGTTATTTTGTCATATTTGATAAGAGAGTCTGATAAACAGGAAGATTTTAGGATGTTCTGAATTATGCAATACTTTAGTCATGCTTTGTGAAGGTTATAACATGAAAACCTAACAATCTATTCACACATCTAATTACCAACATATTTGTAATATGCTTAACAATTAAATACTAAACACACATTTGAGATTACCATGGTCATTAAACATCTGATTCTGTTTAAAGATGTTGAAATTGATATGACTATGGTTTTAAGCGTTCCTCATTAGTCCTTTTCATTTTACCACTTCATTTCTAGTAGGAAAAAATGCAAAGAAATTATGTTGTCTTGAACTGCTTGGGTCAAGACGACTTCTTTAAACTCAATAACTGGAATCAATGAAATTCAGAGTGCGAGTATGAGGGTATTACTGAAGTGCTTGACTTATCTTAAGTCAAAAAAAAACCTAGACATAATAAAAACATTGCTCCAAACTCATAATACCAACCTTCATTATTATTTTCAAGTCTGGTCCTCTACATTAAAGAGGGGGAATGGTGGAAGAACAAGAAAATATTTTGGCAGGAATGCACCTTAACCACAGCAATGACTGAAAAACCCTTCTATTCTACCACTGTAGTACACAGGCACTCTCACTGGGACAGCCAGTATGTAGAACATAAAGCTGGACTCACGCCAAAATGACCATTGAATTTTCTTCAGAATTAGGAAGTTTGTTTGCTCACCATCATGAAACTTTTTTTTTTTTGTATTTCTTGAAAATTAGTGGAAAGTTAAATCTTCAAGTCTTTGTGGTGAATGATTATTCTGCATAGCTATGAGACAGTTATGGCTATCATCATCTTTTAGAATGAGTTACAATATTATCCTTCAATAGTAAAAACAATCCAAAATACTGTGAAAGTTAGTGCACTTTTTTATGTTACTTGATTTTGTTTTATTATGCTAAGTTGGATTTGTTTATAAATACAAATACCCTTTAGCAACATTGGTAATTCAAATGAAATATGTTACATTCTTAAAACAGAAAATATGGTTGAAAATAACAGCTATCCTTTTCCCTATGGGAAATACAGTCATCTGTAGCATCTCTTAGTCTAGCAATTAAAAAGTTTAAGTTCTGGTGGATACCTTCAGGAATAGAAATGAAATGATCCTCTCTTTATTTTTTTTTTTTTCAGGACATTGAAGGGCAAACAAGAATCTACTATGTAAATTTCAAGCTTATGATTGGAGCATCTCTTTGAGCTAAAATCAGCATTTGCCCCCAGTCAGAATTTGATTTACCAGAATGCCAGATTTGGCATAAAATTTAAATACATAAGATTACCAACAAAATTTAATTTTTCAAATTCCATGTTCAACAGGAGATTGGAAGGTGTGCCAGGCTAATAGGACTTTCCAAATAATGCTTTCCAAATATTATTTTCTGTGGCGCTAGAGACATTTATAAGACATATTTCTTTCATCATTAAGACTTACAACAACAAAATCTTGAATTATAAGTAAGTCTGAAGCTACAATAATTGCAACAGAAAAAAGGGATTTATCAATGGGATAAAAGATTGTGAGAAACAAATAAATAGTATTTTGCAAACCAATTCTTCTATTTTTCAGCATCTCCACCATTCAATATTGACCATTAAGGAAGGTAACTATACACAAATTTTCATCTTTTAGCTGAGTGTCAAAACGGCCTAATGAGCAATAAGTGTCTGAATACTGCAGGAATTTTTAATTTTTTGCCACAAACCCACATACTTATACAGACAAACTCCTTTAGATTAATACATTACTTGAAAGTAGGTGAGATTAGATGGAGTAAATACAACTCATCAGTATTTTTCTTAAAAAATGTAAATAATCAACAGCCTCGTTTTTTTTTCAAATCTTTACCTTTGAAATATAGTAAATATATATTGCTGTCTTATGTTGCTTCTGTGGTTTCAGGTAGGTCTGAGTCCCCCGTGACTCAGAGCCCAGCTCATTTTGGAGGTCTGGATGCCTGCTCCTTCAGGAAAGGCAGCTGACAGTGCTGTACTGTGTGCTACTGTGTATTACTGAACTGTTAATTCAGTTGGCATTTTAAAATTTATATAGATATGAACATCTTTGAAAGAGATGAATTAAACTCACTCCTAGCCAGACAACCCCAAACTTTCTTTAATGCACTGATTTCAGTCAGTAGTTTTAGCTTTTGGAATATACATCCTTGCAGGAACTCAAATGGCATTTAATGCAACTCTGTAAATTGTAGATAAGAAAACACAGCAGATATCACTTATTTTGTGATAAAGCCTTTTCATCTGAGATAAATGTATAATGCCACACTATAAATTGGAAGATGAAAATATTATGATGCCATATCCTATGAACTGGTCTGTGGTGAGCCACTTTGCAATAAACCATCCAAAACTGGTTAATGTTTTTTTTTTTGTGTACCTTACAGACAGAGTATGAGATGCAAAAAACAAACCCTTGACTTGGGATAAATGTGATTTAGCAACACCCAAAGCATTAATGTGTTATCAACCTTACCCTCACACTGAATGCAAAACACAGCACTATACCAGTTACTGAGAAGAAAACTCTATCCCAGCTGAAACCAGCACACCAGCTTGGGCAGGAATGTTGGACGGATCTCAAGAGGACCTTTCCAGTCTAAAGAATAATTTGATTCTGTCTTTCTGTGTTCTTGAACCATTCCTGTAAGGTCAGTTAATGTGAGAAAATCTAGTGTAAAACCAGAGCATGAAGGGTACAGGAATTCAAACATCTGCTCTTCAAGTCAGTAGCTAATGAGCTTGAACAGCCATAGCAGTTGGCTTGTTGGCTTTGACAGATCACTGATGAAATATTGCTTACTGCTCATGAATGAAAGCAAAAAAAAAGCTTCAGAAAGAGGCTTATGTTTCTAAACACACTGAATGTTCTGTTCATGCACAAAAGCTGAATTTAAAACAAACACAAAAGTTAGTATTTTCTATAGTCTTTATGAGAAATCCATTTTCTTATCTGAGTTATTACAGATAGCATGCCACATGGAATGATATAACTAGCTGGTTCCACTGTTCCAAATTTTTGTTTTAAATTTTAATTATAAATACAGGAATTTGTATTCATTAGCTTGATGCATCTCTTATGGGACTAATTTTAAGACTGAATAATAGATGTAGTGATTTACCTGTATAAAACTGTAACAGCTGGATTGATGAAACTGAGATTAAGGCTTTCAGAGAACAAACATTACATGGGCATACACTGTAAAAACATTCCTACCTTATAGTGGCAAATGTGATGATTTTATGAAATTTTAAGTTGCTATAGAAAATGCAGTAAACACGAAAGCATGTAGTTGTATATATGTCCTTTTAAAAGTAAACACAAATTTTCTTCAAAATTTATTAAACATAATTAATATCCCACAGCATTTCTAGTTCTATGCAACAAAACATCTACATGGGTATAATTCATATACGTGCTGACTTAAAATTCAAAATTAAAATATATAGAGTATGCAAAGTACTCCATTTTAAAACCCCATCTAAATGTGTTTTCTTTAACATTTTTATAAATTCGTATAATAAAATAAAAATCCTGAAATCTATCTCAGACTCCTTTCACTCTCAATCTTCAAACAATTTTGAAAAGATAAGGTGTGATGACAGCGATATTGCATGGAGTTGTCTCAAGAGATTTACCAAAACACCTTTCCATTTCTCATTCATCATGTAATTGATTATGTTGGAACTCAGTATTGTACATATGAAAGTTAGGCTACACTATGTGCCTGCTGAGATACAAAACCTGCTGCTCAGATGTTTCCAAATCATCAAACAAAAAATCTTATATTCCTAGGTGACTGGCACTGTTGGAAATGATAGCAAATCATCAGAAAATTAGGGTTTGGGGGGTTTTTTTGTTTACTGATTTAATGTAATTTTAAGTAATACTTTCACACTATGCAGAATATCCAACACCTGTAAATAATAATAAAAATATGACTTAATGTAGGCATTATCATGAAAACCTATATATCTCTGAAATAATGAAATGAAATATGTAAATGCCATGATTCAAAATGAGTCAACATATTGTATGGACAGTGATTTACATATTCTTTTTAGAAATACATTTTCAGAATGCAGATGTTAGAAAAAACTATGTAGAATAATTCAAGCAATGATTTTCCTCTTCTGTGGAAAGAAGAGAGGAGAAGCGTAGGTAAAATCATGGACACTGGTAATATAATCCTGTAGGTGGTACTTAATACATTACATCTTGCCAAAGTTTCCATGTGAAGGTACAAAAACATGTTGAGGACTTCACGGTTCAGAATGTGCCATCTGCTTTTGAAGCTGGAAGACCAAATGATAAACTTCAGCAGCTTCTGTATCACTGTTTGGTCTAGGTGAGAGTTGGCCAGATTAACTGGATAATGTATTTAACAAATAAACTCTTTTAAGGACAGCTAAAGGTGCCCTTCTCAGCCATGAGTAAATGCTGACATCCATACTACTAATTGAAGTGTGACAGGAAGCTGGAAACAACTACTTTCAATATGTTCACTTGGAAGATACATGAAATATAAATGTACATAATATGTGATATAGCTCAGAGGGAATGGGCACTATGGTCATTAAATTCCAGAGAAAAATTCTTAAAGTTCTGCAGGTAAATATGATGGAAAAGGGTGATGCTATCACATACAGGGAAGATTTTAATTAATGCTTGCCTGGAATCTCCCAAACAGAAAAGTACCTGCTGTATTGCATCACTGTATAGAACAGATAAAAATATCATTCTGAGACAAAAAGTCTAAGATGTCTAAAAAATATCAGCACCCATATTATAAAACCTAAAATCTACCATTTGATTTTCTATAAAATCAAAATCCTGATGACCTGATTATCTCAATCTTTTTCTTGTTAAATTTACCTTCCTTCAGCCACTGAATTGAAGAAACATCATTTGCCCCCATGACAGTCATATCACTTTAACCACAAAGTAGAGCAAATTTTACAACAGGCAAATGCATTTCAGAACCCAGTCATGAAATGAAATGTGTTTGAATTAATGTTCTTTGAATAACTTTAAAGAACAAATCCATAAAACCAATCCAAACTACATCTCAAGTATGTGCTCAAAGTTTTAACTGAAAAAGACCAATACAATCTCAATTATGAAATCACAAAAAAAAAAAAAAACCAAAAAAACTCAAATGAATGCACATTTTCAAACCAGTAAACAAATCATCCTAAAATAAACAGAAAAGGAAACAATGAATGAAACTGCATTAAAACAGGTTTCTATTTTCTTTAGGCAAGGCAAAAAAAATTAAGCAATCAGAGCTTTATTGACTTTCTTCTATAAAGCTGCCATTTCACAAGGATCATAAAGGCAATGACTGAACATTTAAAACACATTTAATCTTCATCAGGTTTGAGAAAATGGCCATATCTAAGGAAACTAATCATACAGTTAAAAGAAAGCAATAGCTCTAAACTATGGGAATGTATTACTTTCCTGCACATGTGGATTTAAAAAGAAAAAGTTTGAAAGGAGAAAATCTGTTTCTATAGATATTATTGGACATGTTAATTGTGGTGTTTAACAACTGGAGTCATAGTTGCATCCAAAACTAGAATAACTGTCAAATACGATCTTCAAAACTTATTCAAAGTCAAATGTAACAAATCTATGTTCCCCAGCTGGTGAGCTTTGAAACAGTAACAAAAATAGTCATTTATTCTACTCTTTGACTCTTTTCCTGCATTTTAGGGGAAGAAACCCAACACATTAATTTTGCAGGTAAAGCATACAGATAGAATTATCTATCTCCAACAGCCACTGAGAGCACAGATCAAGAGTTTTTTTCATGGATTCATATTTTATATCTTATGATACAAGATCTTGGGAGGCTACAAATGCCTTGTCAAGTTTGCTTTTTCCTTTGACAGAGGTTAAGGATGATTGCTGAAGGATTGCAATTTTATTGCTGCTTGGTCAAGAATATACTGCTCTCTCTACATTTTAGAAGGACTCACAAGAATAATCACAAGTCATTTTGAAGGCCAAGCCCATAAACTCAATTTCATGTAAATCCTTGCCAGTCACAGTCTACAATCACACCTTGCAAGTTATTTAGTATGCCACTGTTTCAAAGATAGCAGTAAAAAATTCCAGTAAACAAAGGAAATGTGTAAATTGAACTGACATTATTTTTTACTGTAACAACAAGGAGAATGAGGCCATAAATACAGAGGAGTTAATTTTAAGGTAGAAAGAGAGGGAAATAAATTTTTTAGTGTAAACTTGAACTCTATAACTAGAGTCAGTTTTTTAATTGCCATTTAGCTGCTAAGATATTATTGGGCTTTGAAATCTGTACAGAGTTTTAATGGCTTNAAAATACATATGCAGTGAGCTAATAAGATTTGAATGTATGCTATGTGACTTTGCTCAATTAATACTAGATGTTAATACTAAGCATAAAAGGAAAGAAAAAGTCCCTGTTTTAAATGGAGAAAAAGAGTAATGTAGAGACCTGTGGCTGAGAAGAAATATAGGATGGAAATGAAACAGTTTCGTAGATGGCAGCTCCTGTTAGACTTCCAAATATTGAAAAGAGGATTTGTATTTTAACAAGTTGGTTTCTAAAAGAGGTGGTAAAGCTTATGGGATAAGCATACAATCTAACAAAAAAAAAAAAAAAAAAAAAAATTCTAACAATAGAAGGGTCAGAAACTTTATTAGATTAACACTTCAGTGTGATATGTTGTATTTCATAGAATCATGCAATGTTTTGGGCTGGAAGGGGCCCTCCTGGCCACCCCTCTTTGGATGCAGCCCAGGACACGTTTGGCTTTCTGGGCTGTAAATGCACATTGCTGACTNCAAGATCTTGGGAGGCTACAAATGCCTTGTCAAGTTTGCTTTTTCCTTTGACAGAGGTTAAGGATGATTGCTGAAGGATTGCAATTTTATTGCTGCTTGGTCAAGAATATACTGCTCTCTCTACATTTTAGAAGGACTCACAAGAATCATCACAAGTCATTTTGAAGGCCAAGCCCATAAACTCAATTTCATGTAAATCCTTGCCAGTCACAGTCTACAATCACACCTTGCAAGTTATTTAGTATGCCACTGTTTCAAAGATAGCAGTAAAAAATTCCAGTAAACAAAGGAAATGTGTAAATTGAACTGACATTATTTTTTACTGTAACAACAAGGAGAATGAGGCCATAAATACAGAGGAGTTAATTTTAAGGTAGAAAGAGAGGGAAATAAATTTTTTAGTGTAAACTTGAACTCTATAACTAGAGTCAGTTTTTTAATTGCCATTTAGCTGCTAAGATATTATTGGGCTTTGAAATCTGTACAGAGTTTTAATGGCTTAAGTGTAAGAAGCAGAGACAATGCTACCACAGCTGATGCAGTGCAGACAATTATCTGACCAATGTCTCGCACAAGAGTAGTCTCTGGGATTAAAAACCAAGCAGAATAGTTTATTAGTATTGAGCTGTGTAACTCCATCAAGAAGTGTTCTGAGAAAAAAGGATCTCTTTATCTGCTAGATCAAAAGGAGAGGAGGGGATATAATTTTCTTTGCAAATTTTATATACTTTTAAAGGTCTGTACAAAAATCCAAAATACAAAAATATATATTTATATATACATATATATATACATATATATACAAATATATGTATAAAAAATAAAAAATATGTATNTTCTCCCCGGATCAATCTACTCTGTATACTGAGATCATCAAACCTCTGTCATTTCAGAATTTATCAACACTTACATCACAGAGAAACAGCTCAGAAGTTAAACACAAAAATGTTCAGATTATGCTTTGATTTTCCTTTTTCTGGTAGTAAAAAGCAATTTTGAGAAGTCTAATATATGTGTACCATGGTAACTTTTGCAGTAGCCTCCTTCACATACCATCCTCTAACAGCAAAAACAGTCCTAGCTAAAACTTCCTCTATTTTAATAATTTGTGCACTACATTCCCTCACATCACAAATGTTTACAGTTCAGGTGCAGGAATATCTCTAAGATTTAAACTATGTAAAAAAAAAAAAAAAATCTTAATCACGGTAATTTGATATTTTGCATGGCTGTCAGAATTATTTCAAAATTGTTTCTGAAGTAAAGATTGAATACTTTACCATTATTTAACATTACTGATATAAATATAACAAAAACCCCCTATATTATTTCTGTTTTACTTCTTACCTAGCTTGCACATACGAAATTACATGACCGGAAAAGAGTTAAACAAAACCATGATACCAATACCCTTCCCAAAACAATAAATTTACCATTCTGAGAGCTGCTGTTTGTACAAGATGAAAAATGACAGTAGTGATCAGCCACTCTTGTATAATGCTGATACTACAATGGCAAATGTAGATATGACACCTTTTAGAATCATAGTTGTTTGGATAAGACTTTTAAAATCACCAAGTCCACCCTGCATTGTGAGATGTTGTTAGCATGCCCATTTTTAATTTTTTTATCTTAAACAATAAATTAGTCTTATATTAAGCTCTAAAATTCTGATGACAAATCTAATTTATTCAAAGTGTTAATTAATAAGCATAAAATATGGGCCCCCCCATTTTTAACCTCCAAAATAATGTTTAAATGGTTTCACTTCTCAAACTGACCTAATCTGTCTCTTTAAATGTATCTGGACTTTGAATGATTCATAAATTCTCCAAAGGAGTGAAGTAATCTGTGTGAACCAAAATGTTTTTTTAATCTGTGTGAACCAAAATGTTTTTCCAATCAAGGACACTACCTTATGAGAAAGGTTTCCTATTTTGTTTTCCAATATGACTTGTTTTTATTGTCAAAAAAGAAAAGTGAAATCACATTTTATTGCTCAATATAGATGAATAAAACTCTTTTAGTGTAAGCCGGTGGTAAATTCTTACCTTATTGTGATAGGGACAAGAACACCCTTGCTAACAGATTGGTTGAGGGACACAGTCAGAATGTTCTGAGAGTTTCCACAGCCCAGTCGAACTGTTGGTCTTCCCTCCACAAGATATAAGTGAAGAAACTGCTCTCCAAAATTTCTTTCGCCAGCTTTGGAAACAAAAATGGAGATAGTCACACTTCTGAAAGTGTAGGACCTCACAGAACTATTTCACACTACTGGCACAATGCCTATGTGACATTGAGGACTCTTCTGTCCATATACAGGACTCTTCTTGAGTGACTGGGAGAAAAAAAATCAGACTCTGTAAGTCTCTGTATTTAGCTGATAAGAGTTAAAATTAAAAGAAAATAACTAAAAGACAAAATCTACTTTATACCACTTCAGTTCCGTCGACCTTACAGAAATCTTTACATTAATTGAACTTTTCTCTATATCCAGCAGTATCAAGGAAACAAAGGTGACAATAAAAATACCAAATCACTTTGATTCAGCTTTTTGAATAAGTTATAGAAAACAAAAATTATAAGATAACATCTCTTATAATAGATTTAAAGATTTGAACAATTCACCTTTCCCAGTTATTGATATATTTTAGACTTGATGAGAAGAAAAAATATTTACAAAACATCAAACATACTGTTATTTGCACTCCTAAAAATATGAATAAAAATATACTTAAGGTCACTTCCACTATATATTATACTATAAATTGTAAAAATGACAGCAAAATATTTATATTTGAGTGGTGAATGATGCATGGCTCTTCTACAAAAAAAAGGACTGTGACCTACAATTTCAAATTATATTGGGTGATTTTGCCCTTTGAATTTAACTGTATTTACTTTTCATAAAAGGTAAGAGAGTTCCTGTTTACAATTTTTGCTCCCCTTTAAGACAAATTGTTAAAATGTTAATCTATTTCTTTTGCTGTATTTTATTATAATTAATTGAAGTAAAAAAGACTCAGCAACTGGGTCACAAAACTGAATTTACTGCATGTATTGTTTGACATGCTACTGCCTCTGAGTAGGAGGCCCTGGATGCTGGCATGGATATCAGATAGGCAGAAATCTCATGCTAGCATTTGAGGGACCCACATGTGTGGAGTGCCTGGGTTTGGGTGTGAGAGTCTTGAGTGAGTCTGTCCCTGAACCATGAGTAGGAGTCTCCTGGAGTGGGTCAGAAGGGCTGGGATCTGGGCTGGGTTTCAGCTGATGGGTAGGAGCCTGGTTAGGAGCTCCCAGGCCCGGACCTTTTAGAGGGGGCTACAGGTCAGAACATCCTTTAATAAGAATGAGGGAGTGCTTGGGACTTAGAAAACCTACTTATTTGTAAAGATGAAATTATTAACTTTATTTTGGAGGACAAAACAAAAGGCAAACAATCATCTTTTAGGAGATAGAGAGAGACAACAGTGCTTACAACTGCCTGATCACTTCCTTTTGTATAGTTCCTGGCAGAAACAGTACACAACGAAAACTCCCTCCTGGAGAGCAGCTTTCTAGTCAACATTGCATTTTTCAGTCTGTTGCAAATCTGATGATCTACTGAAGTCTTTTATGCTTAAACATATTTTGTATTCTGAATACCTAATTAACTCCAAAGCTATTTTAATTTGACTGGATTTCATGCCTTTGGCTTTTACAATTTCCTTCTACAATAGTCTGATAATTCTCTTTCAAAATATATTGCACTATTTCACTGCTTTTTAACCCTAGCATAACTGATATATGCACATAGTGCATTATTTGTTTCCTTATCTTCTCCCCTCCCTGCACATGCTGTTCCTGGCATTTCCAATTTCTACCAGTGAGTAGATCTGTAAGTCACATTGATTCAGAGAGAATGAAGTGGGGGAGGGTTGTGAATGTGTATAACACATCTTGAAAAAGTGAAATTAAGGAGGAACAGTTTGTTTCTCTTCTCTCAGTGACTCTGTCTATTCATGTTGCCTACTAGTAAAAACTTGGAAGAAGCTCCTCATTATTACCAGTAAAGTAAAAAATCTGGGACAGCTCTCCCAAAGGCAGCATTACTTCTTGAAACCTCAGTGAGTGTTGCTGCTTGCTCTTCAGTCTAGGGAGCGCTTTTAAGTCACACTTACAGGTGACTAACAGCATTCTTCATATTATTTTCTAGGTGGTAGGAAATCTTTTGAAAGAACAATCCTTTAAATCTTTCTACAGCGAACATGAGGAGGTGGAGAATTTTGTTCTGGCAATGTGAAAGAGCATATGCTACCAAGTATACATGATGGAAGTCACCTTCATAGGAAAAGCCCAAGCCATAAGCAAAACAGACAGGTTCTGGGAACAGACAGAGATCAGGAAATATCTGAGTAAAAATTTTGTTAGATATTAGGGGTAAATTTTCTGAACCTTAGTAGAGATTATGTGAGGGGTTCAGGCTAAAGAAACCGATCTCAGCAATCAGCCTTTCACAGAAAACTGCTAGCTGGACAGTTATTTTTGTACATCAGTATGATGAAAAGCAAGTGGCCACTGGGTTTAAATGATTGCCTATCTAAAAGCCAGATTTGGAGTCCCAATAAAATATGGGATAAGCTTTATTAAGGTAGAAAATATATTCTGACACAGAGGAAGGATACTGTGAAATGTTCTGCTTGAGAATGCCAGCTGAAATAAGAGACAGACTACAACTGAAATGGGTGAAATGCCCATGTTTAGTTTCAGAAGGGTAAGTAGAATATGGATAGATCTGGGGAACAGAGCCTCTGAGAGAACAGGAAATAATTTATGAGCACAACTTATGAAAAGGGAGCTGTTGTCCTTAAGGAATGCTATAAACATGGGCTGTGATATCTGCAATCCAATTGTCAGAAGTTATAGGCTACCATATATAGTAGAAGCTAAACAATCTCCCCTTGAAGAGGTTGTGAACAGCATTATGCTGACTCTGTTAAAAGTGAAAATGATGAAATAAAACTTTACAACTATATCAGGTTTTTATGATCACTAGCAATTTATTTTGCTTTGTGGCTAAATATCACAATTTGCTTTGACATGTGGATGAAATTTAATCATGCAAGCAAATAAAATCATTAAGGAATAGAAAAGAAATTTCATGAAGGCATTCTGTATTCAACAAATAAATGTTCTCAAATGATGGCTAATCTTTATTGGCACAAATGTAATTGTCATGTTCTATCAACAACTTAAACATAAGGTAACTGCAAAAATTCCAGACATTTTTAGTCTACTGGTCTGATACCATTCAGATGTTTCTTAAATACATACTGATACAGTTAGGGAAAACATCATTATTAAGAATGTAAATAAAGTTTTCTTTGTATTAAAACAGATGCAAGTATAGTAATTTTCTATAAATCACATGTAGTATTCTATGATACCTATATCTTTCCCCATGTTTTAACAGACAATCTATTTCTGGCAGCCTCTACAAGTCCTTAGCACTTGTGCATTTCAACCAACCATTAATAAAATTCTTGCTAATAAAAGCATCAAATAAGAAAATTATTTTTAACAAGAGTATGGTATGATTTAGTACAGTGACATGCCTAGCACATGTAATAATTCTCATATTCTGCCTATTGGTTAGCCTATAGAAGGCTTATTTTCTGTATTTTTTTATGCATTTTATTTGCATAATTTATATTTGCATTTATATAATTGCACTAACTGCTAAAAGTTGCTAAAATAATGCATTGACACTTTTAAGTGTTCTCTTCTCTTTATTTTAAGGCATGTGGACATGAAAAGGTGAAGAAGGCACAGACCTTTTTTGATCTTCTCTGGCTAATATACTAGGTAAAGACAGATGCAATTTTTAATCCTTTTATGTTATCCTTATGATTTTGACTTTACTGTTCTTATTATGCATACTTTCTCATTCAAATTCATTTGTATATCAGTAGCATCTTGTCTGAGATTTCTTCCTGTAATTAAATGTTTACTAATTATCTGCCAGAGAAACAGATGTAAGCTCACCACCACCTGTTAAAAACAGGTGTGTTTGCAAAATGTGTAATCTGAAGATGGATTAATTAAAAAAAACCAAACTAGTCAAAATGTGTAACTATTTTCCAGTAAAGTTCATCTGAATGAAGCAGATCACTGTGATATTCTTCCTATTAAAAAAAAAAAATAAATTTCGCAAATAGAAAGGTTTTGCTTTATGAACGTGTGAAGCTTATTGTAACTGTAATTATGAAACCATTGCTAACATGCATATATTGACAGAATCTGGGAATGTTGGGAATATTAACCCTTAGAAGTGCGTGGTTCTTTTACCTAATGAGTGCACTAGCCCCAGGTAGACTTTCTGCTGACAGGTCATTCCTCAGATGTTTGATGGCAACACAGCTTCAAAAAAGCAGCAGTAGGAGCAGGAGTTGTATTACCGTTAAAAAGGGAAGAGCTGACAACAGCAGCTTCTCTTTTGTAGTCTTTAGAAGGGTGAATGAAAGACACAACAGGGAGAAAAAAGCAGGGATGAAGGAGATACAGAGGGAGCATATGAGGGAACTCACAAAGGATATTTATCTGACAGAAGAGCTTCATGTCTGCATACAGAAATAATTTAAAAATTCTGAATAATCTGTATAGGCACGTGGTGTTCATTCATAAAACACTGGAGAGAGTTTTATTTACAAGTTTGTATAATATTATTTGTATAATTTTATTTGAAATTAATGTAAAACTAAACAATCATATCAAACATTTGTAATATTAGGAAATTACTAATTAACAGGGAGATACAGAACAAAAAAAAAAAGAGTAAAAACGAGAAGAAATTGGTGCTATAGAAAGAGGGGCAGAGATTGATAAAGCAAAAATGTAAAGCAAAGATGTATCTAAAGTTGACACAGTATCAGAGTTCTACAAGATATAGACTCATCCATTGGGTTCTGTGTCTGTGTTCCACAGCCAGACAGAGATCCAAGTTTCACTTATTTATTTATTTATTTATTTAGCTTAACAGAAATCTAATCTTAATAGAAAACCTACTGGTCACTAGGAGTGGCATATTTCAAATCAGTTAAAATTCCATTTTAGGGGTAACAAATGGAATGAGAATGCAAGAAAAGGTGAATTTTCACTTGTGTGAAAACATGCAAAAATTATCCCAACTTCCTGAAGTTATCCCAGCACAATGTTAGGGTGATCCCACTCATCCTGACCTACCCTTCCTTCTTTCTGGGTGTATGAAGGGGCAAGAAGTGAGCTGTGACACAGTCCATGGAAGTCTCAGACAGGAGTAACTGGAAAGCAAAAAACTTCATGGTTCCCCACTAATGCCATTCTATCTTTCCAGAAAGCAGAAAGGCATACTCTAAAGAATGTGAAGTCCTCAAATACCTCTGTAACAAAATCTCTGCAAACATCTGAAAAATACCATATTAACAATTTTCCACGGACAGTATGAACGAATCACTGAAGAGGTTATTAGTTTTTCATATCTAATTAGATTAGATGCAGGGTGAGTACATTATCTAGAAAAGAAAATACAAAGAGTCATAGAATCATAGAAAAGTTCGGGTTGGTCATCTAGGTTACCCCTTGCAGCAAGCAGGGACATCTTCAACCAGATCAGGTTGCTCAGAGTCTTCTCAAACCTGTCCTTGGATGATTCCAGGGATGAGGAATCTACCATCTTCCCAAGCAACCTATTCCAGTACCTTGCTCCCCTCACTCTAAAAAAATTCTTCTTTGTATCTAGCCTACATTTACACTCTTTTAGTTTAAAGCCATCACCCCATGTCCTATTGCAACAGACTCTACTAAAAAGTTTAGCCCCATATTCCTTATAAGCCCCCTTTTTAAATACTTAAAACTGGACTGTGGTCTCTCCAGAGCTTTCTCTTCTCCAGACTAAACAAACTCAACTCTTTTAACTTCAGCAGCACTATAGCTTAGGCAGCTGCAGCAACAGCCCAGATATAACAAACAAGGATTTGAGATACTATTTTGAAAAGCAGTAAACCTAATTTTTCAATCTGGGGCTTGAGCGTTTCCCATCTAAATAAAGAGTTGTACAGATAATAATGAAAGGCATAACTAAATAATGCCACAAAGCTTATATTACTTTTAACCCTGGCACATAAATGTGTACATAGTTCAGGTGAATTCACATATGCTATTACCAGATTAATATAAATGCAACAAAATTTAATCAAAATATTTATGTTATATCAGCAAGACTTCTCTGTGTAGAGGAACCCTAGGAAGCTGCAGTGAACAGAAAATGCTCCTAATGATTTTGTTTTTTCAGAATAAATCTATCAAATAATCATATTTTTCTAGCTCTTCTTGGGCTGGGGAAGAAATCACCTCACTTTCCATGTTTTCCATTTGCAAGAAATGGCAAGATAAAATATATAATGAAATATTCAAATGGTAGAGAAGTATATTTTTTCTTGCTGACTAGTGAAAAGTGTACTTCTGTCTCAGAAGTTTATGCCATATATTGAGGAATGAAATATGCAGGCAAGAAGCAACTTTTTTATGTAGTATTAACAGGCATGCATCCAAGTCTGCAAGTATAATCTCTGGGGATCACAAAAGAATTCTCTGAAGTGTGAAATCACAGTAAGTACTTCAAAATATGGCAAAATTGCAGAACTTAAGATAGTTCTATAAATCAAGAATTTGGAACCAAGATCACAATTATAAAAAGCAAGACTCAATCCAACTACAGAGAAGCTGTTTCTCTACAATAAGTTGTTCAACACTTCTTCAACATTTGTATTTTAGAGCTGTAACACTTACAGCTAAAGTCATATGCTTACTGTGTTCTTTCTTGTCAGGAAGCAGCATTTTCTGCTCTAAGTTATGCTTTGCTCAATGAGTCATAAATTAAAGAACTTTCCAGAGGAACACAAGGAACAATGGTTTGAATTTTATAATGCAGCATGCATTAGAATACCAAAAGGCTTCTACCGCATTTAAATGACTCATTTTGCTGTTGAAGAGGAAATGCCAGCTGATGTACACTAAAGTTAATAAGGACCTGAAGGAGCTAAAACTGATACTTAGCTTCAAGTATCTTTGGTACTCACTGTAAAGAATTGTGCCATTTAGAGCAGTTGTTTTCACTGTCAAGTACAGAGTCGTCAGATTGCTTGTTTCCTGCCCAGATGCAGTCCTGGTCTCAGATACAGATGTCAGAGAAGGTAGTTCCAAGTAAGAATTTCCAGTGAAGGATGGAAAAAACAGTGCTGTGTCTGAAATGAAAAACAAAAAGCTAATTTTAATAATTTATTACAAAATAAAATAATAAAATGTAAGCACTTGAAAAATATCTATTTTTTTCATACCTGTCAAATTCATCATCAACTACATTATTTGCTAAGCATGCATATAAAGTTATTTAATTTCAAACATTCAAATAAAATATGCAGAAAACAAAAAAGTTCTAGCATCTACCTATTACCAGAGGTGAAAAGACCATTATAGGAATGACTACTTCCAGAAGATGCAAGTTCAAAGGGCTATCATAGATTTTCATCTCTAGAGATGTGTCAGTGAAGAACTTTTGTCTGATGACACCCCTGTGAAGTACTTTTCATTTTTATTTCTAGACAAGAAACCCAGTTTTTCTCAGTTTACAGAATACTCACATTTTCTGGGTTTGAAATAATAAAGAGGATATCATTGGGCAGTATAGGCATTTTTCCACTACAGTACTCTGGAAATGAATAATTGTTAAGAGAAAATTTTTAAGTGTGAAGGCTTAAGATTTACAATGTTTATTGCATTCATTACTTTAGTCATTATGGTTCTGGTGTTTTTTTTACCCTGTAGACATAATAGTATCATTAATGCAAGAAAAAATAGACTAAAACTAATTGAGGTTAGGCAGCATGTCTTCCTGATGCCTTAAGCATCCTATTTAAGCAGAACACCTTGAAGATTGCCCAGACTGATCACCAGGGATATGAATAAGGAAGAAGCAACAATAAAAAAAATTTGAGTTCAGGTAATATTTTTGCAAAGAAGTATTTAGTTTAATGAACTATAACTATACAATGGATCTGTATGTGTAATCATCTGTGTGATGATTGTACATAGGCATGACTAGTATATGGGTTTATTTTTTTATTTGTATCCACGTTATTAATTGTTCCTTTGTTTGGGAATCTGACCACTATTTATCCTCTGCTGGTTTTATTTGTCTTAAGAAGAAAGGACAAAAGGAAAGGCCTAGCTAAACAAGCACATGTTGATGGATGGTCATTAAAAAAACCCACACCTTGACAGCAAAAGAAAGGCAGGATGGAAAGCAATGACTAGTTATGTTTGTAAATGACAGGTCTGGAAAAGTTAGGATTGTTGGAGAAAGTGGAAAAAACTATGGGATGAAAACAAGGTCAGTGGCATTGCAAATCAGAAGCAGACCTATGTGATTATGAGAGTGTTGCTTGCCTAATTAAATTTATACTTTCAAGAGAAACACTATTAAGATATCTAGCAAGCATGACTGAGGGGTTGGGTCCTCTTTCACATGAGGGAAGGCTGAGAGAGCCAGGACTCCTGAGGCTGCAGAAGAAAAAGCTTGGGTGGATCTTATCAATGTCTATAAATGCATGGGGATGGAAAAGAGAGAGACAGAACTTCTCTCTCAGCAGTGCACTTGACGGGCAATGGGTACAAATCAAAAGCCAAGAAATGACACCTGAACACATGAAAACTCTTTTACTGTGAGCATGGTCAAACACTGGCATAGGTTACCCAGAGAGGTTTGTCAGGTCTCAATCCTTGGAGATTTTTCAAAACCTGACTGGGCATGCTTGTGAGAAACTTGTTCTGGGTGATCCAGCTCTGCTTTAGCAGGTGGTTGGACTTCATGGTCTCAAGATGATGGTCCGTTCCAACTGCAACAAATCTGTACTTCACAGAGAGGTTCTGTGCAGCCAACCTTAATTATTATTCTTCAAGTGCCTTTAGAAACCTCAGTGCAGTTCAGTATTCACAATATAGTGGCACACTGAGCAACTGAAGCTACTAAAAAGTCTTTTATTAGGTACTTTTTAAAAAATCTGAAACAGTCAACTTGGAGAGTAACTGTCTACAATTTATATTTTAAGTTAAAATTAATCTGTGAAGTTTCTTTCAGTTAGGTGAAGGGAAAGGGGAGATGTATCAAAAGGGGAAGGGAGCATGGTATATCTGAGCAATCTTGAAAAGAAGGACAATCTCATCAGTCCTTTAGGATGGATAGCTCCCTTCAAAGGAGAGGCCTCCCTTAAAGACTTAAAATTTTCCAGGGAGTCCAGCACCTCGCATCCAGAAGCCTATGCATTAATGTATAGGCAAAACTACTGAGAAAAGATTCTATTTTGAGTGTTTTGCTTGCACCTGAAGTGCCGTGCCCAAAGCAGCCTAGGCCTGCATCACCAGTGCTATGAAGTCTTCTCAGAAATCAGCAGAAGACACACAGAAAATAAAGAAACTGCATCAGAAACAAACACATACCTGGCCAAAAAGCCATCCAGAAATGCCAAGATGCAGAGCACATCCTCTTTCCTACAGTGTGCAGGCTATTAGCTTGCTGATCCTTAACAGCCATTTTCTGCCCTAAAGCTGTGCAACAGCTGCAATCTGTTGCAAGCCTACAACATCAGTAAAGAGGTCACTGAGAGCACAGGGATTAGTCTTCTGCTTGGGTGAAGGGCCTAAGTGCGAGAAAACACACTGAGTCTGTGTATTAAGAACCTAAAATTATGGCTCTGATAAAGTGCACAGACAGAATACTATGGGCAAAGCTCCTAGTCTGGACTAAATTTTTGCACTTCCCTCATTCTAGAAACTCTTAATTAGCAGAAATTAGAGTCCCATGCAGCACTGACCATGACTGCACACTGGTAGGATCCGTGAATCTGATCCAAAGAAGAGCATATGTTTAACCACAATGAGCTAATTCTCTACCACAGTATGAGAGTATTTTAGTGCTGCTTTCTAGCAATATTTACAGATCTTCATATTTGAGATGGCTCCTGGCAATAAGTAATCTTGTATTTAATTCATTACACAGGACAGGCTAACAAGAAGAAATAGTTACTTTATTCCACCTTGGGTCACTATCTGACACTGCCACCTCTGTTAATGATCACAAGGCATGGCTCTCCACTGGGCCAGTGGTCTCCAAAGTGAGTGGACTGCATGCACCCTAAAGGGTTCTCAAAGCAATAAACTAGGACCCACAAAGAAATAAAAACTTTCTCACATTTTAAGGGTAAAAAAGATTACAAATAATTAAAGAGAAAAAATTTGTAACAGAGGCTGCAGACTTGGATCTGAATTACCTGACAAGCACATATTGCTAAGAATTATACTTTAACAAGAAATAAACTTTAACTGAAATAAAAAGATTATCTGGGATATTATTTATGTCAATTTACACAATAACACACATTAAAATGAGAAAATATTGAGAAAAATTGACAAGTTTCTATTATGTCCCTACTTGACTTTGCCATAAAATAAAGAGTAGTAAGGGGAAGAATCCAGTTTTCCACTGCTAGCAAAATGGAATCAAACTGTTTCCACTCCTACCTCTAATTTTCCCTTTGCATTCTTTTTGTTTTTTATGACAAGTTTAGTTTAGCACTGAATTCTATTAACTTCTGTGTAATTCAATCTAAAATATTTTTCAGTCCTGCAGATGTTAAGTCTCATCAACTGCACCAGCCATCACTAAATAATGAGAACTAAGTAAGACTTTTAACATTACATAATCCTAGAAAGTGAAGAAATGCATTCAACTTCTGGTAGGAAAATCAGACCAAACATCTGACTAAGCATGTCTACAATCTACAGGATAGATAACTTCATTGAATATCCTTGCTCCTCTTCAACAATGAAAATAAATGGGTAAAACTAGGATGTGATTATCCTTCACCCAATCATGACCTAAACCTGCCTATTTCTCTCTATTTGCTATAAAAGAACTTGAAGATCAATAATTTAGCTGTAAAAATGCACACCAGCCATATCTAAAGGTAGAAACAATTCTCATTCTTGCTCGTGCATCAGAGCTACATGGCCTGCAGAAGGATTTTCTTTAGGCAAAACCAAATTAATACAGTAGTTCTGGGTTGAAATGCTAAAGATGTCAACTGAACAGGATGTCAGAATATTTAATCAGGGGCTTAAACTCTGAATTTGCTGCTTGTATCTTTCAATTACAGTGGTAAACATCCTCTGAAACTTATGGACAGATTCTGTGCTTGTACTTTTCTATCACTTGGAGATATAATAGAAGCACAGGTGATAAAAACATCGTTGAGCAGTGCAGCATACCTTTTCCATGTTATCAAGAATGGAGGTGTTCCCAGCAGGCAGAACATCAGTTAAGCAGCAGTATCAAGGGTCTGATGAATACATGATCTGCTCTATCCATCTCATGCTCACATAATATCCCAGGCAACCAAATATAGCAACCATAGAGTAATTCATTCTTTTATCTCATGTTTATGGTGTGAAGAAAATCAAAGTGAAATAAATATTATTCAGAAAATTCCCAGGGATTATGTCTGGTACATATGAAATCTGACTTGGGTGTTTCATAAAGCATCACACACACCTACAACAGTACAGAAATACAGTAACCATTTCCAGTGAAATAATTGATTCGCTGAGTTCAGCTGTTTCAAAACAATAAAATATGAAACAAAATAAATCTTACCCTTGCTGCTTTCATTCATTTGTCTCAATGCACAAAAGCCTCCAACTGAACTCCTAACCCACAAAGCAAAAAATCCTCACCAAATAAAATGCACAAGTCTTCCTTTATCAGGCTAGGCTAATGCCTTGTTGATAATGCTCTCTGCTGTCACCTGGGAGGTCTGAAGTCAGATCACTGACTTAATCTCCTACTTTGTAGACTGCTAGGGACTTTGAATGGCAGAAAGACAGTACATTTAATTTGTAGTTTATTAAGACTCAAGAGGAAGCACTGAGAGGCGATGGGTCACATAAGCAATGTAAGAGCAGGACATCAATTAATTTTCATTGAAGGAAACTGCCATACAATTGGAGCAGTAATAGAAGAAATGACTTTAAAAATTTTAGGAAAATAAAGAAGAAGATATTTGGCAAACATGCATCTGCAGAGGTACAATAAAACACAGAACAGGAACAGGTATGATCAAAAGGATGGCATTGCTTCCAGATGGAGAAACACAACAGACCTATTCACCACACAGAGGAAAATGTGAGTAGAGAAATGGCAGCTCCATTTCTTGGAACACAGTAGGTAGGGCACTCAGTTACTCAAATATTGTTACTATCAGGTGACAGGCTTGAAAAACAAAAGGAAATTCTTATTAATTTTTGTTTGGGGTAATTTATTGCCAAAAGACATTATGTAGGTCAAAAGTATATAAAAAGTAATGAAAAAATAATAGCAATACAAGAACAAGGGAAACTAATCCACCAGACTAGCAAATATGATGGAACCACAGGTCACAAAATCCTAGTCTCATTGATTGTTGGAAGCTGAAGTAGTGCACTTGGGGGAAAATCTCAGTTGTCCTGTTTGATATATGCTTTTCAAAGAATGGCTGTTTTTCCTCTGAGACAGCATATTGAGCTCAATATCCTCCTGGCCTCATCTGGCTCATGATTTTTGTGTTACTTGTTCTGCTCTGTGTATCATGACTAAGACTGCATGACAGAAACAGAGAGATGCAGACCATTTAACATAAAGGAAATTAATGATTTTGTAGATATGAGGCATATAGCAGTTGTCATCACCTAGTGCCTGGAGTTACCCTCCTCTTTTGACAGTTATATTGCAATAAGCACATCAACCCAATGTGAATATGTCATTAGATTTATTTCAAGAAAAAAAATGTTGATACTTTTATCATTCCTTAAATACAAAGAAGTTGAAGACATGTCTGACAAAACAAGATCATAGTAAAACAGTTTGATGCTAATATGCATTGTGAAAAAGCCACAAAAAAAGAAAAAATATTTCCATATTCCTATTTTGTAGCTCTCAAAATTCCTCTTCCAATCTCAAATTTTAGGAAACAGGAATCACTTCTTAATTTTTTTTTTTTCTAGACCCTCAGTTTCTGTACTTTAGCAAAGTTATAACTGCATTCATTCATAGATGATGAGAATTTAGTCGATTCTTGTGTCAGTGTGAAAGGACAAAAATGACCTGTGTCAGAATAAGAAGAAGCTTATTCAGTTAATGGACAAGAAATATTCTAAACTGTCCAGGTGAGATGTGCTGTGCAATTATTAAGTTCCATAACTTTTTCTGGATGTTGCATAGACATGTAAAGTCTGGATGTGTCAGCAAGTGCAACAGACTGACATGAAAAAGAAAAAAGGAAAATGATTCATTCATATTCACCTCAAGATTTTGTGAAAATAGAAATGATACCTCAACAGAAAGACGAAAAATAGCAAAGATGTTGAGTGTTGAAAAAAATCCCAAACAATCTACTTATTGTTAGCCCAAATCCACAAACAGAATTAGTCTCTCACTGCCTGTTTTTTGATAGTTTTGTAAACAACACAGTGATTTGTCTTTTTTTGTTTGATTAGTTTAATATTCAAAATTTATTACTTTTCTCCTAAGTGCATTGGATTTTGAAGCGGAAAGAATTTTCTTAATTGATGCTTGTACCCAATCAGATGTATTTTACCACCTGCATTCAAAATGATGCATAAGTGCTTCTCTTTTCCTGAATTTGACATAGAGGAAATTGGGAAGCTATTATCTAATATTTTTTCAAGCTCAACAGATTTGACAGGAAATATGATCTTTCCGCAAAAACATCGTAGTTTTATCTATTTTTAAAAAGCACCCAATCTAGGAGGGAAATGAATGTCCTTTATATCTTAATTTATATGTTTCTATCTTTCCCAATTACAGGAGAAAATCTAAGACAGACTTTTAATATGAAACCATAATTTAAACTGGAGTTGTCATATTGCACGACTATATTTGATGCAGAAATGCTGCTTGCTTTGAAGGTCGCTGTGACACATATTGTGGCAAAATTTAATGAAGCAAGACTTGTAAAAATCTTTTGAAGTTCCCCCATTAATATATTTGTTCTGTAAAATATCACAGAAGATCTTGAACATGAGCTTTCACAGTTTTGATTCACATCTAATGAACTGGTAAAAGAAGCAAATTAAATAAAGTATTGGTTTTCAGTGGGAAAAGAGGCAGCTGTCATAATATGTTTAAAAACTGATACTTTTCTTAAAAACTTGATGTACTAAAGATCATATATTACTCATTGTAATGAGAACTGTTTGGTTCCACAAATGAATGGGTCAAATAACTTAATTTTCTATTGGTTTGCAGTGAGCCTCAGCTGAATGTGTACATATTTTATTTGTATGTTATAATTCTTATGTTTATCAAAATTCCAAAGCCTTTTTTCCCCTTTGTTTTATGGGGTATCAATGTGTTTTCAGTCACTTTAATTTTATCTCTGCCATCTAAGTTTAATTTTATTCTCTGCAATGGTGCTTGAACACATAAACAAACATTCCTATCCCAAAGGATCTTAGAAATACTTGAAGAGTAATTGGCTATAAAAGTTTAATTTGGAAAAATATTCAGGTTTTTTCAGTGTGTGTAATATTTAGTCAGTTGAAGAAGAATCTTCCATCTGGATAACATCACAGACTAATTTGTCATATGGTTGGCACCAGATATTAAATGATCAGTATTAAAAGTGAAATGCAAGCTGTAGTTTTAAGAACACTAAATTTAAAGTGCTCATATAAGTAACACACTTTATGCATTGCTAACATTGTGTATGCAACAGATTTTTATTAGTTTTCTGGGAGATTTTGATGAAATTTTGATTTGAATTTCCCATTATTATTTAGCTATATAGGTACATAATTTACAGAATTGTGTAAATCGATTCTGAGTTCTAATCTGAACTTGTTTTTACAGGTTCAGGGTGCAAACAAAATAGGAATATGGAAGCAATTTCTTCTCCATCTCATAATTATATTAACATCTTGCTATGGCTTCTTTTGGGAATCATGTAGCTAACTCAAGGGCTTGGTGGAAAAAAATCAACAAATAAGAGGCAATGAAGAATATTTAAAGGACAAAATTATTAACAAATTAAGTTAGTGTCAGAGCATGAATTAGAAAACCAGATATTTCATTCTGTTTGTCTTTCCCTTTAAGGATTCAAAAGACAGTAGTTTTCTGCCTTCTGTTTGGCTAATGTAATTTATTTATTTTTAGCCTAAATTGTAAAAATCCAAAATGGAGAAGTATTTATGCAGAAGTATTTATTATCTATTCTTTTCATTTATGTCCTAACATTTACCACTGTAACATTAGTTAGGAATTACAAAGCTGGAAATACCACTTACATATAATGATCACTTTAAACATTTACACGAGACCATATGTAGTGTTGGTCTTAGAAAAGTATTTCAATTCAAACTATCCAATTGATTTTTAATATAGTTACTCTGTTAATATTTAACAATAACAAAACAAGAATATAAAATCTGAATTGTAGTAACTTTGGCTGTTTTCTTGGCAATTACAAGGCAGCAACATTTGGGGGAAGCATGTTCATTTGCAAATATTCATGTTTGCTTAATCCCAACATCAATAATTTCGAAGCATTTTAATTAGGCTCCGTGTTGTAGGCACACAAACTAGTTCAGCCACATGAAATTGCAAAAGAATATTACAGTCAAGTAAGGAAATGTATCTGAATTATACTAATGAGGCAGCCAATTTAAAAGGCATAAACTTGCAGAATTCTTAATTTTTTTAGCAACCTTATTCAGCCAAGTTGCAATGCTGTCTGATATCCTCAGTTTTATCTTTGCTATACTCTAACTGTAGCACCCTCACTCTCCCACTTCCAAAACATAAATGGTAGAAGTGCCAGATGAGATGGATGTTCAGTATTAGAGCTTTCGGTTCATCTGCTTGCTTTTCTTCCACGGATTTGGTGTGACAGTGTTAGCAAACCCTTACTGTGGGCGTGGGTGGAATAAAGAAAGCAATTGTTCAATTACCTGTAGAGTGCCTTGTTTGTGCAAACTCTGGCATGGATTTTTTGACAGGGCTTTGAGCAACCTGTTTTACCTAAAGATGCCCCTGTTTGTTTTAGGGGGAGTTCAGCCAGATGACTTTTAAATGACTTTTCAACCCAAACAACTCGATAATTCTGATTTTATTAAAGCCAAAGTGACTGAGCAGTAGAGAAGACACTGCTTTGCCATAGCTGCTGCCTCTTGGGTCAGTGTAAATCCCTTCTGAGAAGGAAGAAAGAGGGGGAAGACTGTTTTCCCAAGGAACAGTAGAGTAAGCTCCATTTGGAGACAAAAGAAGCCTACAGTATGGCTGCAAAAACAGCATTCCCAAGCCTGTTTTTTCTCCCTTTCCATTCTACTCGACCAAAAATGCCTGCCTAAATGGAGTCCCAAAAGTAATAAAAGGCCTATGAAGAAAACCACCCTTCTTGAACAGGTATTTTTGCAGCCCTTTTTTTTTATTACTTTGCAGTGTGGATCTGTCTTTTGTCTACATAGGGAGTTACTTAGAAGTTTATGTTCCATGCAGGATAATTTTAGACAAAGATTTCTTTCATATTTTGGGGTTCTGTCTGAAAGAACAGGAAAACAGCCCTTTGACTCTAGCTTTACTTGGGAACCTGAAAAGTGGTTACTCCAGACTAAAACATCTTGTTTCAAAATCACCTCCAGTACTTTTTTCCCACTTACCAAAGAATATCACATGCCTATTTATTTCACCACATGCTAAAATCTTCCTTTTGTTTAACTGCACAGAATTAGATTTTAGCACTACTGTTACCCTCTTTGCATTGGTGTAAGTAGAGCTACTCCAGCAGGTTGTTGAAATTAAATGAATAGCAACGTGGTCAGTGAAAGATCAGAAATAATTTTGTCCTACAGAAAAGTGTGTGCACACAAAATATTTCCTTTTCTCTGTGGCTTACGGTGGATTTGAAACACATTAGTTTCAAGACAAGCAAAACTTCTGCTTGATAGCAGTTCAAATCCAGGTGTCCAAGTTACAGCACCAGAATATAGTTTGGAAAATGCACTAATTGAAATGACACAAATGATGGCAAGCAAATGACAAGTTATTTTCCAGCATCTGCCAATAATTAAGAGACAGTTGCTTGTGTACCTGGATATTTCTACAAGGGATCCCAGGAGGTAAATAATAATCTCTTCCAGGCAACATTACACATACAGAGACATTTGTCATGGAATAAAGTAATCCTTGTTCCTCAACACAATGTAAAAGAGAATTTCTTAATCACAATATGGAACAGAAATAGATCTCAAGTATACCTAGCTTCATATGAAAGACAGACAGGTGCTATTAAAAAATTGCTTGATTTTTACTATTGGTTTAGTAATTGTTGATCTAAGGAATTCATCTTGTGGTATCTTATTTTCAATTAAATATCTATTTTTAAGTACTGTGTTGCATTTTCTCATAAATCTTCAAACTGTCTATTTCTTTCATCAATGTCAACAATTTTCTCATGTAGTGGGATGATTTTCACTTTATTTTTAGGGGGAAAAAGTGATAATTCTAGCAGTTTTTTATTATGAGACCTCTTTTACACTTGAGTAGCAATTACAAAAAAAGCCTCAGCACCACAAAGCTGATACTGAACTCTTTGTGGAACAAATAGTGAACTTAAAATTTAAGATTTTAACATATTATTAAATCAGGACAGTCTTCCCTGCAACTTGGTAATAAAAAGGATGTGAGATAAGTAATCATTCTTTTATAGAATTTAGGAAATTTTACATATTTTGGAAGTGAGGACAAAGTAAACAATGTATGCATCTGCTGCATTGCCAAAATACTCTTCCTCACATTAGTACAAATGTCTGTGAATGGTCTGAGAAAAAAATCCATCATAATAAGCACTCTTTTCAGCTGGTAAGTATCACAGCTGAACTCATAGGACAGCAGCATGATTTAGGTAAGGGATGTTTAATTACTGATTTACAACACGTGAAGAAATTGTGCTCCCAGCTAGAAGGACAACTGAACTACCAAAAGAAAAGGAGAAATAACAATTACATTTAAAACATGACTTTTAAAAAGTCCTCAGACAGACTTTTTTGGCTTTCATCCCTCACACCTTTCCTAAAAGTGACCTACACTGGACTGTCCACGTGTTTCCACAATAATCCAACAGAGAGCAGGAAGAATTGGGAATCTGTGCTGTCCACTAGGTCAGAGGTCTAAACCCCTTACTTAGGATCCAGAAATCTTCAGATGCAGTGGTGTGCAGGTCTGAGGAAGGAAACTCTACACTTCTGGACACCCATCAGGTCATCCAGGGGTTTACAGATTATGGTCTACTTGTTCCAGAGACTCATGAATTTCTGCAAGACTGAAGAACCAACCTTTTCCAAGTCTGGAAAAGCCTTGATGAGTTTCTGATGATAATAATCTCAAAGCACTAGGTCTCAGTAACCATCTAATTTTGTTTCTATTGTTCCAAATTGAAATTAGAAGAAAAAACCCAAAGTCTTATTTTTTTTTCAGAGTTGAAGAGTGTATTTCTCCAGCAAAGGTTAAAAATTATCCATGGAGCACATTGTGAAAGCACTAACTTTTTTTACTTGTAGTTTTTTATGTTATTCTGCTTTATTTATTACTTCATCACACTGCACATTTTTATATATGATGCTTCCAACAAACCAAGAGAAGATAAAATTGTCTACCTTTTTTTTCATTTTTGTCTTAGAAAGGAAATTTTCAGGCCAAAAGTTTGCATAGAAAATACAGGCATAAATCCACCCAGTGTTAAAGAGAAAATGGAACCAACCATAAGAATTTATATGAAATACATTAATTTACTTTCCGTATTCAGACAGAAATGTTTTAGAAGCTCATAATTATATATTATTTCATTAGCACATCTTCCTTGATAGCATTTTCTCAAGGATATCCAGTGAGTGTTTTCAATCTAATGCATTTTTTTATGGTACATTTTAAAATTCAAGCTTAAAATATGGTATCAAATAGCACAAGAAAAATGACATTATAATCAGAGCCAGGAATGTGAAGTCTGGAGCCATTTTGTAGATGTGTTCCAGAGAAAGACAAGCAATGAAGACATGGGGGGAAAAGCCCAGAAAAAAAATATTTTTTGCTCATGGGTAAAAAAGGCACATGGAATAATCTCTTAAGTCTGAGTAGGAAAAGAAAAAACAAACAAACAAACAAAAAAAAAAAAAACAAAAAGAAAAAATAAAATCGTTTCACTTGAGTGAACTGCTTAGATCACAACCAAATGGATATGTTAAAAGTATAAATCATGTAAAAACTTACTCTTCACTTCAATGACCCTATGGAACTGCAGCTCAAAACAGATCAGTGTCAGGATATTGTATCAAGAGTCCACATCATTTCAAGGACTCAAATTAATTTCTGGTTACAGGTGAGTGGAGCAATTGTCTGATTGAAGCTGTTGAAAACTACAGAGCCCATTTGTTCTGAGACTTTGTGTTCTGCTGTTCCCTCATGTGTGTCTGCATTACTCAGTGTTTCTCTTCTGGTTTGTATCAATACTTTGTACAATAAAACACTGTGGCACACCAGAATCCAAAGTCTCAGGACAAGTAGCTTTATACTGTCCTTGACATTTTCATGCCTACCAGTTCCTGCATCTTTCCTGACAAGCCACAAATAATAATTTTACACAATTTTGTTACACCCAAATTAGAGGCTTAATGTTTGTATATCAGACATTCTCCAAACAAGTGCAATTCATTTCAAAATGAAGCTGCTGATTTTGTTGCAACACTTATGCTGTCCCTTTCTAATAAAATAATAGACTACTCAGGAGAAAAACTTCATTGTAATGTTAGGTGTTCATTTATTTAAAGTCAAAATAAATCCACCTACATATTCCATTGGAATATTACTTCATTGTTACACATGAAGCTGGGAAATCAGTAATATTTCATAAAGCAAACTGAGATGCAAACAGTTTCTCAGACTGAAGAGGCAAGCACACTTGCTGGACAAATACTAACTTTTCATTATATTTTGTGAAACTATTCAGGCTTCAATTTGATGTATTAGAATAAAGAAACAAAGGAATGAAGTAATGCCTTCCTTTTCAAAGTAAGCACTTCTGATTGTCTTCTCTTTTATCCATCATGGTTCCAGAACATATATTCTCACCCATTTCAAGACTGAGAGATTAATACTTTGCCTCAGGTTTGGTATCAATTTTAGATTTATCTCTGACAGTCTTGCAGTCAGCTGCCTACTAAGTCAGACAGAGACTCAAGGAAAGATGTTCATCAGGATTATGTAGTACCAGAAATCACAAAGTATTGGAACTAGAAAGTCTGCTGCCCTCGCTAATGGGAAGCTAAAAACACCTCCAGCTTCTCCACTGGTGTGTTTCTATTTCTGACCTTAGAGTTGCTGACAAAACGTGTTATATGCAAGAGGGCTGGTCAGCATTTTTTTACTCAAAAGCACTGATGCCTACACTGCAGCAGCAGTGTATTAGCAGAAAAGGTTTGTAACTCAAATACTTCTGAGTTTAACTATGTAATAACTGACATAGTATAACTGACAGTATAACTGACATATAGCAAAATAAACCTGCATTCTGATGTACTGATAGTAAAATAACTAATCTTTTACAGATTGCTATTTTCTACTTTGTTCCATTTATCACTGACCTATGGCTGATACACATAAAATAACAGTTTACCTACCATTTTACACTAACTTATTTCTACTACTTAAGATATTGGAGCATACTATCAAAATATAAAAGGATTAAATTTGCTTTTGTGTAGCTAAAATTAACCAATAATCTATAATAGAATTAACTGTTCAGTGGGCCAGCCTTTTGCCAAGTTAATTGTAATGTCAAAAGCTACTTGATGAAGTTTAGTACTTTTGTTGTTGCTACTTATAAAGTTATTCTTTCAGTTTTAAACCTCAGATGTTCCCCAGTAAATTTCAATGGCATGACTGTACTGGTTTCAGCTGGGATAGAGGCACAGCTGTATGGTGCTATATTTTGGTCTTCTTGTGATGAAAACAGTGATTCTCACTTCTACCTTCCAGTTCTCTTCCCCACCCCACTGGGAAGGAGGGAGGGAGGGAACAGCTGTATTGGACTGAGCTACCTCCTGGGCTCCTTGAATCACAACAGTGTTCTAGAAAAAATACTTTCAGGCTCTCTACAAAGCATTGCAATGCAGATTGCTGCCATTTTATAGAAACCAACTATTAGTAACTCTGAAAAGAAGGTGAAGCTCCTTTCTCAGCCTTGGATACTGGAAGTAATACCTGGGAAGTATACATCTGCCTAGAATCCCAAGACTGAACAACAAACTTTCAAAATAAAAAGCAAAATCTTAATTGACTGGCAACTGTAAGAAATTCTAAAAATGTCTGAAATATCTGAGGTAACAGAGTTCAGAACAAGAGTTTCTAGATTAGAATTAAATGAGGCATCACTCCCTTGACAGTCCTCTTTGTATACCAACTGTTCTTTTCCTCCAGCAAAATCTAAAAAGTCATTTTAGAATGACAGGCTTGGCAAAATGCAATGTGAGGGATTGAAAAGGAGAAATAGAGGAGGCAGACAATATTTCTGAGAGCCATTGCGAAAACAAAATAAATCACACGATCTTAACTGCATCACTGGTGCAACCAAAGAAGAACAGATAGAGGCTGCACCAAGAATTTACTATATTCACTTTTTGGTTCACAAGCATAGTTCAAGTAACACTTTTGATTCTCTGCCTCCAGAAACTATGGACCAGAACTGGGCAGAGAGGAGCCAAAGCTCTGCTCTTATATAAAAAAGCACAGTCACTAACAATTCCTTTCTAATAGGACATGGTATTTTAGGATGGGAAATTTTATTTAAAGTCATTGGCAGGGCTAGAATTCAATTTCATTTTGAGAACTACCTGCACTACTGTAATATCAATTTTCTATAATTTTTTCCCAATCTAATGTGCAATCATAAAACAGCCTTACAATGTCACAGCTCTGCCACTAATGCTACACAATATCATGCTTCTCTGGTACATGAAATAGTAAACACAAAAGCAGTGAATAAAACAATACTGACATAATATTTACTGCTAGTTTTAAATACACATTCCCCATCTGCCTTACTAATATCTGCTATGCTATAAATAGTCATGTAGGAAATTACTTCTTTTTCTAATCATAGAAGAAAATTTGGTGTGAAAGGAAAAAAAAAGGTTTAAATGAATTATCATTCAGCATAGCTCAGATGCAGCATAAAGCAGGGGCAGTGCTGATTATTCTTTTGAAAGAAACGCAATCTCAAGACACACTGAAAGGGTGATGAAATAAAAATCTGCTCAGAAGAACATGTCCCAGCATAAGGAACACCTGCCCTCTTAACTTGTGGTATCTAATTATTAACAAAAGTACCTTCTGAATTTTCGTTCTACTTGAATTTTCCTCTTTGAACCATATTTTACACGAAGACACACCTCAGATATTTTTTCCCTAACAGTCTCAGTGCTGATGGATTTCAAATTGGAAAATGTAATTGCTTTTCTGGATTTTACATCCATTTGGTACCAAGCCTACTAAAAAGTACCAGAATGGGTGAACTGCAGGTAAATGATGCAACACAACTTTAATCCAATTTATCTACTAAATCACTTTAATTAGTTTTGGACTGTCAGTTATTACTTCCAGATTTTTAAAATAAAAAGATGAATGAAAACACTTATTAAAAAAAAAAAAATTAAAGTACTCCTACACACTTTCTTCAAGTCAAATAACCTCCCACAAATTAAAAAAAAATGTAAAAACGTAGAGGAGAGGAAATGTAAAAATGGAGAGGAAAATGTAGAGAAAAAACCTCATGTCATTAGTATAGCACTTCCATTTTATAACTTGGATTTAAGGCACAAAAAACCCAACATCTGTTATTTTGCAAAATGTTCTTTATATTTACTATCTAATGCCTAGTAGAGTCAGACCCTGAGCAGTCTTATTTAGACTGATTTAAATTCACATTTATTTTAATGCCTGCCTATAAAATTTGAAATTTGCCATTTGGCTTGTTTTTCTACTGTGCTTATTTGTGTCAGACACAGTAGTACAAATCCAAAATAAAGAGTCTGTAAAGCAATGTATGATAGTGACTACTAGCACTAAGTGTGGGCAACTGTTATTAAAATATAAATTATCACAGAAATAAACTTAATCTCTTTTCACATCTTGGACCAAAAGAATGAAAACTTGGGGATTTTTCTTTTATGCACAGCATGTAAATAAAAAAATTTAAAACCTCATTATATAGCACATGTTGCTTTGTTTCTGAGCAGTAAATGTTTTGAAAGCAGTTTCAGGATGATTACAAAGAACAAATTGTGTGAAATAAGTGGAACATTTTCAAAATTATATCTAAATATAAAATGAACTTGTAAATCATGCTGGCATTGCTAGGAGCACACAGTAGTGGTCTTGCTGAGAGACCATGTTGTCTTTGTTAGACTTGTTTAAAACTGTAGAAGAGGAACAAGAGAGAAAATTATTGCATGAACACAGACTAGTACCTTGCCCAACCACCTAAGCCTTACAAACTGACATAATTGCTTTTGAATCTACGGGAAGTTTTCATATATATTAAGAATTTTGTGGCCTCCTTGTTGTTTGGCAATAAATGAATTTATCTGCTACCCTGATATAAAAATCTGCCATGGAACAGAAAGTGTGGTGACTAAACTGAAACTACTGCTGTAGAAATGTATTGCCTGGTCGTTGATTAGATTCTCATATTTACATAAGGAGTTATCTGGAGCCAAAACATGTTGATCCTACTTTGCTTATGTTTATGTATCAAGGAGACAAAAAACCAAAGTCCTGATGGATCAACAAAATAAATTAAGATTTTTTTTCTCTTCACTTAGAGAAGAAATCCTTCTGTTTTCCTGGGAGGGGTGGGAATCAGCATCTGCAGGTCATAGATTAAAGCTCTGCTAAGAGAACCATCAGAAACAGGATTTCGAAATGGAGAAATACGAAGGAGGGATCTGAGATATCAAAACTCCAGATATGAGGGATTTGAGGTCAGAAATATCAAGCTTGTGAGTCTGTTCTCAAGTGCTGAACCCTCCAACTAGGATTTGCATATGGGGCAGGTGAACACACAAAGAGACTGTTATAACCATCCCATTAATTTTTGTGGCTGGAAATGGCCAAGCTGTAACACAGATGAAACTTGCAAATGAGCTGAGCTGAAATCTTGGTGTCAAAAGAACAAGTTGTGCAGCCACAGCCTAACCCAGGATTCTTTTTATGACAGGGGCTGAGCAGATGCCACAGAGGAAGACAGAAACATGACAAATATGCAGTGATGCTCTGAAAAGATTTCTGTCAGCCTTCAACGATTTGCAACTCATGGACTTTATGAAACAAAGGTTTTGTCTTTGCATTTAATATCTTTTAAGGAACTTTTATCTAATGAATTTGTATGTGATGCTCTTTGAATCCATGTGTAATGAGTTGATCCTGGCTGGATGTCAGGCACCCACCAAATCATCTCTATCACTCCCCTCTGCAGCTGGACAGCAGAGAGAAAATGCAGCAGAGGGTTCATGAGTGGAGATAAAGTCACAGAGAGATCATCCACCAAACACTCTCATGGGCAAAACAGGCTCTTATTAGAGATATTAATTGAATAGTACAAAAAAAAAANAAAAATCAGAGCAGGATAATGAGAAGTAAAATAAGACCTTAAAAATAACTTCCCAGCTCTAAGTCCTCACCTCCAGTAGCACAGAGAGATAGGGAATGGGAATTATCATCAGTTCAGCACAAGAGGTTCCTGCCACTGTTCAGGGAGAGGAATCCTTCTCCTGCTCCAATTTCGGGTCCTTCCCACAGGCAACAGTCTTCTACAAACTGCTGCAGGGTGGGTCACGGTTCCATGGGGTGCAGTCCTTCAAGGACAGGCTGCTCCAGGTCCCACATGGGGTCACAAGTCCCACCAGGAAACCTGCTCCAGCGGGAGCTCCTCTTTCCATGGCTCTGCAGATCCCTGCCAGGGGTCTGCTCCAGCCTGGGCTTCCCATGGGGTCACAGCCTCCTCTCAGGCATCCACCTGCTCCAGCGTGGGTCTCCTACACTGGCTGCAGGTGGATCTCTGCATCCCCTGGTCCTCCCTGGGCTGCAGGGACACAGCTGCCTCACCATGGGCTGCACCAGGGGCTGCCCGGGAATCTCAGCTCTGTCACTTGGAGCACCTCCTGTCCCTCCTTCTGCACTGACCTTGGTGTCTGCAGAGCTGTTCCTCTCACATGTTCTCACTCAGCTCTTTTCTGGCTGCAATTACATCTCAGCAATAACTTTTTTTCTTCTTAAATATATTATCACAGAGGTGTTACCATCATTTCTAATTAGCTCAGACTTGGCCAGCAGCAGATCTGTCTCGGAGCTAGCTGACATTTGTTCTCCTGGACATGGAAGAAGCTTCAGGCAGCTTCCCACAGAACCCACCCCTGTAGCACCCCTGCTACTGAAGCCTAGCTATGCAAACTCAGTGCATTCCACCCATCACCTCTGTGAATCACATATATAAGAATTCACAGAATCTACATTCATCACAGAACTTGCACTCACATCAACAAAACTAACCAAACAAATCAAGACAAAAATTCTGCATACAAAAGCAAAATAACATCATCATAACACCGAATGAAAATGGACAATTTACACAAAATCCACCCCTCATTGCTTTGGTGCTGTTATTCAGATGTCATGTCACTCGCACCATGACGGAACTTCCAGTATCTGCAGTTTCCTACAAATAAAAAGTCCCACTGCTTAATTGCACTACATGAAGAATACAAACAGAAGAATCTCAAATTATTTCAGTCAGGCTGAGGGTTTCTTTCTTCTCAGAACACACTGTCTTTAAAAAGGCAAACCAGCTCAAACCTGTGGGAAAATACGAATTCCATGAAATAGTTCTTTGGAAACTCTTCAAGCAGTTTGGCATTTCACTTCAAGACATTAGTTCCAGAACTGATTTTTTTTTTTCCTGAAAAACTTCATATTTATCTTCAGAATCTGCAAACTCCAAAAACCTACTATAACTTTCAGCACATGTGCTGAGGATAATGAGAGAAAACAACCAATTCTACAGTTGCCAATTGCAAATTAAAATAAGCCTTGATGACTAAAAAGTACATAGGCATAGGAAAAGATAACAAACTACCATTTCTAATGTCAAAAGAAATAAAAGACAGTATCATCTGTTATGAAACTGGTTTCTACCAGCATAAATTTACAGTCAGAACTCAAGAAGCCCTGAGGCCTCAATTATTTCTTCACAGAGTGTGCATTCTGGTGTCATGGAAGAAATTCCTTGTCCAAACTCTCATGCTCATCCAGACACATCTGTTCTTCATCTTTCTATGTGTAAATGTAATTTAATTCATGCCCCAATTTACTACATTTTTATTCTTCTCAAAAAATACTGCCTTCTAATGAAAGAATTGAAGTTTAACTAACTAGTCTGGAAAAGAATATCAGAGGACATACATAGAGAGAACAAGAAGAACTTGCTAATTTTAAAATGACAGGAGGAAAATCTTTTTCCAAATGAGCTACAATTTTAGACATGGAAATGCTGACCCTATATTCAAGTTCATTTATGAACTAGATATAGTAGCTTAAAATGTTACTGTACAACTGCTCATTAGTGTGCTCTCAAATAAGATCTAATCATATGAATGGTGATTCCTTTCAGTACATTTCAGTGCACAGTAAAACATGTTAATTTAAATTATCTTACAAATGAGACTATTGCAGAATCAACTTTTATCACCACGGATCACAATAATATCCTAAATCAGGAGAAAAATTAGACAGTAGACTTACAGTTTACCAAGTCTTTGGAAAATATCTAAAAATATTCCCCTTGCTTCATGCATTCAATTTTGTGCTTCCAAAAGCTAAATAAGCATTCACTTTTTTAGAAAAGAGAAAACTTTGCAGATTTGAAATTTTACACAAACCATTAAATAAATATTGCCTCAGGGTAGGCATGTGGAAACCATGGGCTTCTAAAGAACCAGAACACCCTTGATAGCTTCATTAGCCCCAAATAAGAATAATGATGATAACACCTAACACACTCAGCAGAAGCTTCTATGAACTTTGTTTCCTGTTTCTACTTAATTAATGCTTTCTGCATTAGATTATATTTTATATTATTATAATCCAACAGCTATCATTTCTAAACTCAATTTTTTAAGAGTTCTTTTTGCTTTCTTATGCATGAGGTATTTTGGCATGATCCTGATCAGAATTCTTCACACAAAAAAAAATAACTCTCAAATATGATGAGGCTTGCAGTGGTTTTATTTCAGATAATCAAAATGGTACTATATTTATGTGAGTGTACCATCACAAAAAATAACAGGAATGAATTGCAACACTTTTTTTCCAGGATTTTGTGTTTTACAAAGAAATTTTAGTAGCATCACCTTGTGTGAGAGTTTCTGTCATAGTTACAGGACAGCTGATGTGGGACTCCAGCCTCTACAGATATGACATTGAATATTGATGCAGACTGACCACTGAAATTTGGTGTCATGAATTTTGTAACAGACTGATTCTGTTTCCTTACCTCTACCTTACACATAGAGGTGGGCTAGATATTGTATCATGGTATCAGTGGGGCATTATTTCATATCTACTAAAAATACCATTTCAGTTGTTCAGCGCTTGGTTAATTAAAAAATACCCTGAAAATTTTAACCATGTAAAATCTGACTCATGTCCAAAAGATGTTACTAGAATGCTAGAATTTAACTGAAGAGATTTAGAGGAAAACAAGAAAATTAACGTTCACGGATTAAGTCTGGCTAGACTCAATTGGCTTTTATTCCTCAAAAGTAATAACCATCATCCACACTTAAAATCATAGAATGGTTGGGGTTGGAAGGGGCCTTTAAAGATCATCTACTTCAACATTCATCACTTGAGTGAGAATTTTTGAGGGATGTACAGACAGTTGGCATTTCCATGTTGTACCTGAGGCAGCTGGGAAGTAGACTGGGCAAGACCATACATTCATGCTTCAGGGAGGCAGAGCTCTGGTTACACTCACAGCACCAGCAGCTGCCCAATCCCAAGCTGCTTATGCACACCAATTGACCACATAAAATGGGGCACTGGGGACATCACTGTGAGATTGTGAGCTTTCAGTGATCCACACCAAAATAAAAAGATTTGGTGGTGCTACCTAATTTCTGATTCAGTGTCAGTACCACACCGTAACAACTTGTACTATGAATAATTTTAAACCCATCAGTTAGCCTGGAGGCAGATTTGCCATGTGCTAGAGATAAATGCTTTAAATGTTACTGTCAGTAACTGACTAGGATGCTGATATTGATGGAGCACCTGTTAAAAGTGCTCTGCTCATTCCGAGAGAAGAAGCAGGGAACTTACAGTTTTGCATGAGACTTCAATCCTGAAAAACAGCCTGCCATTGTAAAGGAAAAACAATTTTTAAGAATGATCTGTTACTTAAATATCATCATAATTTATTTTCTCTCAATTTTTTTGAAGAAATCCTTTAAGTACACCAATTTTATAATTAACAGTGAAGCCCAGATTTCTGTCACATAAGCATATGGCTGTGCCAGACAAGTAGTAGTTAGGACTGGAATTAGCTGTTCAGCTTGCAGACAGACACTGCCTAATGAAGGTGCACTTAAAACTCCTGATAGATTTTTTTTTCAATTTTACTTCTTTTTTTTTTTTGACCAAGATGTTTGGTTAACTCGCGTGGCAGTTGTATTAGGCTGCATTGTGTCAGCAAAATTAACTGGTTACAAACAGATTGCTTTAATTCCCATCAACAGAAAAAAGCTGCATTTGTTCCTGAAGAAGAATATATATTTTTGCATCAGTCCTCTCTTCAAATTATTGACAGATCCCCTGAAATGGAACCTAAAACCTAAGTACACAAGCAGTAGAATCTGTGTTGACAAATTCTACTTTTCTGAAGTGTTCATCACTGTAATAAATAAAATACACTTTACCCCACCAAATAAATAAAAATTGCATTATGAGGCAGGACTGATGATGCAGAGCTGATGATGCAGAGCACTGAGAACAAGTGAAAATAGCAAAAGACAGAAACCGGCTCTGTCATTTTTTCATTCTGTTAAGGGACATATTTAATGGCTATTTCATACACAGTTACTTTTATCATAGTTACCTTTATCTCTTTAGAAGTGTTCATAGTTAAATCAGAGGCAAAATACATATATAACTAAAAACAACATGGCAATTTATATATGAAATATATGCAACTGACAGCAAACACTGAGGTGCTTTATGACAACCAGTGGGTTTTGAGATGCACTCTGCATGATAGCATTTTTCTCTTTTTCAAGTGGGACACTTTTCTACATATTAACAGCAGTTGAGGAAGTTTCTTTTCTGCAAAGTTTTTATGATTAAGTAATGGTAACAGAAGGCACACCACAAAATCAGCTACAACATATTTCATGGTACATGATTTACTGGGAGATAAGAGGCAGTTTCCTCCTTGAGTGGAAATGGTCTGTGGCTGGTGTTCTACTGCAATAAGTTCTTTTAATAAAAACTCTGTCCAAAAAATTATCCAAAAAGTGACCAAAGCAAAAGTGCACCAAGTTTTACATCATAAAAATGTGGCATTTAGTGAGAGGACATTTAAAAAGATGACTGTATCACATTCCCCAAAGGATTCGAGCAAAAAATTGCCTATGTCCAAGGTTTATTTGATCGGCCTGGATCCTAAAATAGTCAGCTACAATTTTTTCAGAATCAGCAAATCCTTCATCTGCATGAAAGTATAACCTGATATATCCACATCTTAAACTAGAGATCACTTCATTAGTGATGGATCTGTATTTTATCCTTCAACTATATATTTCCAACTGTTCAGAACATTCTCTAAAATGCACCTGTCTAGACAGAGTGAAAATTTTCTGCAAACATGCAATATTATAGTCTGTGTTCTTCCTATCTGAAATGAATTTGGAAATGCTGGTTAGAGGATGGATTCCTTTATGAAGTAGCACACAGCTAGCAAACTTTGGCATATTTATAAGGTGAAATGTCACAGAAACATCATAGAAAATGGCAGAATATTCAATGGCAGAAGATTCAACAATGTCTGTTATTCACTTCCTTAACGGAGGGGTTGACAGTAGCAATGAGATATAAAATAGATGTAAGTTTATGTGGGATCATGAAGTTTTATATAATCAAACACAGTATACAACAGCATACTACATCTACTTAATGAACATTTTCATTTAATTCCTTTGGAAAGGCTATGATTTGCTGACAATATAATGAAAAGGCCCTGCAATAGATGATACATGGCAGAAATAGCAGCTGAATATATTGTTATCAAGTCTAGTGACAGGCACAGCTCATTAGACAAGTAGGTTAGGATATCTGGAATCTGAGATATGCTAATAATTGATGCTTTTGTGGAGAAAATGACTTTGCAGGTATCGAGGTCCGCTAGTATTGCCTCTGTTGTATTCAGACCTCTCTGGTACTTATGAAGCATGCACCTTGTCTTGAAGAAATCATTCATTAAGGTTTCAATAAAGTAGGCTGCAATAGGACTAGAAACAAGGCTTAGGTATACTAAGTTAGCATTACCTTTAAAAGACTGTGTTCTGAAGTTTTATGAAGTATGGGTGGTCTCAATAAGCTCACAAACTAATTAATCTTTATTATTATTTTTCAGAACAAACACAAGATGATTGCAGATATATAATAGTAGCACACCTTGAGTATGAAAATTAAAAATAAAAAAAAAAAGAACGAGAAAAAGCCCTTTATGGTGTATGAAAAAACAAGTGAAGATCTAAGAGTCTCCTATGCCCAAGGAGGGAAAAATGGCACAATCACTGAAAAGAGAACAGTGATCCACAGGGTTTGAAAGACTTCAGTTTTGTTTGAGCTTTACTATTAATGGAAGATTGGCACTGAGCATAAGTCAAAATTTCCCAGCAGCAGTTGGATCACAATGGAATAATCCAAGCCTGCTGTATTTGGCAGCCTGGGCTAGACCAACAACAAAAGGAAGGAGAAGTGTAACTGGAGGAAGTGCTTTTAAAAATCAGGTGAGACTCAAGAATTTTGTTATACAAAGTGATTATAAAGCACTTGTAGAATATCCCTTTTTATTTTTTGCTATAAATTAAAAGCTTAAATTTTAACCAGAAATGTAAGAGTTGTCCTTTACATGACCCTCAAGAATGTTCACAACTTTCTTTATCTTTTAATGCTTCTGTACATCTCAAGTCTTTAAAAGGAATCTGGGGGGAAAAAAATCCTTATTTTCCTGCATTTTTGCTTCTATTCAGTGTTAGATTAAAGTAATAATGAAAAAAATTCTGTTGTTTTTGCCTTAGGCTGATGCTGCATCCTCAACAAAATGAGGGCTCATTATAAAATTTCCTGGTTTATTATTGTTAGTGTTAAAGGAATCCAAATTATGTTGATGTGAAATATATGCAGATACTAGCTAAAAAAATTCCAATTAATTACAACAATTAACACTCACATGTGAGTTTACCATTTCAGCACCATGAAAAAATAGACAATTGCCAAATAACCCTCTTAAATAAGAATAACCTTCATTATATAGTGGAAAAGCAGTGTTCCTGCTCAAGTGTTTGCACTCATGAAGAGCAGTCAGGAAACCTGCACCTTCAGCAATGGCCCAACACAGTACTGTCTGGCTACAACACACTACTCACTGCTGTCAAACACAACACACTGCGGGCTGGATAAAAATCAGAACCCAGTTTTTGGTTTTAGCTTTGACTTTAACTCTCCATAGGATTGGTTAAACCCTGTGGACTCTCAGACAACTCATCCCGCCCCTCAGTGCTAAAGGCAGCTTCATTTTTATCTGGCTGTGGAGAATCCTCCAGAGGGAGAGGTGGGGAGCAGCCACACAGAGGCCACCTGTAGCTGTCTGCAGTGGCAACTTGGCTCAGACAGAGCCAGATATTCCCTCTCTGCTCTTGTGACTGACAGGAGTAATGGGGACAGAGACCTTTGGGACTCTGTCTGGCTGGGAATGAAATCCTGAACTGTCCCACCTCCTTCCTGAACTTTATTGCCAGGACACCACCACTGCTGCTATTGCTGCTGGGGTTTTCTGTGAGGAACCTTTACCCTGATCTGCCAACCTCCTCTCCCAAGCTGTCCCATCTCCCCCACCACAGGCAGGGAGACTGGTCCCTCATTAGTGGTACAGACAGGTCTACACCAGCAGTGTCTGTGTCTGAGTCCATTTGGTCTCCATGTGTCAGTTCAGCGACAGACATTTATATCCTGATTTACTGGTTGCTTATAGTGCACCCAAGGAAAGGCTACTAGAAAAGGACTTACTGACAATTATAAAGTTATTGCTTATCCTGCATTGATCATATTAAATTCTAACACAATGAAGTTCATTGCAAAGTGTGTTTTACAGCAAAGTCCACGGCCAGCGTGAAATCACTACAGATGTTCTTCTTTGATGCAAAACCAGATTCACACTCAGCTGTCTCCATGGTACAAGCCTGAGTATAGCTGTAGTGGACTGCATAAACACATTCTGCATGTAATATTGTCAAATGAATTATTTTTATTTAAGGAATAATAATTTAGAATCATATAAATATTTTTAGTGTTTCAGCCTGGTTTTTAAATCTTGATTTGAACTTGTCTCCCATTCTATTTCTATAGTTTTCCGCGCAGTTGTCTCACAATTGCCTTCCCTCAGGTTATTCAGCAGAAGAGTAGTTTCAATCACTGAAGATTCTGGTCTAAGCCTTAACAATCAAAGTCTAACATCTTCTGGAGTAGTCTTCAGTGTCCTGCACTGTTAAAGCTGAATACTTTTACAGTTTCTGTGTTTTCAGATTTGAAAAGAGTATATATGGACAGACAGGTAAATGAGTATCTTTACTCCCACTTTTTTGAGTCATGATATCCTGATATCCATGAAAAATAACCCTGTGGTGATTTAAGACTGAGTACCTTCATATTTCCCAAATTCCTTTAGCATCTTAATACTCTTGTAAAAAATTTTCTTCTTTTGTACACCTCTAGGGTACAAATAAAGCTGATGAATCCTTTCTGTCAGTGGCAAACAATGACAAAGGTATCCAAGCAAACAAAGCTGCAAGAGGGCATTAGGTATGCAAGGCAAGCAAACAAACATGCAAGAGGGCATTAGGTATTCAAACAGCTCCTCAGTTTTAAGGATTTTAAAACTGCATTACTTCCTAGAGTAGCAATGGCTGCACACCAGATTATGAGGAAGAGAAGGAAAGAACTGTACTATCTGCTGTCCCCTTTTGGATGGCCACTGAACCATTCAGAAAACTGTCTCTGCACAGCGCTGTGTGAAGTCAGAACCACTAAGTTTACAGATGCTCCAGAACAACTGAGACTGCAGTTTTGGTGATGCAGTGAAATAGGAAGGGCATAATCTTGGAGATCAATTACTGATTATTCCTAATAGAAGGTAAGACAGTGGCCTGACAGGCATAAAATTGACTACAGCAGGCTTGGAGTGCAGTATGGTGAATAAAGTACCTACATAGCTATACAGAGGTATGATGGATACAGCAAAACACAATGTACATTCTTAATTAATTGAAACCTGCCTTTTGGAGCTACATGAGCAGTGGGAGTAAAATATATGCAAGCTATCACTCAGTGAGGAGCATATTTTTCATATATTGGAGGAGCAGAAAACATAGGAAGTCTCAAACCATTGTTATAAAAAGTGTCTATTCTTTTGAAATCTGGTAAAAATAGCTGATATAAAATGCATCACTGATTATAATTATCATGAGACGATGAGAAAAAATAACCAGTGCCTGCAGCTGCAACCCCCACCCCCACCAAAAAGTGTCAAAATTAAGCTATTTCATCATGAATCAAATTGAAGGCCCCTCCAGAGCTTCGGTTAAGTATTTTTTAAATTAGGGTAGAAGGCTTAGAGGCTTTTGTTTGCATTAGTGAAGACTTAGCTTAATATCAAAAATACAATCCTAAATATAAAAGCAGAGGATATTTAAGCCTGGAAAACTTTGTGAGACTTCACTGCTTTTTTGAAACCACATTGAAAAATTTGGCAGCATTAGTTAAAGCTACTGGTAGGTTTGAACTAAGAAGAGAAAAAAATCACCCAGTCTCTAGAGCTGACTTTCACAGTTACACCTTTGCACAGGGGGGCTAGTTCAAGTAACTGCATATGGTCAATATTTATACAAAGTCATGCCAAAATGTGAGTTGTATTGTCTGGTACTGTGCTACCACAGGTTTCTACTTATTGGAAGGAATCACCCATTTTATAGATGAACTAATTAGAACTGAAGTATTTTGAAAAATTTTCTAGACTCCTCTGTTGGGAAAGCTCAGGACAACATTTTACAAGAGCCTATTTCACATGCAGAGCTTTCTGAGGAAAACAAAAGAGCATGCTCAAGAGCGATGCAATTCTTTTAAGGTACATTTTGTCATATTAGAAAGTCCATGGATCTGAGAAAAGTAAGAAAGCATTGCCTGCAACTTAACACTAGTGTTTAACTAAATATTACCAATCCAGCAGGTCAGGCTACTTACTTTTACAACAAATTACACATTTGATCCATAGGAAGGAAGCACTTGATTTTTGAACTGTTTGAATTAAGAAGTATGTAAAGCTGTCAGAGATTTGATGACAGGATGTTCATGGGGAGACTGTATAGGAATGTAAGCCTAAAGGTTCATCAGTAATTTGTCACATGCTTAAAAATGTCATCACACGGTTTCTGTTACTCTTTGCTACATTGATACAGGTATTTAGATCTTGTGTCCAAGAAAGATACAACTGATATAATTGTTATGTTAAAAAATGAAATTTCATGCATACTAGAGAAATGCTTTTTCAACCCTTGTTAATTATTAGTTTCTTGAATCCTTCATACCTTGAAATACAAAGACTTGAAATATTTTTCTTGCTAAATGAGTCTTATTAGGAATATGATTAATATAGGAAAGAAGTTGCAGTACTTTGCAAGGTTCGTTTGATCAATTGCTAGAGCAAGCACAGCCTTCTAGCCAATTTTATAGGCTGAAGATAAAGAGAGAGACATTTTTCTTTTAAACTTACAGAGTATAGCCTCACTGGATATCAGCCACAAGAGATAAGTCATGTGGGCAGTTGCAAAACACCTAATCTTAATTAGTAGGAGAGACACCAACACACATCACATATCTTCACTCTGTGTTCCCTTGGTTCTAATTTAAAAGCAGTGCCGCTCCAAAGCCTGTAAAGACCTCTTGTTTCATATGTAAACAATCTGAAAGATAAATACTTACTTCTAAAAAGCTAGGAAAATGTGCTGTCTGGTTAAAAGCTAGTCCTCTCCCATTTTGCTATTTTTTTTTAAGAAGATAAAGTTTCCTTCCTGTCAGGATACATAGCACTGCATATCAAATAAAAGTATAATTAAAAGGACAGTGGCAGTAGTGACAACTTAGCTACTTACCCTGCTGTCAAGTTTTACTTTACTATCTTCAAACTGCTGTACTTACAAAATTGCTGGAAAAACTGCATTACTTTACCTGCTACTGAGTAATGTTTGCAGTGTTTTAGTTGTCCCATGCTCATGCGTCTTTTTTTGCCTGGCACTCTGGTTAAAATAAAGCTCTCCTATATGGTTTTCCAATGCAACTTTCCATTTTTACTAGTCTTTTTAAAGGGCATGCTCTCTCCGGTAATGGATTTAAGTGATTTACTTAGTGTTAGACCAGGGGGAAGAAATCCCTTTGTCCCCCAGAGCAGCCACACTTTTAATCAAATATAACTCATAAATCACATTTACAATTTTCAGAGCTCAATCAATAAGATACTTTATAGTCTGTAAAAAAATTATCTGGAAAGTAGTTGAAGTACAAGAGGAATGTTACTGAGGAACCACACACATCTAGGCTCTGCACACTGTCTGTCTTTAGGGACTAAACTGCCAATTTTAACAATGACTGATCTTTCCCAAAACTCTAATGCATTTATAAGCAATGCAGAGTCGGCTGATAATGAAGCATTCTAGGAGGCCATAATCAATAGTGCCAAAGCACATTAAGTTTCATGTTCCACTTTACCCTAGTTTGGTGACTATTATAAAATACTTTTCACATCAAACTTTACCTAAAGACTTTTGTTCTCTTGGGCAGATGTTTTCATGGCTTTTCTCTGAAGCAATCTGCAAACAAGTTACAGAATACCAAGGACTTCTCAGTGCTAATTCAGTTACATGTCTTCCTGAAGTTTAATTTCCATATTTAATACACCAATTCTTCATCAAGTGTTTAATTTGCTTACATAATACTGAACAGTCTCCTGTAGCAAAAATTACCCTATTACACAGTACATCATCTAGGACTGATACATAAGTCAAAAGCAAGATCTGTAAATTACTGTTCAGATATCTGCATAACTTCAATCATATAGTAGACAACTTTCTCATAATTTCTGGAGCATACATTAGAAAATAAGAAATTAACCACCTCATTTTAGATGCTTCAAAAGGTGTTGCATATTTGTATGTTCCATTAATGACTCAAACATACTGTGTATATTTTGTATGAAGATTTATTTGAGCTTTTTTTCATTCAAAAGGGCACCACAGAATTCTTGTACTCCATGCTAAGAGAAAAAAAAACCAGAGAATTATCTCAACCTCTTGAAGATTTAATGACAGCAGCTTTCATGAAATATAAACAGATGTCTGCAGCTGTTGTATCAATATTCAAATTGAACACATACTCCAGTGATACCAGGGAGTGCTGGCTAAGTGACTTCTAAGTGATAGACTACTCAATAGCAGGTTTTCATTGAGATGAAAATGATCTTATCAGACTGAGTTCAGACAGCTTTGCCTTTCATTCCTTTTTGAGACATCTGCAGAAAGTACGTGCAAATATCTGGATGATTTCAGGCTTTAAAGCCAGAAGACTAGACCACAATACAATATGTGAGAGCTGTCACCAGCTCTTGCAACACAGAAAGCAAAAAAAATTGGGAAATGGTACTGATGTGTTAAGACACTGAATCAGAATGTATTTCCCTCATTACTTTCAACAACTTAGATGGAAATTTCTTGTAAAGATAAATGACAAGAAAAGTGCAATCACAGCTCAGAAATCTATTTTCTTGCCAAATTGCAAGTGACTTTTAGGGTTAGGTCTATGAGGGATCATGTTGTCATTCATTTAAGACAGTTCCCTAGGCTAAAAATATTAAGTTCCTAGCTGTGACTGGGTCTTCAAGAGCTTCAAATACTTATCTTTTTAAATCAAAACTGCCAATAATTTTACTTTAACAGAGGAGGGGAGAAATTTGTTTGACACAAATAGCAAAGTTGGTGACAGCCAAACAATCTTTGACCAAATTTAATGCCAAATTGCTCTATGTCAGTTTTAATAAGCTCTGTGATGGAAGGTATGAAAGTCTCACTGGAATCAGAAACCTACTTGAGGTATCTCCTAAATAATGTGAAAAGTATCCCTTATACTGCAGGTCCTATGGCTTTCTGATGGAGACAAATGAACCTGTTTGTGATGTTTGTAAAAGCTTGTCTATTTACAGAGCTTTGTTTTGTGATCAGAGACGCAAGAGGAACAGCAGAACACTGAGGAGGGGAGCTGAGTGGGTTTGTACTCTAGGAAAAACAACTGTTTGAATCATGCATGACATCCATGTTTTAGAAGCTAATCAGAGCTTAAATACATACACACCTAAGGCTATGTCCAAGTGTTTAAAACATATATTGTCATATGGAACCTTTGATTTCCCACTGATGGTATGAGGAGAGTATGGCTGCTAAAGTTTTCTGCTATGGTTTTCTGCAGACCTGATGGGTGAGTCAAGGAAAACATGACCTGGTTTGGGGTGGTCAACTTCCAGAAAAATCCTCTACTCATCCTCATGGAGAATATGGCACATAATAAAATTACTGTATTTATTTATATACTATCATAATCAGAGTCCTCTGGCATGTAGTTATCTATGAAAATGTTGACAATAATATATTTCTGGTATTTAGCAATTGGTACCAGCAACTGGATGGACATACAGAAGCCTGTCTGCATGATCTTGTGCAGAAAAACACTGAGTAATTCAATTTCTTTTCAAACTTGGCAGAGCATGAATCAGATCTGATCTACAAGGCATGATGCTGCACTAATGCACACAGATGGCAGTAATTTTCCCAAATGTGTGAATTCCTATGCTAATAAAATCACGTTATTTATGATTTCTTCAGACACTGCTTCAAGACAAGTGATTTTTCAGACAAAGTCAGAGCATGACCATCTGTCACTGATCATAAGGACATGCATAGAATGAAGCAATCATGCAGCATCTGGTCAAAGTATGATTCAAAAGGCTAATAAGGAAACATAATCTGGAATATGATATGATAAAAGTTATCTTGTCATGAAGCAGACATAGCAAATTAAGTAACACTTATAATATGGGACTTGGATTTTTTTTCATTGTAGGAGTCTGAAATCTGTACCAAATGAGATAAACTCTGAATTTAGATTTTTCTCCAGAGAAATGACATATTAGAGCTTCTACAGGTTTCTTGACATGTCTAATACATGCTGTGTATCCAAATTGCAAGACGATGTTTTCTCTTGTGTCAGCCAATCAGCAAGGAAAGGTGCACCAAGACAAAGATTTTTTAAAATTATTTGTGAAACTGATTCAATTGAAACTGAAAGTGCATTTCTGTAATTACCAGACTGACAGTAATATTTTCTATTAATAACAAATAGGTTTTGTTGCCAAGATTAAATTATGGACCCTTGATGTATATGGAGAGTGCTGATATAGGAAAATGTATATTTAAAATTGTTCAGTGCAAATGAATGCTAAAGTTACTTTTTCATATTAATGTATTAAATTTAAAAATCCTTGAGGAAAGAAATTTTCTTCTGGGAAAAGAAAGAAGGAAAAAAAAGTCACTGATGACAGACACGTGCCTGTTCCAGAGAAACAAAATTAAAAGCTTGTGTTCTGTGAAAATGTATAATGAATCAGATCCTCTGCAGCGGGTCTTAGATACTGGGCAGTGGGTTTAAAACAGCATCTGTATCCAAAATCGAATGTTTCTATTGACAAGCATTCTCATGAGAATGAGTTTGTCTGGGACAAACTAGTTTGTTAAGGACAATTGGTTCAGACTACGAGAACACTGACTCCTTCTGGATGATCTGCTAACCCTTTGCAGAAAAAAGGGTTTGGAATTGACCTTTGTGGAATGTGATTGCTGTCAAATATGTTTCATTTAATGTGTGAGACCTGACAGATTACAGCACCTGCCAATTCACTGAGCTTTCTGCTCTTTAAGATACTTTTTTAGCTTTCAAAGGAAGCTGATCTGAATTATCAGACATCCTGTGATTAGGAAAGGATGCAAATAAGAACCTTCTTGAGACAACCCTAGTAATTTAAAAGCCATGTAGATAAAGAATGGACAAGTGAATTACCAATTAACAAGCAGACTCACATCATTGTGATACAAAAAAAACCCCCAAAACCTCAGGGAAAAAAAAAAAACAAACCACCAAAAAACCCCAAAAAACCAAATCAAAAAACTATAGAAGAAAGTGCAGCAAGAATTGCAGTGAGGCAACAGAATTCCAAAGTCATAGAGTGAGTCTGAGGCTAATTCAAGAATATAGGTGAACTTGATTTTTAGTCTCCTGTGCTATTAAAAAGTACAGTTTCTGTGTCACACCCTGAATTTTTCAGACTACAGTAGAAAACTGGAAAATCAGTTTCTTACAGAGCATGCATTGAACTGCTTCTAGTGTCCCGACATACTCTGCCTAAACTGCTCCTAGGGATAGGTTTGTGCCCTATGAAATGACTGGAGGTTTACTTGGAGGTAGAGGCAAGGATGGCCTTTTCACTTCTTTATCTGATTGTTCTTTCTTTCCTCAAATACACTCTGTGTTGACTGAGAAACAACTGCATTCTTTGATTTGTGACAGTTCATTTTACCTTTCATTCAGTATATTTGGCTTTGTTATTTCTTCCCTTACACTGAATGTTGTCAGTGCAAGTACCTCTTCTACTGTTAATATCAAACAATTGAATAGTTTGCTTCAGGAAACTAATTCTGCAGTGCTACGGGACATCATCTATCTCCAAAACTAATCTCTTTCAAGTCAGACTCTTTCTCTGTATAATCCAATTTAGTGAGGGTATTTTTCTTTACTACCTTCGGTTCAGCTTTATAATCCACTATGTATAGCCAAAGAAAACCATTTTTGTGGTCTCTGAGTGATCCAGTCCATCTCAGAATATATGTACTCTTTGTCCTTAAATCCTTTCCCCCTTTCCTTTGTCCCTATTGTAGCTCTGATGTGAAATGTGTGGAATATCAAGTTACACTGGGTGGTGGATTCTATTCTCTGCTGTATCATGTGTGTGATGGTCCAATGGTCACAAAAGCAAAGAAAATAAGCAACCAGATCTTGCAGATTTCCAGAGAAAGGCTTATGGAACCATCAGAACAACAAAAATGCAGGCCATAGGTTTTATGGTCAAAGAGAGAATGGATTAACACAGTGACTCTCAGTGTCAAATTGTAACACAAGTAATTGGATATACTTTCTGAAATAATCTGTCTGACAGCAGTGACAGCATTCAGCTTTTTATTCAAATTCTCCAATTATGTCCTAGCATAGTCTCTTTAGGTGGTGCATGTGTTAACAGAATTTTAACCCCAAATTTTCATGGAATTTTCCATTTCACCTATACCATGTTATTTTAATTTTGAAGATCACAATGGCTGCTATTTAAATAGAGCCCCTTGCTTGCTATGATATCATATTGGCTTTTGTAAGCCAATGCATTGAATGATCAGACATATCAGGGTTAGAAAAGGAAGTAAATAGGACCTCACTATACTACATAGTGAAGTATTGACTGGAAATCTCACTGGTTTTTTTCTACATCTGTTGTCCAAATCATTTTTTTTCCCAAATAAAGAAAGAAACTCCACAGTTCAGCCTTCATTCGGTGATGATGATAGGGAAACATTCAAGTACTTTTAAGGAAAATGTCTAAATAGGACTTGGACTAAATATTACTGGTTCTGAAATTGCTCCCATATTTGTACCAAGAAATACTACCAAGAGATAACTGAATTCAGGTTTTGTTCAGGAAGTATTATCTCATTTTCAAAGTTATTTTCATCATCAATTATGAATAACCACAGAAAAATTATGTGTAGGTAGAACATAAAAGCAAGGAGAATATTGAAGGAATATTTAAAGTAAAAGGATTTTATCTGCTAAGCATTCAGTAACACACCATTAGTAAAGAATCTCACTTTCATTTCTTGTCTCATCTAGATTCCCTATTAAACTGGGGTACACAACCATTCTACTGACCTGACCTCCCCACCACAGGGGCCACTGCAAACACCTGTAGCCACAAGCACTGTGAACACCTTTACCACAGAATGCATCTTCTGCCAACTCCTGCAAAATGAGCAGGTTAGCTCAGACAAATGCTAGCCTAGGTGGGTGCTGCAGGGCTCAGACTGCCTCTGGAAGCAGTGTGGCAGCAGGTACATAACATACGTACACTTTGCCACATCTGCAAAATTAACCTGATTAACTTTTAACTATTTAATTAAACTGGTCTGGACTGGAAATCAGAAATGTTTTCCTCATAGCTGGACTGGAAGAAGAGTGATGCCAGTTTGCAACAGTGGGCAGGCACCAGGAAGAAGACTTCCTCCTAAATGGAAGAGTGGCTCAGCCCTAGTACCTGGAGTAGTGTGTCTGGTTCTGGGATCATCAGTAAAAGAAAGAGAAGGAGCTACTGGAAAGGGTCCAGCAGAGATTAATTGGGGTCTGGAGCATCTCTCTCATGAGGAGAGACTGCAAGAGGTGGGCCTGTTTAGTCCAGAGAAGAAAAAATGTAGAGGGGATCCCATTAATGCATTTAAATATCTCAAATGCAGGTGTCAGGAGGATGGTGCCAGGCTCTTTTCAGTGGTGCCCAGTGACAGGATGAGAAGCAGTGGCCATAAACTAAAACTCAGGAAGTTTCATCTCAACCTGAGGAAGAACTTTACATTGAGGGTCTCAGAGCACTGGAACAGGCTGCCCATGGAGCTCATGGAGTCTCCTCTGGAGATATTCAAAACCCACCTGAGTATGATCCTGCATCACCTGTTATAGGTGACCCTGTCTTGGAAGGGAGGTTGGACTGCATGATCTCCAGAGGTTCCTTCAAACCCTAATGGTTCTTTAATTCTGTGACCAAGAAATTGTCAAATACAAGATGATAAAAATGTCCCTTTCTTTATACTGGGGTTCAAAAAAAAAAAAAGGAGACGCTGAGTCAGCCTCTTTTATTTCTGTTCACTCTGCCCTGGGGGGTTGACAAATCCAAAAGGACTTAACAGCTACAACAAAAAAAGGGAGAATAAACTAACAACAAATGGTGGCAGAAAAGATACAAAACTATTATGAAATTGAAATATAGAGATTTTGTGTTTATACACAAATATACAATAACATATAAATAGTTTATTGCTATTTGGGAGAACAAATCCATAAAATAAATAAGGATATAACACAGTATTTTGTGGTCTGTAACATAACATTAAGGAAGAAAAGAAGAAACAGCATTGGTCAGGGTCAGTGAGAACTGACATTTCTGGTTTTAACAGTCTACCTTTAATGACATTTCACAGAATTGTCATAGATGCTTTTGTCATTTTTCTCTCTCACATTTTGTTTTTTAATAGGCAGACATTAATTACAACTTTTTTGAGAGGCTCATGAATCAAATGTTTCAGGGAAAGACACTTTTTGTTAAGGAAGCACCTTTTAAAGCAGAAAATGGTAATAGATATGCTACCAGCAGAAAAATGTGGCATAGATAAATGAAGAACTTGCCAGAATTTATAAAAACCCTAATGTCATGCAGAGTGACTAAGCCTTATTGATTATTACAAGCAAGCTTCATCTCTACTCATGGAGTCCTGTATGTTTTTGGCAAGCTAATGCGAAAAGATAAGTTATAGTAATATAATAGCATAGTATTAATCTACTGCTTCTCAAATTGTAACAATGCAGCAGGATTTCAAAGTGCTACTACTGGAGCCAGAAGAAAGAATGAAGAATGTTGCGGTTCTGGAAATGCAGCAAATATGTGATGCATTTTCACAGGTAACAGAAAATGCAAACAGATGCAGGGGTTGGTAAAGTCCCATTTGAAACCTCATTTTAGCAACAACAAAGCACCAGGCATTCCCTGCACTGATATAGGATGATTAACACTGCAAGCTGAAAGAGTTTGTGCAAATAGCAAATATAAAACATTAATTTCCTTCCTCAGACAGTTCTGAGTTTTTATTAGCTTTCCTGTGTCCAAGAATTTTTTCTTTATCCTTTTAAGAGAACTTCAGCTGGATTAAGTATAATGCTGCTATTTTTCTTTATAACTGCTCATTTTATTTACCTTTTTGAGATTCCTATTTAAAAAATATTTTCATTGTTCAGCTGCTCTATCACACGACCTCACAAATCTGTCCTGCCTGCTGTTAAATAACACAGTAGTAATTCCTTTATCCTGTTCCCCCCTCCTTTTCTTAAATGTTATCAACATTTTAGCATATCTAACTGGGACCAAAGGCTTAATAACATTTTTAATCGGCTTATAATCCTCAACAAAGCAAATCAACCAACCAAAAAATCAGGGTGACTCTTTAAACAGACACATTTTGTGCCAATATTTTGGATCAAAATGTACAGTTCTGACAAAATTTATTGTTACTGTTCCTTTTAAATCTTTTGCTTTCCCAGGATCTCTGGATAAATTTTAGACCCACAAGCATCAGCAGCTGGATTATTCATGGGAATGTTCAGGCTTTAAATCTGGGCTGACATTCTTTCCTTTATTCTCAATTGCACTCAGGTTTGTCTCCAGAAACATCAAAAAATGGGAGATTGATTCTGATCATCTAGAAATGAATTTCATATTCTCAATTCCTCTCTTGAGTCTCTCTGAATTCAACTTTAAAGAAGAAATTTATGCAGCCTGCTGGATTTCAAAGAACAATGAATGAAAGATCCCTTCATACTTGATTTTTTTTAATGCATGAAAGTTCTTGATTTTCTGCACCTTTTCTGTTCAATATTTTTATGAGTGATTTAAAATGCTTTTAAATCAAGACCACAATTAATGTGAGTTTCTGTAAAACTCCTATATGAGAATCTCTGAACAGAGAAGGTTGTGTAGTGATTCTACTATGATCTTAGCTACACATTCAAGGAAGTACGCATGCATATAGTAAGATATTCCCATCTTATGGTTTTTTTTTTTTTTTTTTTACTATTACAACAAAAACTCCATAATTTAAACCCCAGACAAACCTTCAATAATAAACCTTATTAATTTTGCAACTGTGTTCCATAATTCCCAAAACCCAGTAGCATACTCCCTTTTATATGAGAAAATGCATGGGAAGACACAGGTGTGCAACAGGAACAGGGCTTCTGCTGTCAGAAAATAAACTTAAAAAGCTTGTGCCTGTACTTTATCACATTGTATATATTTTACTGATATGAATCTTTGATTGATTTATGCTCTTTATTTTGCTGATATTCTCTAATTTCTGAAACCAATTGTTCATAAGAATAAAAAGAAACAGCCATTCATTTACAATTACTTCCATAAGATAATATTAAGAACAATGCCACATATTGGAAAACAGCTTTGGAAGTCAGATGAATCTATAGTTTTCCATTTTGGTAGGTAGAAGCTAATAGGATCACTGCTTTTTTTTTTCTTTACTTTTCATATTTATTTTTCATATTTGCATATTTTCAATAGTATTCTATATGCAAGTGTCTTTTATTAATTAATGATAATACAGTAGTTTTATTCTTGCCTTGTATAGGGCTAAAGAATCCATTAAAGAAAATTCTTGATACAGGGAAATAGAATTCACACGGGAAAATTGCTTTCATTTATGGAAGTCATTGTGTGAAGCACAAATCTAACAGTGTCTGTTTGGGTAATGTCTCAATTCTTTGCTCTGTTTCATGACGTATTCAGGATTTTCAGTAATTTCTCTAAAACACAGGGAGACTCTACTTGCTCACAAGCCTTTGAATCTCTCCATGTTCTTCACAGAACTGATTTACATCCATTTTGAATTCAAGTATATAAGTATATTGTACTACTAGAAAATTCACCTTCTGAATCCTAGATTTCCTGGATGGCTAAAATGCTAAATAGCTAAAATGTTTTTGCTGTATAATTACTTGCCTATTTTATCACCACAAACTGTTATTACAAAAATACAAAGAAGCTACAATGGTAGAAAGAAAAACTGGCTTTTTATATTACATAAAAGGAGCGATTTCCTCAGAGGGAGGTTGGAGACTTGAGGAGACTCACAACAGTAACTTCCTAACACCTATATAATAAATTTTCCTCCTCTTTAAACACCAACAGTTTAAGGTTTTATGTAAATGCAGGCACCAGTGTTCCATGAAGGTGCATGAAAAAGAATGCGTCAGACACTCTTAATTAGAAATAATGTGGGGTTTCATGCTTAAGTCAAAAATTTATGCTTAGGCCAGGAAACAGCAGAGCCATTTTCTATGTAGCCATGTTATGTAAGTAGCCACCATCCTCCGAAAACGGCCACTGGCCTTGGGAGGTGACATGAAAGGGTCGGCCAGGTGACATGGTACCGAGCAGGACATTTTACTGCAGTCCCTAGAGAATCCTGATGTTCACTCCCTCAGCTAGCTGAAAGTTCCTGAGTGTGGTCTGGGAGCAGATGCAGAGCTGCCTACCTTGTAGGCAGGAATGAAAAAAAACCCCTCTGTTTTTAATCACAGCATTCTTGAAATCAAAATGTCAAGGCAGTAAAATGCACTGTTATCCTAATTCAGTAACACAGATGATTTCTAACTAACAACTAAATTAACTGTGCTGTAAAAGCACACACAGTCTTCTGTCTCTTTCTTACAGGTTACACAATAAAGCTCAAAAATATTATTTAATACCTCACCTGCTTTATTACACAGTATCTCCTAGGGAATAACTCAAGTGACTCAAGCTCAGAAAACAAGCATTGCCATACTCCCAGGGGAGACACAACATTTTTGCAGATGACTTGATTATCAGCAAGCCAGCACAACAGAATAAATGGCTGCAATTCAGGAGATACCGAAAGAAGATTTTTTCCAGAAAATACCATAAATGGAGAAGTAAAGGAAGAAAAAGGTAAGTATTTGTCACTTACGCAACAATGATTACCTTCAAATGAAAAATGACTCAAAGGACTGGGACATTAGCAGCCTAATATGTTGCAGGCTTTAGAAAGAATCAACTTTATACTGACATTTTCAAGTGGAAATTGAAGGGAAGAAAGCTCGTTCCCTGCAAATTGTAAACTCACCCTTATTTCATTTTCTGCTATCTGTTCTTGCCCAGAATAGAGTTTGTTATCAAATTGTTACAATTCTCCTAAGAGACGAGAAAACATTCATCCATATTAAAGAAATAGTGATTCAAAAGCCAAATGCTAGAAATGGCAAAATTTCATAGGTCTGGTCTATTTGATGAGGAGATGAAGACTTTTCTACTGCTTTTATCAATTGTTTTTTGCAGAAATGCTCATTCATGCAAGTCCTTACAGCAAACTGCAGCTATCTCAGTTTTAATAAAATCCAAATAAAAATAAACAACTTTAAACAAGACTTAAAACCAATACTTCTTATTATAAAGGTCTCATGACTGGATGTGAACGGATCAGAATAAAAGACAGAAGATGTACTAGCAAACTGATGACTGTAAAAATTTTCTATAATTATTAACTTTTTTCACTGCAATCCCTCAAAGCAACTTATGTCCAACAGGCTCCATAATCTATTTCACAGAACAGACTTGCGAAATATATGTTACATCTCTGTTAAATAAGAGAACCCTATAGCTCTACAGTATAGCACATAGCCCTATATTTATGCTCTAGCAGTAAACCCTATAGCTGTTCTGGAGCTCATTGGTTGTGGGTAGATGGCAGCTGCAATCATAAATAACTTTACGGATATGAGGAAAGCAGTTTTTAAGAGTTGGTTGGTGCTTTGAAGAGCTCTTTCTCATTATCCTCTCTCTAGGTATAATTAAGGTGCATCTTTAACTCCCATTTAATCACATATTTAGTCTGAACAATCTTAGAAAACTGTCACATCCCTTTTCAATTTTATTAAGTCCTCCAGAGGGATTTCAGATGTAGGCTGATTTTAAGTGGTAAGTTTACCTGGATGACCAAACAAATAACAGAACAGAGGGATCCAAATTCAGCATCTGACACAGTAGAATACCTGCATCCTGAACATAAATCACATGAAACACAGATTCCTTACACTCTTAAAATTAAATACATGTAAAGCTTACATGCTTCACTGAACCTGGGACATAATATCTAAATTAGATGAAAATGAAATATTAGGTTGTATGAAAACTCATACTGTCACTTGTTTTTAAAGTGGCAAAATTCTAGAAACCTGCTCAGGAGAGCAGAAGAAGGATTAGTTTTGTTTCACCTCTTCCTTGTGAACTCAGCCTCTTTTCCCTCAAAATCCTGTTTCCCTTTGATTTCAAAAACACTTCAGCGAATTAACACACATTAAAACAAAACTGATAGAAAAAGATGCCATTGGGCTGGAGATATTTTAGACATCTTGAAAAAGTCTCCCTAATTTTGTGAACTAAGAAGGAAAAAAACAAGGACCATATGCTAAGTCCAGGTGATTGTGCAGCTAATAGGGTTACTCACAGACACAGGGTGTTATGAAGTGTTAACAAGTTACACTTCACAAGGTTTGCCTTGTCTGATATCAAAGTGCAAAATTATATCCACAAGTGAAAGGGCAGAGAAGAAAATTAATTTATATAATTCCCTTTTGCATTGCTCATCCAAATAATATTTCTGTTGAATTAAACTAGAGAGTTTATTCAAAAGTTTTATATACACAAATACAAATTGTGGGACATCAATAGGTATCTCATGAGTCTACATAAGCTGTGGTTAATGACACCAAATTAATGACTGAGGTAACTTATAGCTATTTCTAAACACGTTATTTTTTTCTGCTCACAGAGTTCTACAAGGTATGAATCATTTTGAAGGAGGACAAAATGAGTAAAAGAACCCTTGAACCCTGGAAATCCAGAGGCTTTGGGATAACCACATCCCATTTTTTCTTTCTGGGTATCTCAACCTGAAACTTAAATGTAGTGATGAAAGTGCAATTGTCCTTCCTCAACCTCTCTATATCATTTTCACTGGCTCACTTTCCTTTTTGATGGAAAGTGTCACAGACTTGTTTGAAATCATACATACGCAGTATAAATGTTATTAAGCAGAAAAATAGTTCTACTGGAGACATGAGATTGTTCTAAATATGGCTGAAATAACAGAAATTGGACCAACTACATTTCTTTCCAAAGCCAAAGACATAAAGACAACCCCCCCCCAGACTTGTCTGAGATAAATGATGGTAGTCAATGACACAAGATAGAAATGTTAAATTGGGAACAATGTCTCGAAAAGTGTCTATAAAAGAAACTTCTAATGTTCAGGGTGATATTATCAAGTATTGCTCAACAAATCAGGAATTCAACAAGTATATCCTTGGGAACAAATGTAGCAAAGTCTTTAGTGTGACTGTTCCAACCCAAATGCCTGCAACAGCTTTCCATTTTACTGCTATTTTTGCAGCTTTGTCAAAGGAGTTGACCTTTAAGTAAAGTACAGAATATACACAGGCAACATATCAAATTAAACAGATTTCCTGGTTTTAACACATGACATTTAAATACTCTTTTTATTGAACAATTTATAAAAATTTTAAGGAATACTAAAAATTTTGGAGACTTTAAAAATATTAATCTTATAATTAACAGTCAAAGACATCCTCTCTTCGCACATGCAAGACACTGATATTCCCAACCTATCGCTGTGAACTTTCCAGTAATACACCACCATCTGCTTTCCTGCTAAAGCAGAACCACTGCAGTTTTTTCCACTCATGTGGGAATTTCACAATGAAGCAGACAACACAGCTGAGCTAATAAAGAAAGAATGTTACATTTCATGTTAAAGTCAAAAATCTTATTTGTACAGAAAGGTAAAAGAAAAATGGCTAGTGCTGAGTATGCTACCTTCATAGTATTCCCTATCTATAAAATCTTCCCTTTCTATTGTATGAAAGCAGCCATGTAGCACTCACCACTGAGTAATGAAAATTAATTTTATGTGACAAACAGATTTTCTATGCTGCATTTTAATACAGTTTTTAAAATACATCTTGTACTAACCTCTAATTTCCAATTAACTTCGGTAATTTGTAGTTTAAAAAAAAATTTGAAAAAGGCAAATACTGAAAGCAGTATTAAAGGAAACTGAGGCCTCAGATGGTTGCCCTTCCATGCTTTATACTAAATCCTCACTTTGGCACTTTGGTGCATAACCAGTGTTGATAACTTCAGTTTGAATTTGGCTAACACATTGATTTGAATGCATACATTTCTATTTCCTTAGAAAAATGGAGATAGACTTCCACTTTCCAAAAGTGTAATTTAGAGATATTTCAGAGGTTATCTGTTTAGAGTAAGTACACTGTATATTTAGATAAACTGGCTTGGTCTAATATAGCTATAAGGACAATTATGACTTGAATGTATTTCTTGTAAGGGCAGAACAACTGCTGGAGTTTACTGGTTAAGGAACAATTGAATAAAACTATGAAATTGCATCTAATAACACTCATCGAGTTAAAACACATAACTGGCAATGACATAAGTTGCTTTCACTCTAGAAGGTGTTCTTACACACTGCAACAAAAATAGTTGTTACTAATAAACTAAGTGTATCTTACCGTAGCTATTAAATTAGCAAATACACCCATTCTAGTGAAGCCAAGATTACCAAAGAGGGTTTGTATGTAAAACCCTGTGTGCCCCAGGTGGACTGTTAATATGCTCAGGAAGTGTATGATCAGTTTCTTGCAGAACTTTAGTTAATGGTAGGTAAAAGGCAGATCACAAAGATGATTAATGAAAATATATTGCTGAAATGTAGAGGTATACATAATAGCACTTCTAAAACAGATCACATCTATCTTTAAGGAGTCAAGAGAAAATTTCCTTGACTGGAACACAATTTCTGTACTGCATGCATGATAATTTATATTCTTCATTGGAAGGTCTATAGTAAATAATTATAAAATTATTGCAAATGCTCTTATCTCCCGTAATTCTAAGATCCCTCTAGATTTCTTGAAGAACTAGTCTTTGAATGTCAAAGGTTTATAATGATAGTTCAGTTGGGCAATTTCTGGTTTCATTAGACAAAATTATCAATCTCATTGAAAATTTAGGATTAAATAAAATCACTCTATGCTGCAGTCACTTTTCAACTACTAAATATAGGGTACATCAAGTCATTTTCTGATCTATATAAAGATGCAATGTGACAGCATGAGTTCTGGGATGTAGCTGCCCCAGTGAGCTTCCAGCTGTTGAGCATGTTAGATATTGCAGCCCTGGCTGACCCAGGAGCACTAGCAAAAAGGAGGAGGCCATTCCCTGTATTGAACCCTATATTGGGTTTTAGAGGGTAAAAGCAGAGCTCTGTGAAAAGAGAACTTAATTCATCTTCTCTACACAGAAAAAGAAAAGAAATGGTATTCTTCCATTCTTCCTCCGCTAGAACCATTAGACATCCTATGTGGGAATATTAATTGCTGTTAATATCTCAACATCATGTAAGCTATAGGAAAGTAAAAGGCATCTTTTCCACTTTTAGGAAAAAAAAAAATATCTAATGGAAACTGGGTATTTGACCATTAAAAGGATGATATGATTGTACAGCTGAGGTTATGTTCTCTCAGGGAGCTACTTTTTTCAGGGTTTCTTTAAAGCTTCTATTCTGTTTTATTGAATGGAATGGTTACTTGTGTATCTCATGTAGGGAGCTTCAGTCCTAACCATCAGAGATTTGGTTAGAACTGTAGCTTTGTGCAAGACTCCCCTGCTTTTAATTTGCTCTTTGGGTAGTCATAATTCAGTCATATTTTCACACATGATTTTTGAAACAAAATCGAGAAAGAGAAAGAGAAAGAGAAAGAGAAAGAGAAAGAGAAAGAGAAAGAGAAAGAGAAAGAGAAAGAGAAAGAGAAAGAGAAAGAGAAAGAGAAAGAGAAAGGGACCCCTTCATATACAACAACCAAGATAAACTACTTTGGAAGACAAATGTCCTTGGAAGTGTAGCTGGAGGCCAACTCATTCCACTCTATGAACTCTGCTGGCCTGCACTGGTTAAGTTTCAAAGGAGGAAATGGCTCAGAATGCTGTATTTCTGAATGAGCAACATAAAAATAGCTTTTTCAGTCAATGAAACAGAAGGTACTTCCCCCAAAGTCTGTGGCATGTGGAAAGTAAGTGCTCAGTCCAGACAATATCATTCAAACACAGATTGTGTCAGCTATCATTAAAAACACCAAACCCTAGAAGACTCCTGGAGACTGACAGATCAGCTGGGAGGTCAGAGGAAAGCAGCAATCAGACACTGGTGGAAGGAACCAGAGGAGTCTCACAGACTGGTTGTGCACACATGCTGATATGGACTATTACCACAGGATGTCTGTCAAACTTCTGCTTAAATTGAGCATTGCTTACTCCTGGCATAACCCCTGGAAAAAGCCAAAACCTGCTCTCATCCAAAATACCACAGATGATGCTGATAAAAGGATGCCAACTGCATTCTTTGGAACACAGAAATGCATGTCAACAAATTAAAAAAAACTTTATTGCAAAGTTGAAAATACTTCATTGAAGCATTAACTAAATCTTTTATGCTTCAAGGAAACATCTTTTTTAAGTTTTGTTATTTAATGTTGCAGTTTCCACAGCTGAAGTTCATGGTAAGCAAGTGCAGAGTATGCCCAGATACTGGATATGTAGAACATACTTGTGGGATTCAATTTTAACACTGAAAATTTGCAAATGTATGATTTATTATAAACTTGAGAAAGGCTACATGGTAAAATATTATCTGATATGTAATCAGCACATGACTATTTTTTTTCTTTGAGCTGACAGTCAGTAATTGTTTTCACATATAGTGAGTGCAATGACCTACTTTTAGGCAGTAATACAAGGTGATTCTAGCTCAGATACACTGGCAGTCTGGAAAGGCATTTTTAACTCTATTCACTTTTACTTCATACCATGGGAAGTTCATTAGGAGGATGATGCAGTTATATAGCCATAATCTAGAAAATTTTTTGTTCTTTTCCTGTACACCAGGAATGCCCTTTACTGCAATGAGAATTATCTACTGCAATTCATAACCCATGGTACCTTAAAAGTTAAATCAGGTTTTGAAGCCAGTTATGAAATTTATTCTAAAAAAGAACTTTCTGGAAAGCAATAATGAAAAGCAATTATAATTATAAACCAGAAATATTGATCAGTTTGTCTTATAGCCTTGATTCCCTTTACAAAGAAACCAAAATTACTGAATTATTTTTTATTGAAATTCTAATTAAAATATGTTCATTTTATTGATCTATGCTTTATAAGCAACAGTAGTAGAAGTATAAATGAGTTACAGAGTAAAAAAAAAAACCTTTTTCAACAAAGTATCAGACACAGTGATGAAAAAACCCAGTCTCTAAAAATGTAAAACATAGCCTTTTGAGGGAATCTTCTCCTTATATTCAAAAGTTAACTTTCTTCTGTCCCAGAAATAACACACTGGAAACCATCCATTAAAACTGTGCACAACAATTTTGCACAAATAACAGAATGTTTTTTTTTAATTAACTCAAATCTGCAACTTTTAGGAGTGTGCCTGACTGATAATCACCTAAATTACACTGCAAATAAGTATTATTCAAATTGCCTCAGTGAATTTGCTCCTCAGTTACCAACAGTAACTGGGATGAAAAGCAGAGAAATATGAAAATCCATACTTTTTCCTCCTTTTCACCTCCAAAGCAGAATAAGACATTTCATAACTAATAGGGGAAAAATTAATCCCAATTACCTTTTTCACAGAATCGACCAGTGAAATGCAGTGGGCAGTCACACTGGAACGAGGTGGCCCCAGTAGGCAGATAGAGAGGGTGACAAGTCCCTCCATTCTGGCACAGTCCCTCCTGGCATACAGATGGTAATTCAGGGGAAATCTGAGGGGGTACACCATGGTCAGGCAAGTGAGGCACATCAGAAGGAACCACAGGGAATGCTGTTGACAGATGTGTGGGTACAGAGATTCTGAAAGGAAAGAGACAACTTATCAAAACAAAAAAACCCATGAGATCTAATTTTGTTACTGCACTTAATCTTCAATTATTATTAGCTTGGGGTTTTTTAATAGAAATTCAGACTATACTTATGAAAATGGGAGTACATAATGAATTCCCAAATCAAGTCCCCATCCAGATATCTAGCAAAAACACAGTGAAGGTATTTTTTCCTGTGAGGGAGCAAGAAACAGCCTTTATGCAGGTAGCATGGTTTGCACGTGCTGTGATTATTCATTTCAGTTGGATGTCAACAATGATTGATAAATAAACATAGGTTTCACTTATCCAATATCTTATTGTCTAAAGTCACCAAAACTTGTAAGGCAGTTCTAGAAGAGAAGAGTTCCATACAAGTAGATTAATCATGCACAGCAGAAGGGAAAGAGCTGTAGCACAGAAACACAGAAACTTTAATTCACAGAAATGTTGAGTAGAAAGGGGAAAGGTGAAGAAAAAGAGAGACTTTTTTTTAGTTTAATACCACCTCTTTGTCAACTCTATTAATTACTGTTTTTTTGTTTTTACCAGAGAGCCAAACTTGTGACTCACTAAAACTGCAAACGTAAGGCTTCCAACTTACCAAGCACAACAACTCATGTGCATGACACTATGGTGAGGGCAAAGCAAAAGGAATCAAGAGTCCCAAGAAGATTCATGACTATTTAATAAGCAGTATCAATTGAAAAATAAGTTCTCACTGACTTTTACATATGAAATAGACATTTTTATTTCATTTTCTGAAGTTCAAGAGGTTCTATTTTTTTCCCAGACAGCAAGTGCTAATTCTGAATTCTAATTTGGAAACTATAACCTGAAAATATATTTTACTATTTATATCTCCTTGATAACTTAAATCTTTGTGAATATTTCTCTTGTTTCAACGTAGTGCCAAAAACAAAAAACAAAACAAAACAAAACAAAAACAAAAATCAGAGGGCTGGAGCACCTCTCCTATGAATATAGGTTGAAAGAGTTGGGACTGCTTGGCCTGGAGAAGAGATGAGTTAGGGGAGACCTATTTACAGCCTTCCAGTACCTGAAAGGGCCTACTGGAAGCTGGAGAGGGACTTTCTGTGAGAGCATATAGTGACAGAACAAGGAAGGATGGCTTTAGTTTGAAGGAGGGTAAGTTTAGACTGCATATTAGGGAAAAATTCTTTACTGTAAGGGTGGTGAACCACTGGAACAGGTTCCAGAGAGAAACTCTGTATTCCTCATCCCTGGAAGTAGTCAAGGCCAGGTTGGATGGGGCTCTGAGCAACCTGGTCAAGTAAAAGGTGTCCCAGCCTGTGGTAGTGAGGTTGGAATTAGATAATCTCTAAGATCCCTTCCAACCCAAACCTATGAATCTATAAAAGGGAGATGAGGTCAAACTGAAATGTCATTAATATTTTGGGCAAAACAGAGCATAGAAATGAAGTGCTTAACACAATGGTTTATAGACACCACAGTTAGCAAAAGACAGTATTTTTTGGCAATGTGTTAAACACCAGCAGCCAAATTCATCCTTATTTTGGTGAAAATGGTGGCGTAAAGCTGCTTTACAAAAAAAAAAAAAAAAAAAATTGTAAAGACCCTAAATTGGCCCCTGCTGTGCCCTTCCCTTTGTCACCCACTCTTGTATCAGCTAAAATATCTGCTTCACCATGTTTTAGAGCTGGGAGTATGCCTTATAAAGGAGCATTTGAAAGTGATGATGCACCTGTAGATTGCAACTGCAGAAATGAGATAGATGGGGACACATTCAGTGTGACATTGCATTCACCACTCCATGACTCTTTCTAGCTTCTTCTTAAGTCTAGCTTCCAAATTTTTTACATATCCTATTTACCTGAAAACTGATTTTAATAATTTACTTTTTTTGAATCCGTATTTTAGAAAGTACTAAAAAACTTCATAATAATCTGAAAAAAACCCCACCCCATAACACATCCCAGGTAAGTAAGTTGTCTGTTAATGTCACTATTAAAAACTCAGTTCTCTAAATTATCAATATGGCAAAAAAGGATACATACCCAGAGGCAGTTAGGCAGAAAAAGGAGGTGGACAGAGGAAGGAGACAATTCAGGGCAAAGTAAATATCTAAGGGGACTCAAAGAAAGGCACAGTAACTGAGAAAGGAGTGAAGCCTGGGAAAGAACAAAATGGACACAGGGCTTATGTGACAGTAAAGAGGAGATGTGCAGAGCCATAATAGTAAGGAAAACATTAGAATGGGACACTTAAGCAGGGATGCAGACTGCATCTGAAACACAAAATAGACAAAACACACACTGTGGTGCTTAGCAATGAGGATTTCAAGCCAGTTAAAAGCTATTTACTTTATACGAGAGAAAAGCATCCAAAAAAATGGCAGTCATCAACAGGGCTGTAAATAAATCATTAAAATATTTTTGAGGCTGAGGACTTGCTGATAAAAGTCCTGAAACTTTAAGAAAATAAGCGATATTTACTATTTATTTCCATTTAGATGAATAGAATAACAACATTTCCTTTTATATAAATGCAATGAAAGCAACGTAATTGCTGGATTTATAACAATAGTTTCTCCTAAGGGAAATAACTAACATGAACTTCATGTAGGCTATTCCATTCAGAGCAGCATTAAGGATACACTAACGTGTTATCTTCCACCAGGCTAGAACAGCAAATTAAAAATGCTTAGTCACCTGCTGGGATTACAACCTTTGATTAAAGCTAAATAAACTGAAAATTTTGATTTTGTCCCCAAGTATAACCTAAGTGTTGTAGAAACTCTGAACTAATAGTAAGTTTACAGAAAGATTTAGACATTTACAGAAGAAATTTACTGGAAGCAATTACTGGTATTTGTTGATTTTTCTGTTACTTCTAAAAAAAAGTGAAAAAAACTACTTAAAACCTAGGAATAAGCACAGTATAACTAAGCTCTTACTACTAGCTATTAGAGAGACCATTTTTCTAATGACAGATAATCCTATCTGACCACTGCCAAACTTACTCCTCTGAACCTGGTCAGAGCTACTGTCAGGGGTAAAATGCTGAACAAGAGGGAGAACTGTCTGACTGGCAGGTGCATTCTTGTCTCCTCTGAAAGCACTGATTTCCAGCTGTGGAAGTTTCATATCCCTTTCTGATGGGAAGCTACTATTTTTCTCTAAAATAGTATCACAGCAGTGTGCTTTAAATGAAATTTTATGAGCTCAAGTAATGCAGCCTTGCTTCATTTTTGGTTGACATTCTAATGTGCAGAGAAGAAAGAAAGGAAAGCTCTTTGGCAGGCTGATTTCTCCCCGGTTCATTTGCTAATTTTTCACAGGATGTCAGCCTTTGCAGTGTTGTTCTGGATGTTTTGCTTCTAGATGGTGCCTGACTGTGTTTGTGCCAGCACCGCTTGCAGGCACCCCGCAGCTCCCTGCCTTGCCACAAAAGCGGAGAAGAGTTTGCTGGGGCTGGTTAGTGGGGCAAACATCTGCAGCTGTGCTCGCGAGCCGTTCCAGCTGCTGCTGTGAATAAGCAATGACCCTGGCTCAGTGAATTTTAACCAAAGCATTATTTGAATAAAGAGCTGGGAAGCATTTAAAGTAAAACAGTAATTGAGGTGTTAAAAGTTTTGACAAAGTGTAACAAAAATATATCAAGCAAAACTTGATTCGCTGCTGCTGCACAACGAGGCCATGATTATATATTTGGGGTTTTTTTATCCTTTTCAATTTCCCAGCCTGTCACTGCCTCTCAGGTCCATAATGCACACAAAGATCTCCTAACTTGCTGCGAGCATCAACACATTGTTTTTAATCTTAAAATGAGCTCAAAAAGCTGAGTTTTAAAGGCCTGCAAGCTAATGTTTCATAGCTGAGTGCATGTAAGCTTGAAATGCTTGTCTAAACACAGACGTTAGTGCAATTTGAAGCCTTGTTTATTTTATATTACATTGTTTGCCACTCAAGGAAAAGCATGATGAACTGAATGGCAGGAATATAATACTTAGGGGTCATGTTTGATGTTATGTTATTAAACCAAAAGCACACTTACCCAAACCAAATGTGCTTCCCTCTGGCATACACTCTCCTCTGTTCAACAACAACCTGAAACTGTTAGTGTGTGGAGTTAGAGGCACTGCAGTTTGAAAAGTTAAGAAAACCTCTGGGATGCCCAGCTCTGCACTGACCTGGCAGTGAAGGGCTCAGCCTTCAGAGGGGCTTACCTGTGTGCTGCCAGTTTGGTCCCTGCACTGGGGCAGTGACCTGGACTATGAGAGTTGTACAGCCTGAAGAAAGGAAGGCTCTGGGGAATCTGGTCAATCTGTATAAACACCTGAGCAGGGAGGGAAGGGAAAGGATGGAAGCAGATGCTTCTTGCCGGTGGCCAGGACATATGGCAATGGACACAAACTGAAATGCAAGAAACTGCACCTAAATATAAGAGGACCTTTTCATTTATTTTTTTTTTCCAGGGTGATCTATCTGTAGAATGGACTTCAAACTGAGACCTGCCAAGAGAGCAGAGCTGTCCCCCAAGTAATTCATTATCAGGCTGATGGCAGATGTGTCTACAGAAGCTCTCTGACATTTCCTACGAAGCAGGTTGATGAGACAGGCAATGGCATGGGATACCCAGTGATATGATAACATCTCCACTGCCTATATCTTCTGGTACTTATGCACTTAACATTTTATTACTGGAGTAATGGATTTAGCCTTATCTGATATGAGTGAGATAAGGAAGTTTGTATTTTTATCTTGTCAATAGAGTAGTTTGTGCTGGGAAGCAGCTGCTTTTATTTGCAGTTTTCTGTGGGAAAGTGCATCTGTCATTTTTCTTAGGTTGTGACAGAATATTATTTTAAGTGAATGTTTTAGAATTTGGAGCCAAAATAAAGATTTTTCAAGAGTATTAGCATGCACAGTATAATATAATTTCAAAGTTTACACAACTGCAAACAGCACTTCATAGAAATGTTGGTTTAAACAGGAATAAATACCTAGTACCTTGCATGTAATTTGGCAAGAATTAATAAAGCCTTTTGTAGGCTGTTTATTTCACTGTTCACAGCCAGGTAAAGCAGAGTACTTTAAATGGCATCTCACTGATTTCAATGAACCCACAGAGCAGTATATCTGTGCACTTACCCTCCTGGAGACACCATTTACATCACTCAACACAGTAATTGTGAAAACAATTCAAGAGCTTACCAGATATGGGTTATTTATATTCCTCAGTTTATATGTGAATCTAATTTCCTCACTCTCATAATAATTTTTGTTTCATTTGGAAGAGTTGGGGGTCAGTTTTCTGAATAGAGATGATATATGCTCAGGCATATCTCTTAAAAAATTAAATTATCAGTGTGTATTCCAGACTGTGAGCCCAGCTTCCCCTTCCTACATGACACAACATTTGGTAGTAGGACTCAGTGATAGTGTAGTTGTAGCTTTCCATTAAAAAAATTACAGCTAGAATAACATCATGATTTGCAACTGCTTTTGCACACACAGAAAATCATTTAATGGTGCAAACTCTTAGCAATGCAAATGATATTTCAATATACAATGCAGCAAAGGACATGAGAATGAAATTAACAGATCAATGAAGTAAATGAAATTTCTGTTTACAAATACAAAGGAAAAATTTAAACTCCAGGATGCATAGTGGTGGCAGATATAGGGAAGAAATATCAGTTACAGTCAGATGAAAATGGAAACAGGAAAGGGAAACACATATACTAAGACATATTCCTGTTGTTTCCTCTAGAGTATGTAGATTCCATGAACTTTGCAATGGATAAATAAGTTATTGCAGTAACAATACTTTATGTTGAAAGTTTAATAGCAAAAACCTTTCTAAACTAGACATTAAAGGAGTGTTCCTTAGACAATATCTGAAAAACGTTCTTAGTCCCTAAGTTTAGGACAATTGTTAAAACAATGGCTTTGCTAAAACTGAAGAACTGAATTTCTGTACAAAATCCAGTTATCTTTTTACTTGGTTTGCGTGAAGAAATAAAGGAGCATTAAATCTTTAAGTTGTTCACACTGATCTTAGGCATAAAACATTACGTGTGCCAATGATCCAAACATTAAACTCAAAAAGAAGAAAAGAGGTCAAACTGCTGTGCACTGAGTGGACCAATATGCAAATCTTACACTTTCTGAAGTTTAAACAAATCTCAAATCTGTCTGAACTTCAGCTTTCTTTTTTTACATTTAGTCAATAATCACAGTTGGAAAAGCTCTTACCAGTTTCATCTTAGCTACTGTTTAGAAAAAGAGCACTTGAAAGGCCTAAGTGCTGCAACTTTTTGTTGATTTCTGCAACTAATTTTGTTTCTTGAAAATAGTGGTTTTGAAAGGAAATAAATACTTTCATTCTCTCCTTGAAGATTCTTTCAGAAGACGAAAAATGCTATTTTGTTTTTTTACATGACACTGTACTTTTCCTTCTGAAAAGGCTCTGCAAAATTAGAACATAACCATTCTGTTCCAGTCCTAAACAGCTGACTAAATTGTACTGGATAAATTGAGTTCCTGTAACAGAGATGCTATGACAGCTGTCTCAAAAGTCACAGCTCCAGAAAGGAGTCACTACTGTTTACCAAAGACTCTATGTAAGTTCAAGGAGTAAAGAAATTCTTCCATATCATTTGTGCCATCTACAATTTAGAACCCCAAATGCATGATCTACCTATGCAATATTATTGCACAATGTGTCTGTGAGGGATAAAAGAGAAGCACTTATTGATCCTGAATATGCAATTGATTTCCTAAGCAATAATTCATACAGGCAAGACTTCTGCATTGTAATTTTTGGGCCTATAGTAGCCAAACTTTGGTCTTTGTCTACAGTGAATATTCTCCAGATGGATAGTGCCCTGCTTTGACAAGAAAAAAAAAAGCTGAAATGCTTCAAGAGATATATTTAAAATCAAATTGACACAGTGGAAAAATACAAATCTGTACTCAGGTAAATACTTTAGCCCGAGGGATGGGGAACCATATGTGAACACTTTTCCTTTCTCCATTCAACCCAGTCAATGCTTATTCCATACAGGACAGAACAGACAAAGGGACTGGTTTTGGCAAGTTCTTACAGCACTGCTGGAAGCCGACTGGCATGTTTATAATTCCACCAAGCTAAGGACAGAACTGAAGTCAAGAATCTGATAAACCAGAAGAGTGCTCTTATCACTGATCTTAAGAATAAAAACAAAAAGAAGGGATGTACCAACATTGGACTTGTCTTTTACAGTCTCATCTCAACTTTTTCAGCGAATATTTAGGAGATATTGTTCTCTCTGAGATACACTTATAAAACAGAGGCATTCTCAGATCCTAACAAGTGTGAGGAAGACCTTTAAGAGAATCAAAATACTTCCAGAAATTAATTATAGGCTGGAAATTCAACGTGCCCTGATTATATTACAGATAAAATGCAGTTTTGAGAGTACATACTTTGCATTTAGATGTCTCACACAGGAACAGTTTAGGCATTTAAATAGTTTTTACAGACAGACTGCCTTATTTCTTTTAGGATTAGTTTCTCCCTGTGCTGAAAACAGTTCTTACCTACTTAATAGAAGTAGGGGAGATGTACGTTTATGGTTTTGACAGGGATAGAGTTACAGTAGCAGCTGCGGGTCTAAGTTTTGGGTTTGTACTGAGAACAGCGTTGGTAATGCAGAGATGTTCTTGTTACTGCCACACAGCCTTTGCACACAGTCAAGGCCTTCTCTGCTCCTCACACCACCCCACCAGTGAGCAAGCTGGGAGTGTAGAAGGAGTTGGAAAGGCACATAGCCTGATCCCAGCTGCCCAAAGGGACATGTCATTGTGTCATGCTCAGCATATAAAGCTGAGAGAAGAAGGAAGAGGGAACATTTGGAGTGATGGCATTTACCTTCTCAAGTCAATGTTGCAAGTGATGGAGCAGTGTTTTCCTGAAGATGGCTGAGCATCCACCTGCGTGTGGGAAGTGGTGCACGGATTTCTTGTTTTGCTGTGTTTGTCCATGGCTTCAGCTTTACCTATTAAACCATCTTTATCTCCACCCACACATTTTCTTGCTTATACCTTCTGATTCTCTCCCCATCCCACCAGGGAGAACTGAGCAAGTGGCTGAGTGGGGGTTAGTTGCCAGCTGGGGTTAAACCATGACATTTTAAAAATATTAATTAGGATTCCTGGATAGAAAACTTTTTGCTATTCAAAGACTGTGTTACTGGAGAGAAATAGGAATTAAAAAAACCATTCTGTATCACACACTATAGAAATTACCACTAAAGCTGTCCTGAAAGCAAGATGAGACAGATATGTTGAAATTATTAGTACAGAAAGTGTTAAAAATGCAGAGTATGGTTATGTATCATCTAGTCTTTCTTCCAGACTTAATTTCTAATTGTATCTTAATGCTGGAGAATGGTCGACATGCATAAACACAAACATCATTTATTTATCTATAATTTGGCATTTAATTTAAATATTACTGCATTCTTATTGAGTGCATAAGAAAGAGCATTGTAAATACGACAGGTCAAAAAATCCCCATAATATTAACTGAGAAAATAAAAAATACTGTAATTGAAACTCCCAAATGGAATTTTACAAGGTAAAAGATGAGGAACTAAAATAATAGGCCTTATGTAAAATATTTCTGGGAGGAAAAAATTATTTTTTTAATCAATAAAGTGCATGAAACAAATGAGAGACTAAACAGCAGCCAATAGGTAAAGTGAGTAATGGGGTTTATTTAAGAACTGATGAGATTAGAGCTGTTTCCTACTTGTTTATGTCATGCAGTCCCATGTGCCCTCAGCCCCACCATGCCCTGTTATGTTCACTGGGTTTCCACTTTCACTTCTAGCAGGGAGGTGGCTGCTGTTCTGGGAAGCTCGAATGGAAGGTCATGTTGATTTGCACTGAGCTGCTGTTGATAGTAATTGGTCTTGACTGTTACCAGCCACGGTCCCTGTGCATCCCCTGCTATTCATCCCAATGCCCCGCTCTTATCTTCAGTACCCTCCCCCACTTCCAGGATCTTTCTTCCAGCCAGAGTGTTTACCTTCTTCTTTCCTGGCTCTTTTCTATTCTATATAGTCCAAGACTTTATCTTCTTTTCAGGAACTCTTATTTTTCAGCACTCACTTTTCTGTCCAGGACACCTAGCACCCATCTTTCCCAGTAAAAATAGAATCACAAAATCAAAGAATAATTATGGTTGGAAAAACCCCAAGACCATTGACTCCAACTTTTGACCAAATATCACCCTGTCAAATAAACAATAGCAGTAAGTGACACATCTAATCACTTCTCAAACACTTCCAGGGATGGGGAGTCCACCACTGTCCACCACACATTCCCTCTTCCAATGCTTGACCACTCTGAGTGAAGAAATTCTTCTTTATGTCCAACCTGAACCTCCCCTGGTGCAGCTTGAGGCCGTTTCCTCTGGTCCTGTCACTTGTTACCTGGGAGAAGAGGCTAACCTCCAACTGGCTTCTACCAAGGTGTAGAGAGTGATAAGGTCTCCCCTAAGCCTTCTTTTCTCCAGGCTAAATAACCCCAGGTCCTTCAGCTGCTTTTCCTGCGATTTACTCTCTAGACCCTGTCCCAGCTTCATTGCCCTTCTCTAGACACATTCCAGCCCCTCAATGTCTTTCTTGTATTGAGGAGCCAAGAACTTGAGGTGTGCCCTCACCAGTGCTGAGTACAGAGGGACAATCACTGCCCTGGTCCTGCTGGCCACACTGTTGCTGGTACAGGCCAGGATGCCACTGGCCTTCTTGGCCACTTGGGCACACACTGGGTCATGTTCAGCTGCTGTCGATCAGCACTCCCAGGTCCTTTTCTGCTGGGCAGCTTTCCAGCCACTCTGTCCCCAGCCTGTAGTGCTGCATGGGGTTGTTGTGACCCAAGCACAGAACCCAGCATTTGGCCTTGTTGAACCTCACAGCTGGCCTCAGCCCATTGATCCAACCTGTCCATATCCTTTGCAGTCTTCCTACCTTCCAGCAGATCAACACTCCCACCCAGACTGGTTTCATCTGCAAACTGAGAGTGCACTCAATTTCCTCATCCAGTTCATCAAAAAAATATTAAGCAAGACTAGTCCCAGAACCAAGCCCTGGGGAACCCCACTGGTGACCGGTTGTCACACAGATGCAGCACCACTCAGCACCACTCTCTGGGCCTGGCCACCCAGCCAGTTTTTAACCCAGCAAAGAGTGTACCTGTCCAAACCATGGCTGCCAACACCTCCAGGAGAATGCTGTGGCAGACAGTATTGAAGGCTTTACTGAAGTCCAGGTAGACAACATCCACAGCCTCTCCCTCATCCACCAGGTGGGTCACCTAGTCTATAAAAGCTTGGTCAAGAGGGACCTGCCTTTCCTAAGCCCATATGATACCCTTGTCCTGTACACACTGCATGGTGGCAATCAAAATAATCTATTCCACAACCTTCCCCAGCACTGAGGCCAGGCTGACAGGCCTGCAGTTCCCCACATCCTCCTTCCAGCCCTTCTTGTAGATGGGCATCACACTTGCCAACCTTCAGTCATCTAAGACCTTGACATTTAGCCAAAATTGATGATAAATGATGAAGAGTGGCTTGTTGAGCTCTTCTGCCACCTGCCTCTGTGACCTTGGGTGAATCCCATCAGGCCCATCAAACTTCAGAGTGTCTAAGTGGCTCAGCAGGTCACAAATTACTTCCTCTTGGGTTACAGAGGGTCAATTCTGCTCCTACCAGCTCAGGTGGCCAATTGCCCTGAGGATAAGTGGTCTTTCTGTTAAAAACTGAGGTAAAGAAGGAGTTAAGTACCTCAGTCTTTTCCTCTTTCTTGGTGACAATGTTCCCCTCCACATCCAGCAAAGGACAGAGATTTTCCTTGTCCCTCCTTTTTGCTGATAACATATTTATAAAAACACTTTTTATTATCTTTCACAGCAGTGGCCAGATTGAATTCTAGAGGAGCTTTTACCTCTCTAATTTTCTCTCTACATGACCTAATGATATCCTTGTACTCTCCCTGAGTTGCCTACCTCTTCTTCCAAAGATCTTAAACCGTCTTTTTGTCCCGAGGTTCTGTGAAAGCTCCCTGTTTATTCAGGCCAGCCTTCTTCCCTAATGGCTCATCCTTTGGCATACAGAGACAATCTCCTCTTGCAACATTTAAGATTTCCTTCTTAAAGTAAGTCCAGCCTTCCTGGACCTCTTCGTTATTAAAGACTGTTCCCTAAGGAACTTTCTGAAGCAGAGTACTGAACAGGCACCCAAAATCCGCCCTTTGTCTAAGGCAGTGGTTTAGTTGATCTCCTTCCTTACTTCACTGGGAATTGAAAACTCTCAATTTCATGGTTGCTGTGCCCCAGATGGCCCCCAACCACCAATAGTCTCTCTGTGCAGAAATACAGTGGGAGATCAGCCTCCTGATTGATGCTTTTATCTCATGTCACTTTACTACTTCAGGCTTCAGGATATGTTACTATTGTTTGGTCCAGACACTGACAAAGTGTCCATCCACTGGTATTGATTGAAATAGGAGGTTTCTGTTCAAGAATTAAAAATTCAAATTTGGATATGTGCATCCTTTTATCTGCTGGCTGCTATTGTTTACAATTGAATAATTTTTTTTTTTCCTTCAGCAATATCATATTTTAATATGTACCAGTGTAAGATACAATGCTGGTAGATGACTTTTCCTTCTTGGAATGACTGTAAGGGTACACTAAACAATGTTATGTTCTTACTAGTGGGATTTTCCTAAAGGAAGACTGTTAAATGCTGGAGTAAGTAATAGTTGTCTTTCATGCAATTGCAAAGCTATTTGAATCTTGGCTCAAATGTGTTTTTGTAGCGAACACTCTCACTTTACCTGAGAGTGAACAAATACTGTAACAATGATGTTGACAGCACCAAGAAGAACCATCAATAACAAAGTAATTAATAAATTTGATACTGATCACACCATATTCAATCTCTCTTCAATTCCTAATTCTCAGAGGCATCAAAATGCCACCCCAAATAGTCTTTTCCCTCTGAAATATTTGAAGAAAATTCATCTACAAATAAAACTCTAGGACAGAATTTGCTTTGTCAAACATTATCTGCATAGGAGTTTCAAAACTCGCCTTAATTGATAACCTTGGTTCTCCCTGTAGACGATCTATATGCAGAGACAGGCACCTCCAGCTCATCACATTCTAAGAAAAGTAACCACCTTTCTCCATTGACTAGAGATGGGACTAAATAAAACAACTGTGATGATTGAGGAAAAATTCCTACTTCTACTCACTATGTCACATTTAAAGTCATTTGTGTTTTGGTTATGCACCTGAAAAACGTCCCAAATCACTTATACATATTGAAAACATTTCCCATAAATCACATACCTTTCAGCAAAGAATCAAGTACCTTTTTGCAACCAAAAGTAATCTTTTTAACAGTTTAAGCAATTTAAGTTTGCAAGGAAGAGACTGCTGTTACCTTAACAAGAAACTGAAACTGTTACTTTAATGGGTAACAGAATGTGACTATAATTTAGGAAAATCTTAAAATATGGAGACATAGTAACAGGCAACCTTACCACGACTGAGTTTTATTTTTTGAGTGAAGAACTGGGAGAAAAAAATAACAGTTCACAAACAAGAAATAAGCAAACTCCAGATGCCTTTTCAGCAGATTTCTGTCTTTCCTGTCAACATGTGAGCAATATTCAAGACTGCACAGGAACTAAGATCAAGTGCAGCAAAAGAACATGCCACTGCACTGCATTAAACTATTCACTTTTGATTAGGATTATGAATAATTAGGAATAGTTAAGGAGTTGACTTGTCTTGATGTGGATTATTTAACAGAAAAATGTTATAACTGGATTATTCATACCTTTGCATCTTATCAGCCTAAAGGCTGTGACAGGGCAAGATCACAGAGAGGTAGAAAACATAATAAAATAAAACTATGTAATACGGAAATTATCAGGGGGTCATGCTGTTCCAGGGTAACATTGCAAGTTTTGAGTATTTTACATTCATTGATCCTAAGAGCTTCTCATTATCTTAAACACCCCCTGAACCCAAATGCTATGGCATTGATGGTTTGGGTACCTGGCTATTATTTGGGAATAGGCAACACCACTTGCAAACCTAATTGGTCTTTCCAACTACAAAAAAAAGTCTCAAAACAAGAGTAAAAAAGAAACCTGAAGCAAAACTGGGAGATTATTCTCAATGGCAGAGAATACTTTTCATTTTTACCTTGAAACTGAAATAAATTTTTCAGCCATTCTTTCTTGAGTAACTTTAAATCATGAAGGGCAGATATATTTAAAGCATTAGTAATTTAAGGGGGTCATTTTATCAAAGCAAGTCAGATTTAAAAATATCAGCCAAATGCTCATCATCATATCAATAAAACAACTTTATGGATGCAGTCAGGAGGTTAAAAGATATAAGATTTATGTGTAATATATGTTTTGCTTATTTTCTTAATTAAAAAAAAATCCAACTTGGTCACTTTGTGAAAAATACAGACAATTCATTTAGTAACCGAGACTTAAAATATCTAAGCCATAGATTTAAATTATGAAAATAAAACCCTCCAAGGCAAGTAGATTGTGCTTTGCCATCTGCAAAGGGCTTAGTGGGGCTTAGAAGATACACATATACCTTTTAATGCAAAAACCCAGTAATTTTATTTAATTAATAAAATTTGATGAAAATCTATTAAAGGTTGCATGGCCATATTCCCAAATCATAGAATTTGCCTTACTCTATTTATATTAGAATGTATTCTTAGGGGAAAAAGTTATTTGTAGGAAATAAACTAATCTCACTTGCACCAAGACCTATCTCTCCACTTAAAAGTTTTGAATGCTGCCAAATTTCTTTCATATACTTTAATTCAGTCAGGAATACTTTATATCTTCTGGTTTATGAAATAGATTTTATAATTCATAAATGCTGGAAGCAAATTACTTATGTCACACTTGTGTTTATAGTGCCCAGAAGAGATTTAATCATTTCCTATCATTTCCATACAATACTTACTCAATTTTATAACATCAGTGAACTGTGTTAGACAGTTAGTTCTAAGAAATTAATGCATTTTCAATTGACTGCTGTCATTTGGCCTCCAGCCTTCATCCTTACAGATGTAAAAACTTTGCATTATATCCTGCTATTTAAATAAGCAATTTTTTTGCAGTTAAGGAATGCCAAGTCCCTTTTTATTTTGTGAAGTAGGACCTAATATGAGTTCTAGCAGTGCAGCATCATCTCCTATTTACCTCTTAATTTTAGCATGGGTATAGAGACAGAAAATGGGGAAATCTGGCCTCAGAAAACTGTTCCAAAGCATGTACATATCAACAAATTCATGCACTGCATAGAGACAGGCGTTTCCTTAAGATTAATTTTATTTATGTACATGCCCTCCTTTTGGCACTGTGTAATTTTAACTTGTGATTTCAGGAGCTGAAAACCTTCCTTCTCCACACACACAGATTAATGACTTTAGATTTCTACTACTGCCAACCATTGCTTCATTGAAACTTCAGAGTTTCAAAAGAAATCTGCATACCTATAACTAATACTGTGTGTAGAAATTTGCCAATGATTTTGGAAATATGTGTATAGGAGGTGAATGAGAGGAAACAAACCCCAAACTTATCTTTATATTATATGTGTAATTTGAGCAAATTTTCAATAATACACATGAAAATGTATGAATATCTACATTTTAGCACAAATGAAGCAGCATTTCTCTATTCTCTGAACATTCTATACATTACAGAAATTGGTCTTCTGAGAGTCAGAATTTCTTTCTTTTTTTATAACTATTCATTTTACACACATATTCTGAATTTCTTATGCTTCTGGTTTCTGCTTTTCATATGCCAGTGTATTTGAATGTTAAAAAAAGGACTTTTTATTCTCACAAATATATCAAGGTCTTTCTTGAATTTTAGGTTACATTTCTGAAGAATTTTTTCTTTACCCAAGAGCTGCTATTTCACTTTTAAAGAAGGAAGGATAAAAAAGGAATGGATACAACAGGATTTAAAGCTGTTCTTTTTCTGAATAGTTATTTCAACAAAGATCAATAGTACTGGGGGGTTTCTTAGCTCTTATACTTGTGTTTTAAGGCTGCAGGGGGCACTGATGCACTGTTTACCTACAGTACTGCAGAGCAAGAGTCAGACAGGATCTGATTAAACAGCCCTGAAGGTTACAGGTTCAGAAAAAAAATGTATAAACTATTTATAATCAATTTAGGCCTTGAGAAATTAGGTAATTGTAAAATATTTATATGAATTTTGGAGGGAAATTCATGTTTCTTTTAATGGTTAATATATTTGTTTTTCTGCTGCAATCCAGTGGTTGTAGGGATAAGACTGTTTTCTTAACTTTAAAACCAAGGTCCTTTGAAGGATGATATATCTTTCTAGTCTTGCATTACTTAATATTACAGCCTTAAACAAACAATCCCTATGCTTAGAAGCTCTCCAGAGAAGCCCATTTATTCACTGTAGAAAATAACTTCCTCATATATGAATCAGCCAATACATATACTACCTGATTTACCAAGTCATTTCAGTAAGAATGTATTAGAATAAAAAATAATTATATTTTTAAAGAAAAAATTACATAATATTTCAGTTTATTTAACATTTTATATGATAAGACCTAGGAGTGAGGGCATCTGAGATGCAGACATTTCTTGATAATAGGAATGTAAGACAAGACTCAATAACAGACAGTAGATATGCAGCCCTGTCTCATCATGTGTTTTGCGTCAATTGGTAGTTTGTACCAATTATCATCATTTATACTACAGCTATTTTGGGGGGTTATTACCAATTCAGAACTTTAGTTACAGCTTTCAGCCATGGGTTCTAACATGCTGAGCTAAAGAAACCTACTCTGCATCCCGTTCTTGTCTTCATTAAACAAGTGTGCTACCTTTGCAGACACCATAATCCCCACAGTCAGTAAAAAACCTGAGACACTGAATTAGTAAAGTATCTTTCTGCACACCTTTTATATAAAAAATATCACCAACTTCTCTGAGGGTTTTTGAATTATATCTTTCATCTTTTATGGTTTCTAGGTTCTGCTGCGTTGCACACCAGGACTCAGTGAAATACAGTAAAACGAATATCGCAGTCAATAGTGTACACAGAAAGGAATCTTCCTCCTTCCTTGCTCACACACACAGAAAACATATTTATCATTTTGCTCCAGAAGCTTACATTGAGCTACTTGTCTAATTAGCTAACAGTAACTTTTCAGGACATTGCTCTCCCTTTGCTGTTTGGCTTGTTTAAAGTAATTCAAGTATGAAATGTTGTACAAAGTTAATTTCAAAAAAGTTACTAATATTGCCTCTTTTCAGGCTTTTCAACTAAATCTGCAATGTTTGAGCAATTTTAGATGAGCTTCATTTCAATTTAAATATATTTTATTAAGTTAATTGTGTATTAATATATCAATTTTTTATCAATACATAACACCATAAAGAACATATTTTTTAATTTCAAGAATATAAGGAACATCTTTGAAACAACTCTGTTTTTAAAATTTTAATTCCTGATGATTTTTAGATTTGAAACAAACCATAGTTATGAAAAGTACTCTGCCAAAGAGAAGCTCAAAAGTCTTTTTAAATGTAGAAAATATACAAAATAGTGGAATATTATTTGTGGAGGATTTTATTTTCTGTAAAATCAAACAGGGTTTTATGATTACGATTGTTTCACTTTTAGCTTTGTTAAATGAGGTTTTTACAAACCCACAAATACTTTAAAAGTCACAAAGTCCATGGTCTATCCACCAACACAGTGAAGGGACATAGAGTGGATACCAGCAGAAAGTTTCCAGACAGAATAAAACTGAACTTCCAAACTTTCCTCTTTACATTCTGGGCTGTTAGCAGATGAAGGCAACTCTGAAGATTTCTTATTACTTCTGTATAAAATTCAAAGGTCAAAGAGAAAGTATTATACCAATTCAAGTTTCCAGTAGGCAAATTATTTCTTTCAGTGTGACTTTCATTCTTACTTATTCTCTCTAATATGCCTCTCTTCACAATGCAGTCTGGTACAATAACAGGAGCACCTACAGCTCTGTCACACAGCACTGTCTGCACATAACTCAGAAGTCATGGAAAGCTGCTCCAGAGTTTAATTATTTCCGAGTACATAACAAAACACTTCTTCTCTATTTCCAGGTTTCTGTAATTGGAATGACAGCAAATGCTCGTACTAAAGTTAAGTGTGACTGTAGTTCAACAGAGAAAGCATGCAAGATAATTTCTTTTACCATTTTACTGGTTTTGGACAATTCCTCATCTTATATACTTAGCCTTTCTTAATCACTGCTCATAATAGATGTAAGACTAGATACATAGGGAAATATTCTTAAAGCAAAGTTTTGTCAAACTATACATGCACCCACCTTTAAAACCAAGTTTTAGATGGACAGAACAAAATGGAGATTTTTTTTTTTTTTTCTATTCTAAGAAAGTAGAAGGAAAGGATTTTATTATTCACACTACTGTCTGGCTAGAAGCCCAAGTGATTATTTCAGGAAGCTACTGAACCCTACCATTTGATGCCTTGTGTCACTAAGATAACTTTTCTTAAGAATTAGGGTAAAGTTTCCAAAGAGGATTTTAGTGGCTATGACACACGATATTATTAATACTGTGAAAAACATATGAGGTAAAATTTTAAGAAATTTGAAAAATGGCTTTAAATTTAGCTTCTATTCTGTGAATCTGCTCAAGTTTTAGAGGAATGTTGGTACATTCTTAACCTTATTTTTTAATTCTAGGAAATACTTTTAATGTTCACATTAATAATATTATTTTGATTTTGGGGGAAGCTGTGCTGAAATCTAAAATGAAAAAAGTTACATTAATTAATAAAAATATATATAAATATATACTTAAAATCATAAATCTTTAAAATATATTTTCTTGTGTTCTTCTATGTTTTTACATTTCAAAAGTTAATAGTGATTAGCGCAGTGATTTTTTGAATGTCAGAATTTCCAGTGAAGTATAAATATTCAAAGCAATTTGGCAAAAGGAAATGAACCCTGTTGATAACCTAGAACAACCTGAATGGTTTGGCAACTTCTAGTGTTCCTGGAACTATGATTTTTGATGTAAAACATTCTCATTTCCTGGAGCTAAAAATATACAGCTGAAATCCTATACCTTTCCAACCATTGCATAACCACATAATCCACAGGTAAGAAAGGCTGAAAGATTGCCCTATGGCTTTTAAACTATCTCAGCAGCCTTCTAATTCTGATCAGTCCTGACTGTGAGGAAGCTCCAAGCATGGAGGATTCACTGGGTTGTCCTTTGCACTGTAATGCCACCCAATATTTCCCCAAGCTGGTGCCCTGAGCTTTGTCACATCCTTAACTCTCTTATCTCCTACGAGAAAAACCTGTGATGACCTACTGAACAGGCATCTGACAGGCAACCTCTCTCAGTTCCACGCTTTATGAATGTGCTTTAGATGGATACAGCAACTTTATACCCCAATCACAGTTTATGGGGCTTTGAATCTACCACTCAATGCAAAGAGGCCAGAGCAGATAGAGACTCTTTCTGTAACAGAAGTCTTAACACACATTTCTCCTTTCTAGGTAGTTAGAATCTGAGTCACAGAAGGATTTGGGTTGGAAGGATCTTAAAGATCAGTTAGTTCCAACTCTGCACTGTCATTGGCCAGGCCCTCACACTAGATCAGGCAGCACAAAGCCCAGTTACACCTGGCCTTGAAAGTGTGCAGGGGTGGGGCATGCACAGCTTCTCTGGGCAACCTGTTCCTGCATCTCACTATCCTCCCAGAAAAGAACTTTTTCCTAACACCTCATCTAACTGTACCCTCCTCCAGTTCAAAGCCAGCCCCTCTTATCACTACATGCCCTAATAAAAAGCCCTTCTCCAGCCTTCTTGGAAGCACCCTCCAGCTACTAGAAAGTCCAATAACATCTCCCCAGAGCCCTCCCTTCTCCAGGCTGAACAGCTCCAACTCTCTCAACCTGTCTTCATAGGAGAGCTGCTCCAGCCCTCTGATCAACTAAGTGGCTTCCTCTGGATTTGTGTCCAATGGGTCCATGTTTTTCTTGTGTTGGGCACCCCAGAGCTGGATGCAGTATTGTGAACCAACATGAGTGTTCTGCTAAAAGTGACGTGCTGTGGTCCCTCCCAGCCTCACCCATCCCGTGCTTCTGTGACTCTGTGATTCCATGATGCATGAAGGGATCAGTTCATATGCAATGGTTTTGTATTTGAGATGAAAAAAGCTTTATAAATTCCTCTAGTAAATTTAGTAGTCTAGAGTAAGAATCATAATTAACTGGAGACATTAAATATTATATAAATGAATAAAAACAGATCCAAAAGTGTGACTTGTGTGCAAAAGCACTCCATCAATGGAGCCTTTTTTTTAGCCCATGAAACTACTACCTTATAAAATAATAAAGCACGCATGAGAAGTAGTAGAAAGACAATAGCATTAAAAAACCTGTGAGTTTTATTCACAAAAGTATTACCTATTTTGCATACACCGACATATATACTTGCAAATGCCTCCTTGATAAAAAATGAAAGGAAAAAATGCATGTTATCCTTTAAGACTTGTCTTATTAGTTTCCACGTAAGTACCTGGCAATTCCAGTAGAAATGACAGTCTCATTACAATTGTTCATTACAGACACACACTAACAGACAGTGAGAGCCAGTGAATTCTGTTGACAGAATTAAGAAACAATCTTCTTTTGGTAGAGTGCGTATGCCTAAAGTTAGAAAGGGATGACTAAGGTGAAGATAAACATCACCAAATACTATTATTAATCTAGAAATAGAGAGTTTTTCCAAAGAACATTAATTACAGTTTTGTGGTATGCTGATGAGAAATAACCTTTTCTAGAAACAAACAGAGAAATCTAATGTTTACAAACACACAATATCTCACCTGCATATGTTTAGATTTATCTAATATCCATCAGAAACAATTTTCACAGAACACTTCAAAAGATTGAGATAAAGGACTTGTATAACATTTTACAGTGATTTTGAGGATTTATAAGAGTAGAGAAGATTACTTCTGTCACTTCTTTCTTCCGTTTTTGTTTTTTTTTTTTTTTTAAACACTAAAGTCTCTCCCTGAAAAGTCATTATCTGAACAGGAATGCCAGAAGAGGAAGAAAAGGTAACAGAAGAAGAGAAATCATGTGCACACAGAGAGCACAAATGAAATTGTACAGGACAGCAAAACTCACAAAGGAAAAGAAAATATTGCAAACAAATGTAAAAGACGAGGGAAATCAAGAAGGGCAAATCAAGTAAAGAGGATGAAAGGATATGAAATCAACCCAGGCCCTGGAAAAGGAGTAAAAGGCAAACACATAGAAGATGTTATCAGCCAGCAAAAGCAATAGATGAGAGAGGAAAAAAAATAACAAAATACATGCATAAAGAAGATCACATTCTTGTTATCACTCTCTGTGTTAGAATTGTACAGAAATGTTATTAACATAATATCAAGCATCATGTATGTGGTGAATACAAATGAATGATATTTCTGAAGCTTTATCTTAAGTTCTGCATTTCAGAAACATTTAGTCCAAGCTCCATGTTAACCAGAGAAAACTCATAAAACCTGTTGAATAAATAAAACTACATAGTGTCAGTATTCTTCCTGTAATCATTTTCTTCTACAGTGTTGATGGGCACTGTATATTCTTTTTTGTGTTTTTGGGCTTTTTGTGTGTTTCAGAATTAAGCACATAACTTTAAACTGTTAAGGAGAAAATATAAATGCAGGTAAAGTAAGAAGTGAGATGTTGGGATGTGAGAATTTAACTGGTAGTGTCTCACATATAACAGAAGCTCAATGCTTTTTATAGAATCTTGCCTTTATTCATAAACTAAGATGTAAGTGGACAGAAGGGCTTCAACTTGGAACTCTGTGATTTCTCTTTCAATTTTGAGCCAGCTTGTATGTTTGATTGACTTAAAATTTTTCAGTTCAGGTGGATTAATATGAAGAAATTCTTTAAGCTGACCTGAGTCTTGTATGAACTTTTCAGATGAACTCTAACATACAGTATGCACCAGCACAAAGACTTTCCTTAAAAAGTGGAATGGTAACTGTAGGACTTTCACAAGTGACTGAAAAATAACTTCCAGCAGATGAACTTTCTGCTTTTTAAAGCATGCAGTTCATTCCAAAGAGAGAAGTCAAACACCTTCAGATACCTGGTGCCAGATACTCTGAATAGTGGTGTTTTATATTATACTGAAAAATAAGAAGTTCCACAGTGAAAAAAATCCTGAGAAATTATACAGGAGACTGACTTCACAAAGCTGTTTGGGTCTGTGGAGATTTTTGTAAAAATATCACAGAAAACTACAGAATGGAAAAGGGAGTATTCACACATGAAGCAGGGGATTTGGAGCTTGTTGGAAAGTGCGTGAGTGAGGGGAAAGTGGAACTGAGGGCTTACTGAAAACATATAGAGCTCTCCAAAGTGTATTGCATAGCTCCTGAGAAAATTGCCATATATTAGGAAACCCATCAGTCCTCTTGATGGAATGGAACTTGAGTAATGCACTTTCAAGAGCCTCTTTCCAAAATGCAAATACCTATCAGAGTCTTTGCTGAAATAAAGCTGAGTTTCAGCCTAGAAAACACATATTAGGATAAATTAAAAAGAACATAAAATCTCTTAAAAAATCTACCAAAAATCCGTCCAATGGGCAGTAATGAAGAACTTAGCTTATTAGCTCCTCTCTGAGAGTCCAATTCACTCTTGTACATCTGCATCCATCAGTAAGAATTCTCCTAAGAAAACAGTAAACAGTGTTTTTCTGTTTCATAGCTAGGATTCTTTTTTTTCTTTAATGAAAAACCAAGGGCTTGGATAGGTACAGGTATATATATATATATGTATATATATGTATATATTTTAAGTGTGTATGTGGGTATTGGAACCTTTGAATTTAGTACATACAGTAAACTGTTACAGTAAACTCTTACAGCAATATATAGCAGTCATAGCTCCCAGATACTAAACCAGAAATGAACTGCAGTAAACACCAGCTTTTAATACTGGGACTCAAAGCTTCATTTTTATCTGTCATCTGAACTCTATCTGGAAGTGATAGTCATTTATCCTGCAAATCTATTCCAGTAACATTTTCTGAAACACTTAAGGAAGCTTTATATTGCATTAACACAAGTATCTTCCTTCAGAGGAAGGAAAAAAATAAAAGTGATTTAATTCCTTAAAAAATGTTATCAGATATCCATTATTTTCAATTGTCCTACTACTACTACTATTGGTAGTTATATAATCTCTTTCAAAATTGCCTATATAGTCATAGCTCTGAGGCAGGTATAATTTAAAGAGAAACTTAAAATAAATTTTGACAAGACTTACTTAACTATAGTCTAGCATAATTCTAGAAAACTACTTACTGGAGGCTTACCTTTACTAATTGATGCGGTTCCATTATAACCTCTGTTGAAAGCCAAAGCTGTGTAGCTGAGTACTTTATGGCTGCCAGTCTGCTTTCAGAGAGTCAAACTCCTTCTCCTGCCCACACCATTATTAAGCCATTTCCTGTTTCACCTTGGTTACATTTAATGGCAGGAAGCTCAGATGAGCCCTCAGTGCATCCCTCCTACCTGCTCTCTGTCCTTGTGCTATCATGTAATAGTGTACCTATGAACTCTATGCTTAAACAATGGTGTGTGTGAATTGCAGAAGCATCTGGGCCAGATTAACTGAGTTAAAGCCTCATGTCTGACATCTCAGCATTTTGGAGAATGCACAGAAATCTTGCACGTTTCAGAATGATAAGGATTATTGCAAGTTTTTGGTCTTTGATCTTATGCAATTGCCTGGTGCTGCCTATATCACTCATCTTCTTGAATTTAAGCAGAATTCAAGACCTGCTTCCAAAATGACATGAAAGGTAGTTTCCATGTTTCTCCCATCTCCAATTTAGTTCTACCAAATTAAAATAATTCTCTTTCCCATGTAGCGTATGATATTTGCATTAAAAGTTATGAATTTTAAAGGAACAAATAGCATTTCTACCCTAATACATTTAGGGAATTTTAGTCAGTAGATAGTCAGACAGGTATGCCAGTGAAACTAATGTTATGGTGCAACTAAAAAAAAATTCTTAATTCCGAACATTTTTTAAACAGGAATGTTGATCTCTGAGATAAGGAACATGCAGTATATAATATCCTACAAAAGGAACTGTCTTGTCCTGAAGTAGTGATGTCAATAGTTTTGAGAAGGTTAATGAACTATCTCTAAAATATGTTTTTGAAAGCTTTCTATATGCTTTGCACATATTAGATCATCCTTTCGGTATTTTAAAATACAAATAGATGCAGTTAAAAAGATGGCAGAACACATTTGAGTAAATTTCAATCCAATTAAAAAATCATAAGCTTAAAATTTACTCACAGACCCATACATTTTAAGAAGTGTCAGCACGTCCACAATAATGAAGTAATCCATACAGTTGGGGCACTAAGAGGGACAAAACCCACCATGGTAAATTAATGCCACTAGAGTATGCTAAATATGTAAAAGCAGGGATTTCAAAAGGATTAGAAGCCTACAAAGCAGTGATGATAAATAGAAGGTCAGTTAAAGAAAAACTACCACAGTAAGAACAGAAGTGCCACTGAGTGACAAATACAGGGATTTGCAGAAGAAATTGGATTGCTTTGTTTGCCACACTGTAGAGTTCTCTACTACTGTTAGGTAGCTCCTACTGTAGCAATTTTGCATCTACAGAACCATACGAATTCTGAAAATACAATATAAATTACACCATGCTTTCTAGTATTCACTCGCTACTCATATTTGCAAAGCATATAATCCATTATTGTCCTATTAAACAACTTTCTTCAATCACTTTGTCCTTCCTTCTCAAAACAAATCCATCTTTCCCACAAGCTGGTCTTGCAAAAGGGGAATGACAGGTGAGCTTCCTAGGTGCTTTTAGGGAAGCAGACTGTATTTAAGGACTGATTATGTCAAGATGAATGTGTGTTATACCTAAAGTGAAAAGCAAACGATGTTAGCTGCCAGGTGTGAACAGGTATGAAATTCATGTGTCACAGAGCATTAGTGAGTAAGGAGAATGTCTGCTAGGCTTCCATGAAGTCCATTCCTATGAATTTCCTCCCTCACCAAGGGAAATTCAGAATAATTTCAATTATCTGTTGAAATTACTCTGAATTTCAACAGACTACGTACAACCATTTCCATTATTGGAACTTGGCTTTTCACAGACAGGAATAACTGTGATTTGCACCAGGATGGTGCCAGGTCTGTGTGGATTGCATGTGGCTGGACACGGTTAGGTATATCTGCAGCATTCTGAAGAAGCAGGGAGGTAAAAGGAACACGTTGCTTAGCACAGAGAACTGAGAAGGCCCAACATTCTTCCAACATCCTTGTACGTAAAAGATTATATCCACAGTTCATCTATACAAACAGTCATATTATTTTACTCACCTAATCCGCAACAAATGCACAATAAGTATTTGCAAGAAGCTATCCTAGACTGTAATCACTGAGTTCTGATTCAAATAAAACAATCTTTAATGTCTATATTATACCATATAAGCCATATTTGTATGCTAATTAACTATGAAGGGCAGTATCAGAATCAATAAAAAATTCAATACATCTTGGTATATAATTCTATAGATTATAATATAACAGATAATATATAATTCTGTACTAATAAAAATTTAAAAGGAACAAATCTAATTTTTTACAAGCCACCTCTTTCCTGTCTATATCCCTCTCTTTGTTACATACACAGATTGAGCAAATCTGTTCTCATTGGTCTTTTTGCTTCTTGAAGGCTACTGATACTTAATGGAATGGTTATATAAACTGTTCAATAAGAAAAAACTGCAAAAAAGAATGGTGTCAAAAAGCTCATGGATATAAGCACTTGTATCAGTGAAAGTATTATTAAGGAGAATGAAGGAAAATAGAAAATGTGGTAGCAGTGAAAGTATTATTAAGGAGAATGAAGGAAAATAGAAAATGTGGTAGCAGGCCTGATTTTTGAGCTATCCTGTTTTTACCTAGTAGTTTTAAAAACAGAGCTACCTTCTTACCTGGAATTTGGGACATCAAAGCTCTAATGCATATGCAAAATGGAGAACAATTTCCTAATCTAGTAGCCAGAGGAGACACCAGAGATGGTTTATGATCCTTTTTTCACCATGATTACTTAATTTCTAATGCAAAAATACCCCTTGAAGTCAAGATTATTTCCATGTATGTTAATACCTGAATGAAAGACATGAAGTAGCTTCCTCACTTGCTTTCAAACTTACAAATTTCTGTTTTGCACAGAGGCATAATTTTGCAGACAACAGTATGTGCCCTCATTTTGAAGGACACCATAGTTCTGACTAGGAAAATTTCTGATGAAACTGTGCAGAAAGACAAGAGGGGAGACATTGCTGCTTTCTTATCTAGGGTTTATCACAACAGAGGCCAGGGTTTTCTTTTTTGTGCAGGATTTAGACCCACAACCATTTCTTAAACTAAACTATGTTCAAAACTTGGAGAACATATTCAAAACAAAATGCTTTGGGAAACTTAAAGGGTGTAAAGATTTATTTTTTCATCAACTTTGGACAAAGAGATGACACTGACGTGCTGTTCTGGATAAAAAATGGCGGCAGATCTGTGCAGGGGTAACAAACTCAATTTTGTGTTCAGAGTAAGTTTTACTGACAAAATCTTAGATGGGACTTGGGGCAGGTAGTTCACTAGACAGTGGGTTTAGATACTTTTCATAACTTTGAGTGGGATATGTGTAGGTTCTTTAAGGGGTTGGTGGTGGAGCTGAGTGCAGAGTTCAGATCTCATGGCTCTTTAATTAATGATCTAGCAGTTTACCAGTAGCTTTTGAGGATAGTGTTTAGCAAGCACATGGACATTAATTTTACTCTTCAGTAAATTTTAGGGAAAAAAACTCTTATGTAAAAAGCCATATATAATATTCTCCAGGACTCTAGGACATGTACACCCTGTGACTGAAATGATACTCTCTTCTGAAAGATGGAGTTATCTACAAATGCAATTCATCTCTGTTTTCCTTTGCTTTCCGATTTTCCATGTTCAAACCTATAATATTCCAGAATAGAATCCTAAGGTGCACCACTGCCCCTGTATAGCCTTTTATTTCAATCAATGCATGACCAAGAGCAACATGAATATGCAAAACTGAAATCAACTGGGGCTTTTAAATGTATTCAGAAACAATGCTTTCCTGCATTTTTCACAATCTCTTGTGAAGTAAATGTGGCACCAGTTATCCATATTTGTAACAAGATTAGTGGGAGTCCCAAAGGCATGAGTAAAACACAACCAGCACATCTCCCCTCTTCCCAGCCCCATATTTTCCTACAGATCATCTTTCTTAGTACACTGTTTCAGCATTCAGGGGATGACAACTCACTCTAAATAAGCTGTTGAGCTTAATTGAACTACTCTGCAAAAAATGCAATCTTTCATAAAGGAAATGCTTCAAAAGCATAAAAGAAAGCTATATATCTGTCTCTCTGGGGGTTTGGCTTTTTGTGTTTTTTATTTTTTTGTAATCATTGTTGAAATTATCTAAAATGGTCACCCTGTGTAAGGAAGCAAAATCAGCACAAACAATTTCATACAATCTGGAAAGGCATAGAGGGCATTTTACCTGCAATTGTCAACATTACTTCTTCCCACAGCGTTAGAGAAGTTGAAAGGTCCAACATTATTGATTTCTATGACTTTTATACAGCCAGTGAAATTGTAGACAGGTCCAGAAATCTACAAAGGAAAAAAATGCACACAGTTATTTTGCTTGTCATTGTGATAAATTTTAAAAACAATTAAGTTTCTATAAAAATATTTGTAGCATAATTTTACCTACTCCTGAAAAACCCTCCTGGTCTCCATTTTTTCTCTAATGAAATTCTACTGAAAAAAAAAGAATATGAAAAGAGAATGCAGCAAGATAAGCAGTACTGACGTAAAAATAAACTTAATGAATAAATTAAAAAACAGGGTTTGGCACATGCAGACAGTACTACAGGTATGGTGAAACACCAGTGAAAAGTGTGTTCCACTAACTTTAATCAGGTATTTATATTTTTTTTGTATGGACGAATACAGGTCATATGGAATGGTAAACAGGGAATATTTGAAATTTTTTAAGTGTACTGCTTCCCTGCTCAGAAGATTTCTAGTACCATTAATCATGTTTCAAAGATGCCTAAGGACCTGCTAAAAATGGGAATCACTGCAGGGGCAGTATCTGAAAATACAGAGAACAGTAATTTGTTATGCACCGCCAAGGACCCGTTTCTAACACTGAGCATGAAGTAAGGTTTAGATACTTGCAGAAAGAAAAATAAAAATATCTTGAGGAACAATTTGCTGAAAGCATAATGGCAAGCATTAAATGCTTTTTAAAGCCCAATGGGAGCTTTAAGCCTGCCAGAAAGGCTTTAGGGCTAATAGACCATCTAAGTATAAAGGGAATGTTCAAAGAGACAAGGCTCTAGCAAGAAATGTAAATGACTCACCAAATCAAAATTTAATGAAGAGTAGTTCTGGGAGGTTCCCATGACAGAACCTGTTTTTAGTTGGGGTACATCAGAGATCTGTCTGAAATTGAATTATTACTAGATTTAAAAAAAAAAAAAACAAAAAAAAAAAAAAACCAAACAAACAACAACAACAAAAAAAAAGCACACACACACAAAAAAAACCTAAAAAAGTGAACAGTGGGAAAAAAAAAAAAAAAGAGATAGATCAAATAGTGTCTGCCTGGGATTTCTATGGGAAGTTACTGTGGTCATCAACTAAAATGGCATCCAAACCATGGGAATGGTAGATATGGATTTTTTTGGGGAGGGGAGGAGGGCTTGGTTTTTTGCTTTGTATGATTTTGAAAATGGGGACAAGACCAGGGCATGCAAGGACACATCTCAAACCACAACCACTAAGTCCCATTTCCATTCAAGACAAACGATTACGAATTACATTGAAGAACAGAATTAACAGATATATAAATGAAAGTAATGTATGGAGGAATAGTTGAGATGGTTTCTGAAAAGGGAAATTGTAACTCACAGGAGGAACCCTGACTATGTGAAAAAGGATGCCTTGTCACATAGCATTTGGTTTCCAAAGGACTTTAACAAGTTTCTGTGTTGAAAGACTGTAAAGTAACTCAGTCCCCCTGGGATACAAGGAAGGCCTTCAATAAATTAGGAGAATGGTTAAAACAGAAGCAGAAAAATTGTAAATAAATGGTGAGATTTCTCAATATAGAGAGCCTCTAGAAATTATCTGTGCAAATCTGTATTAAGGTGTGTATTTAAGTGATTCAATGTTTCATGCACTACTCAGGATAGCAAAACTAAAATCCTGAGAATAGGATTTCACAATATATGCACAATATGCAAAAAATGTCACCATAGGCAAAATTATAAGGTATGTAAGGATGATGATACATATAAGAGTTTCTGAACAGACTGACTGTATAGACCAGGAATCTTCAGTCAGGAAAACTCAGTGTCAGTGAGAGACAGAACAGAGCAGTGTGCAGACGAACAAAGAGTTTTCACAGTTTCCCAAAATACAGGATCAAAAGGGCACAAAATGACATAAATCAGAGCGAAGATGAAAGCAAGGTAAAGGGTTTGCTTTTCATACAACTCAAAATTAAGTTGTGGAACCCTGCCACAGTGTGTTGTGGATGGTACAAGTGTAAATGGGGTTAAACATCAGTCATATTAAAGGGAAGGAATAGCTGTGTCCCTCTCAGCAGACAGAGAGGCTGCGCAAGCACTGTAGAGTTGAAGCAAGGAGAATGGCTGCTCTCTGCACTGCTCAGCTGCTCTGGAACATAACACACCATGCCATGTCATACACTATAAACAGAATGAACTGGCCTTCCAACTCATGGGAGGGCTCAAAGACTTCACTAACAGTTCATTGTTTATTTCCTTAGCTGCAAAGGCTTACAGGAATTTAAGACTTTAAAAGAGATATATCATTACACAGCAACAATGTGGAAAGTTGTGCAACTGTCTGTAAGGTGGCGTTTAAAGTCAATGAAGTTCAAGTTTGGCAAAGGGAAGATGGTTTCTCTGTGGAACAAACACAAAGGACTACAGTGAAGCATCCTGGGACTTAAAAGAAACATAAAACTCATTCAAGTACTGGATGTGAATGCTCTCTCCAAGTTAACTTTGTACATTAAGAAAACAATACTATTTGATATACCACAAGGGCAGGCAGAGGTTATTGATATGGATTACAGACAATAGAATGCTCTTTCTCTTCCTCTTTTGCCAGCCACTCTGGCATGGAAATCAGTGTGATGGAATGCCAACCATTACACTCAGCAGTCTGCTTTTGCTGCCATCTTAATAACAAAATGTATCAGGTAATCTTTGAAGATGTGTCGCCCTGCTAAGCTTCACATTTTAATTTTTATAACAGATGCTTGGGGTTTTTTCTGCTTTTTAAAAATAGTAAATAAAATAATTTTCAAATAAACAGGATGCAGGAAATACATGGGGCCTGTAACACTGCCCCCCTAGAAATGAACAAATGAAAAGTGTTTTAATATTATCTGCATAAATCAGCTTGTTAAAGCTCTGCCGCTTTTTTTCTCCCTGAACCTCTTATGATTGTCTCAGTCATACTATGCATGTGTTTTAACAAAACTCCTCTTTCTTGGGATTGTATAAATGGATAAACAAAAAAGAAAACAAAAGAAATCAATAAATGCAAAGGTCAGATACAATTCGATTTTATTATAGCTACCGTGCCAAGTTAAGTTCATCCAAGACTCTAGTATAGGGAAAATTCACTATGTCAACCTATGATCCATTTTGCACACTGAAGAACACACTAGTCACTTGGTTTGAAAACCAACATTTATCTGCATATTTCCCCAAACACTGTAACAGTGAATATTTTAACACCATGGTTTCATTCTCCTCACTACCGGCTGGCCTCCTAATAATTTTTCTTACATTGATATGTGCATATTTTGAAGGTAATGCTTTCCTGTAAAGCAACCTTAAATTAATAACATTTTGGTTTTTAATTATAACTACATTATAAACATTTTGTTCAAATAATTACTTGCATTTGCTCTGCTATGCTATCTATACAGAAAATAATATCTTAGAGATATATAGGAATAAGAGCTATTGATATATACAATCAAAAGTAAGCAGCTTTTATTCTGCTATTTTTAAGAACAGATACTTTTTGTGTTTAGCAGAATATTAAAATGGAGACTTCACATGCAGTTGAGTTCCTTTCCATTTATGAAAATACATTAATATGCTGACAAACTATAGCACTTAAATTGCTTGAAAATGTCAGGGCCAGAGCAACACCAGAAATTTAGTTTAATAAATTTCACTATTCACAATCTATTCAGATATGTTTGACATATAGTAACCCTGCTCTTTAAATGCCCTTTATACTTGACAAAAATGAGTACAGATACTTACCTTGTAGGAAAAGTTCACACATTTATGCCACATAATTTATTAACATGCCTTACTGACTAGACCAAATTAAGCTGCTGTTAGATAGAATTAACCTAAGTTGAGTTCCTAATGAAATGAACTTACATGCTGTCAATTCACTACAGATTCATAAATAATATAATAAGGTTTTGGCTTATGATCTGAGCATTTATTTAAAAATATGATTAACTAGAAAGAAAACAAAGCATAGCACAATCTTTCCTCATTTGTCTCCACTCAAGATATTTTATCTTAAAAATATCTTAAAAATTCTCACTATAGATATTACAGTGCATCAGAATACCCAATTTAGTAGGCTTTCACATCTTTGTGATTCCTGAAATATGTCTGATTTTGAAGTCTGATTAGTAGAACTCTCTTCAGTAGACTGCAAAATTTTTCAAATGCAGTATTTCAAACTTAAATAAAATAACTCAGGCGCACAGTTTTGAATAGTCTAATAAAAATCTCTGTTTACTAAAACCACAGTAAACTGTTTGAAAATTTATAATGCAAAAAACCCCTTAACTTAGATAACAGCTTCTTTACTCCAGTTTTGTTTTCTGCTAGTGATTAGAGTCATTTGAAATAATCACAATAAACTCTGAAATTAAACAAGCCATAGTCTCAGCTCTGTATTCTCTTCAAATTGGCCATACAATTTTGGCTAACCATCTCAGTTTTAACCTGATTGAACCCTACTGCAACTGAACTTCAATATTGAGCCCACTAAAAAAAAAATTCTGAAAACCAGAAACAAAATTTTGAAAAACAACATTTTAAAAAACCCAAACAAAGCCACACCTAAATTCCATGGGTTGTGGTAGTGATGCTTCCCCCTAAAGAAGAATTTGTTCTTTAAAAATGTCATTTTGCAACCTATTTTCCTCTCTTAGATACTGAATTACATACAGCACAAAATAGAACTATATATTCTATCAAATTAGCAGCAAGGCAATCAGAATGGGCTTAATCCAACAGGATATTATTCTGCCATTATATTTCACTTATTGAATGCTGAAACTTGCCTGCATTCAAGGCAACATGCTATACATGAGATGTGTACTTTCTTCAAGCCCAAAAGTTTTCAAGACTTTGTTAAAAATCAACATTAGTGGCTCAGACATCATATTGCCAAAAATGTTACGCTTTTGTTCTTGCTGATTTAATTTTTTAAAAAATCAATTAATAAAAATTAAACCATATTCATTTTAACTCTGGTTGTTCAAGCAAAATGGACAAGGTTAGTGTGGTCAGTTTGTATAGCTACTAATGAGAGGGAAATGCACCTCACTTTGAGAAGTCCTGCTGAAGTAGACAGTGGCAGGGGAGTGTGTATCTTTGATGTACCTATACTGTTCATAAACCCTTTCTAATATTTACTTTTAATAAAACTTTCCATACTCAGCTGAAATTTTAAATCAAGCATTTTTATTGTTAGATAATGGAGTATGAGCCAAAGAGCTTAATGACTTTTCAAAATGTGTAGGAAAATGAAAAGTAGTATTAGCTCTCAAACAAAAGTAATAAAAGGAAACACTTAAAAGATAGGAGAAGGAATATTGCTTCAGTTTCTGTCCGGATACTAGTATAGAAATGGAAGGCAAAATGGGAATATGTACTGGTAAAATTGCCTACATGCTGTCATATAAATAAATTGGGTGAAACACCAAAGAACTGAAATTTTCTCCATCCTGAGTCATACTGGCTATGAAATGAAATACCGTACAAACCTATACACAACACCAAAGGCTCATTCATTTCATATTTTAATGTAAGAGAAGATTTTACACTGATACTGTGATTCTGAGCCAAACATCTCAAAATAATTTTAATTAAGTTATACTAACACAGCTAAAAAGGGGCTCAAGAGGTAACTGAAATCCAGTTGGGTTTTTTTTTTTTTTCCATCTAACTACCTCTACTGAATTTTTAAAAGAATTTACTGTTATTACCCTGAATCTGCTTTTACTGTATCTGCCATGGGTATTGAATCCTATCACTAGACTTTCGTGAAACAAGAATGGTAAAGCATAATAATATAGGCAGAAGATGGGGAGAAAATAAATCCCCAAAATGCCCAGGGTGGTAGAGGTTTACATTTCTGCTCTTCATTTCTTGTTTGTTCTAGCCACTCAAATCAGGGGTTGCAAAAGGGGTTCTGCTATGGGAAACCAGTGAGTTAATAGCTTTTGCAGCCTCCTGTGATGCAGTGCAGGTAAGATTCCATTGGATCCAAACTGGGAAAGGCCCTCCTGCACTGCTGTGCTTCACAGTGGAAACCAGACAGGTCATCTGCCTGGTCCCACACTCGGGGGAACCAGGTCACCGTATAACAGACATTCACATTCCTCTTGCATCATTTCTTCATCTAAATTGACAGGCAGTCTAAAACCTGAGCATTAGTGCTTCGCTGTCAATTTTCGATGATTCTGGCAGTTCTAGCTCAGAATGGTTCATTAAACCACAAAGGATTAATTAAAATCAGAAAATCTGAAAGATTCAAGAGTACTGAGAAATTCCCTTACCATTTTTATAAAAGTTCATCCTTGGCCAGGATCCTTATCTTTTAAACTTGCTCTTGGCTTGCACTTAAACAAGTGCAATGTTGCATTTCAGAATGGATGTGAAGACTCTGATGTGAGGAAGGACCTTCCTAAGCCTTATGGCTAGCAAAGACTGCTCCTTTTCTAAACAATTTCAGTGTTCATACTTATGAACATAATGAATGATTCACATACTGCATTTGCTATTGCAATTCTTAATAAGTTCAACTACTGTAATTTATCTTTTTCAATTCTGTTTAATGTGGTACAATACCTTGCCCTGATAAACATGGAAATATATTGGCCTGAAAAGACTAGAAAATGTAGAGTGAAATTTGGAAAATGGACTTACCTTTCTTGTACAGTGCAGACTCTATCAACTGTGGAAATCAGCTCATCTCCCCACACTTTTTCAGAGTAACACTGAAGCTACAAGTTGAACACCATGCTAACACAGTACAGTATTACAGCACTTAGAGAAAGGTGTTCCGAGTCAATCACCATGAACAGCAAAGCAGTTGAATTTGAATACTTTGGTTTAGCTTGAATTTCCATTCTCAGAGATGCAGTCCTGAGAGACTTATGACAATATGTGTTTCCCCAGAGCTTTGAACTGTACTACCTATTCATTGCCTAAGATTGATGTTGATTTTTGTGGAGCATTTCCTTTTGGTCTAGCTCTAAATTTTCTTTTTCCTCGCTTTGACTTGTATACTATTCATAAACTTGTAAAAAGACACACCTAATCCTGAAATTTCCATACTTGCCTTGAGCTTCATGCTCTTAGACTCCTTGCCTAAAGCATTTACAGATTTTATTTGGACTTGATAGTCCCTAAGAAAACCACAGTAAACAAAAAGATAAGATTCACATGAAACTACATTATGAACTAGCTGATCTAGAGGAGAAATCAAACCATGTTCTAAAAACTGGAAGTTTAAAGTAAGTTCTTCACTTATAAAAAAGAAAACACATATTTAAATAATTAAACATGCATGGCAGATTCTAAACTGCTCTTTTACTTGCTTCCACCACTCAGATCCTGAAAGTGAGTTCTCTCCCTCTGTAACATTGCTTTAAGCCTCAGTGCTCACCTGTTCTATTCTTCTCAAGATGAAATCTTACCTCTTTCATTTTTCACTACCAACATACCTCAGGCTGTAATGCAGGACAAACACAAGGTCAGCCATTTTCCCTTTACAGAGATTTAATGCACTTGTATTCCTTTTCAAGCATATTCTTTGTTGTTGAAAAAAAAGTTGCAAAAGTCAAAAACAGTCAACACTATTGAAAGCCTTTTGAATGACGTTAAAAAAAAAATCATGCAATATACATCCTACTAAGGTAAAATAATTAATTTTTCTATTTGATCTTCACAGAGATTACAAGTGTCCTTAATAACAGTATGAAGATCTCCTACTCAGAGGACTCTGAACCCTCCCTTCCTCTGTTCTGCAGCCTCTGAGGCTTCTACAGCCACATCAAAGTACATCTGACCATGTGAAATAATTCAGGTTTCTTCTCCTACCATTCTCTTAGAAACAGAAATATTAGAGGAGGGTAAAGAACCATCTTCTCCAGACACTGAACCTGTATCCTATAACTCCCGTAGCAACCAATACAGCATGCTAGGAAAAAGAACAGTAACAGATCTCAGCATGGTTGAACTTTGGAGGGACCTCTGGAGGTCACCTTGTCCAACTCCCCTGCTGAAGTAGTGTCACCAAAAGCCAATTGCTCAGGACCAAGTCCAGACAGCTTTTGAGTATCTCCATGGATGGAGACTGCCATACAAATCAGAGCAACTTGTGCCAGGGCTCAGGCACCCTCACAGTGGAACAGTTCTGATACTCAGATTACACCTCCTGTGTTTTACCTTGTGCCCATTGCCTCTGGTTCTGTCGCTTGGCATAGCTGAAAAGAACCTGGCTCTGCCTTTGCATCCTTTCCTCAAATATTTGTAGAATATTGGTGAATTTTCCTCTGGAGCTTTATCCAGGTTGAACAGTTCTGGCTCTCTCAGACTTTCCTAACAGGAGAGATGTTCCAGTTCCTTAATCAACTTCGTGGCCATGTGCTGGTCTCTCTCCAGTAGCTCCATGTCTCTCTTGTATTGAGGAGCCCAGAACTGGACACAGCACTTCAAAGGTGGCCTCACCAGGGCTGAGTACAGAATACAGATCACCTCCCTCAACATGCCAGCAGTGCTTCTCCCAGGGCAGATCAGGATACCCTTAGCCTCCTTTGCTGCAAGGGCACATTGCTGGCTCCTGCTCACCTTGCTGTCCACCAGCACCTCCTGGTTCTTTGCTCTAAGAAATCTACAAACTCTTACCTGTAAAACTGCACAAAACACAAGATGCCTGGTGATCTCAGGCATTTCTTTATTCAAGTTAGTAGAAGATTTTTCACATGATGATTTGGCTGTTGGAATTTCAATGGCCATAATGAATAAACTTTCTTATACAAATACACACATACATGCACATGTGCATGCTCACACACACAGGCACACAGAGGTTTGCATTCATGCACGTATTTATGCTGTTAACCAGGAATCCCTTTTAGCTAAACATCTGGCTAATCCAAATTCCTCTCCTCCAGCCCCTTTAAAGGATTCAAAAGTACTCCACTGTATGGACATACAGGATGGACAGTAGGATTGTAGGATGGGAAAAAATTTTCATTTTGCAAGACAATATCAGTAGCATAATTTTTCAGATCTTTCTTACCTATGAGCTCACAAATGCCAAACAATACAGGCTTATGTGGATAGTAAGGATATTCCTATTATTTCAGTTTTACATTGGCATTTTATCTCATAATTAACTTGTGTTATTTTTAAAACATTTTATAAATGTACTTGGTGTCAATTTTTTCTCTCTCATTTTATTTTCACGGTATTCAGCCTGTGCCATAAACAGTTGTCTGTAAAGCAGCATTCTGTAACCTGGTATAAGAATCTGTGTAATAAGACATGACACAATCACATTTTGCTTTTTTCTGCTACTATTATACACAGAGAAAACAACATGCTGTAGTTGTATATATGGTTCTAAGAAATTTGTAATCACAAACACAGAAAAAGTAAGTAAAGTCCAGGTAAGCAGAGAGTTTTAATCCACAGAAGAGAGTGACAGGCACCAACAGAGTAACTTATCTTTACCCCTTTTTGCTTTCAAAAATATTACCATTAATACTAATAAAATTGGAAATTAAAAATTTTGTGCTATTGTTCCCCACAATTCAATTTCTTTACATTATTTCTCCTTCTTCTCTATTCTTTCATTTCTAAATCTCATTTCATTTAGATGAAAGAGCACAAAATAATAGTTGCATTTCCAATGTAGAACAGCTGCCAGTTCCTTTGTTCCTCTCTCGTCTTTTTTTATGTTGCACACCAAAAATCACAAATTGACAAACAATGTGATCATCATGTTCTTCTCTTAATAACGACTCTTTATATTACAGCAGCTTAGTCAGCCTCTACCTTCAGAGCAGAGTGCATTCCCTGCTGTCTTGGCAAATGTGTTGTTTGACCACTTTTCAGGCTCAGATGTTCCCTGCATGCCCAATAGGTAGATTCAGATACTTAGTTTAGAGTGAAGCCATTAAACAAACAGCACTGAAAGGCTTATTTGCCAGGGATCAGTAATGGCCTCCATTTACTATAGTTTTCTATAAAATCTGCCTCTGCTACATTGTTTGCTATTGGGAAAAGGAATGAAACAACACAGCAAAATGTCAAAGCTGTCAAGAAACACAAATTCAATTTATTGTTACTGAAATAATGGAAACTTCTATGTAGAAGATCAATGAGAATGGGAGATCCTGTACCAAGAATGAATGCAGAGAAATTGCTGATATTATTAGAGAAGTAGGTTCTAGGCAAAATCACATAACTGTGAGCCTAACTTAGCATGCGTAACAGGAAACCAAATGCTTTTGAATTTGGTAGTCTCTATTCCTCAGAAAAACATTTGATGTATTTTTATTCTCAAATACACAGCCTAAATAAACCCAAAACCAACAAACCTTATATTGTAGATTGATAAGTGTCAAGGACACTACAGAAACACTAATCCCCTAGATTAACTCTGGAAGAAGCAAACAGGAATCACCATAATTTAAACAGAGTCTAGACAAACAAAACTACATCTTCAGTGATGGTTTTCTTTTTTGGAAGGAAATATCACAAAATTAAAGAGATCAGATAAAAAAACTGAAAAGATCAAAGATGAAAGGTGTGAAATTTTCTTAATTAAAATGGCAGGAATGTCTGGCAATCACCTGCTGAGAAAGGGTACTGGGAATAATGAATACATAGAAACTCACACACACAGAAACAGCAAAGAATATAATATATGATGGAGGTAGAAAGCATAAAGATAAACTAAAACTTGCCAAAAACTGAAACTGAGCTGGACCTTACATAAGTTTCAAACACAGAGAGAAAAGAAGAGTGACAGACTACAAGTGAGAAACAGGACCATTTTACAAATACTGCAGCTGCCACCAAAACCCTTTGTCTTATTAGCACTGGAAAAGCGTGTTAAAACTTCTAGGGTTTTCCTAGACAGTCATGTGTCTGTGTAATTTTGTAATAGGCTTCATAGTTCATTTGCTTCTATTTTAAAACAGCATTATGCTCTTTTAAGCATAAAATTTACACTGGTATGATGCCTTAAGAAGCCACCTGAAAACAGAGACCAGACCTGAGTAAAGGAATAAAGGTGGGGATTTATTTGAAGGGCCTTCAAGGTACACCCCAAGGAGCCAGAGGCTGCTGCCAAAATGGACCCCAAGATGGATGACAGGTCATGAGCTCTTTACAACTTTATAGGTTTGGTTCATTTGCATACCAGGGTTAATTCTCCAATTATAGCTTCAGTGTAATGATGTAATTCCCCTCAGCTTGCCCCCCCTTTCAGAGGCTTTTGGTTTACACTTTTTGGGCCTAGCACACTCTGGGTGTCCTTGAAGAGCAGGCCCAGAGAGGCTTTGTGTTCTGGCTTACAATAGATGTATTTAAGTATTCTATTACCACCAGCTGTGGGCCATTAGCTGTTATCACCTGCTAATGACCCACCCCTGATAACAGACAACGGGCCATCAAGAAACCACCACATGACTCATGGACTTATCTCACCCTATTGTGAGATAATCCACCCAGAAGGGGGGAGCCAGGCATTCCCACCGGGATATAAGCTGCCCTTAGAACTGTCTAGCCTTAGCCCTGTCTGCTGGGTGACCAGAGGGCAAGAGCCACCACAGACCTTCAGCTGCAGACTGAACCTTCCATTGGATCATCCCTTCAACTGGACCACTTCCTCTGGACTGCTTCCACCACCCTAATAGGGTATCAGGTTGTATCTGACTTTGTCAGAGCTTTTTGTTTATATTGTTTTTCTTATTTCTAATTTTTTCTATTAATCTCAATCCTGACTTGTGATCTCCCACTGGTTTGTTTTCAAACCAATACACTTTGTTATGACTACTCAGCACAAGAGAGCAGAAATTAACAGGCTACAAGAAACCTCAGAGTTACACACTAAGCAATACAGAATTTTGAAACATATAAAAGTTAAAACCTAAGGCATCAGGTAAAATAAAGATAAAATATGATTTGTTTCTATAATGAACCAAAGAGTGGGCTCTGATTAAAAAAAAATAAAAAGTTTCCACCCAGATAGAAGACAATAGGTATAGCAGGGAAGTAGCAGACTGCAGCTTAAGCAGAAAAACTGAAACTACTCTTAGGAGAACAGAGCTCAGAACCTGGGCTCAGAGATAATGAAGAAGAAAACAGGACCAAATGATGCAAATTCACTAAAATTCACGAAGGCAATGAGAGACTGAAAACCCACCTGTCAGATCATGGTGGGTGGGCGAGGGTTGTGTCAGGCCATTTTTCTTCTACTTTGACTCCATACTAAGCTTTTATTATTAAGAGGTTAAATATTCTATTTTATAGGTGTTTTCTACCAAAACCTGGGATGTAACTTATTTTGAAGACTTTTGGTCTTCTCTGGTTAAAGAAAACCATACAGAATATCATGACCAGATAACTTCCTGCAATCTAGTCAGATTAAGAGGCTACCAGCTATGAGGGTATTTATGCATCCTTGTGTTAAGGCTCCCTGAGAAAACCCCAGATTTCAACATCCATTTCACCTGAAGATCAGGAAAGACATATAACCCCATATGACCATTTTCATATAAAATACATAAAGAAAACTTTCTGCTAGCTGTCCTAGTATTTCTTTATATAGAGATTGCTTTTTCCTTGGGGAAGGAATGATTCTTACCAGCTAGTCAGGCAGGGCTCTCACTTTCGGAAATACCTTAGCACACTGAAAAGTCTACTGCAGGCCTACAAATTATCATTGACACCTAACAGAAGTATAAGAGAAAATACTGTGTGTAGTTCTTTGTGAGTATATGACACAAATTAGCCACAAAGGTCCCTCTGAGGTGACAGTGCAGTCAAGGGAATGTAGTGGGTAGAGCCCAGCTGGCTCCAGATAAGACCCCTCCACTCTCTTGCTCCCACCCCCTCATCAGGATGGTAGAGAGAAGAAGGGAATATGTGAGCAAACACATGGGTTAACATTAGGACAGTAAAATGAAGAAAAAAAGTCATGCAAAAGCAATCACCACCTGCAGGCAGGTGCCCAGCCACTGAGCAACATCTGCTTTGGAAAAACTTCCTCCCATTTTATTGTGGAGCATAATGTTATATGGTATAAGATATCCTTTTGGTCACCCAGTATCAGCTGTCTCAGCTTGACCGCACCCAGTCTATTCACTGAGGGGTAAGAAAAAGAAAGAGAGAAGCAATTGATGCTGTGTAAACAATGTTCAGCAACAGCCAAATCATCTCCATATTAGCACACTGCTTGGGTCACCAGTCTAAAACACATCACTATACAAGCTGCTGTGAGGAAAATTAGCCAGACTCAGTAGGGACAATCGATACATATTGGCACCTTGCATTTATCATACAAAATTTCTCAGATGCATTATAACAGTAGTTGATGCAATGCTTACTGCAAGTCAGTGCGTGGAAACACAATTGCCACTAAAGATGTTGATATGTGAAGTCATGCAAACACTAGAGAAAATGGTGACAGAGATAAGAAATAAACCCCAAAAATTACTGTAACAGAATACTGTAAAAACACAGCTGTGAGAGTAAAGATTTTTTTTTTTTTTATTGTCAACAATTCAGGAAGCACTACATGGTTACAGAAAATTAAATAAACTACCTTAGTTTACCTCATAGCAACATGGCTGTTTTCGGTTACTGAGTTTGTATTTATCAGAAATGGCAACAATTTGCTCCACTTTCCACCCAAAGCACAGAAGTTTAATCAGTAAAAGTAATTTTCAGTGGGATTTAGCAGCAAATTGTCTTCTTTTATTCTGAAGAGAAACTCATGGATTTGCATTTTAATAGGATGAAGTTATACACCCAAAACTTCATGTTTGTGGCATAAACCTCTCTGCTGCTGAAAAAACTGAGAAAAATCACACATACATAAAATAGGGACAGATGAATATTCAGATCACTTTTATCTATTAAAACATGATAAGAATTTTGCATAACGTGCTTTTTTCTCATGTAGATTGAGTTATGTGATTAGATTGATACAGTTGATGGCTCAAAAATTACCTTTATCAAAAGCAACCAAGTTAACAGATGAATAAATTGATAGTTAAAGGAGATCAGCCCTTCATTTTAGCTGTGGGTTGAGGGGAATGCATAAAGAAACTCAAGACAATTTTTGTGCAGACTCATCAATTGCATAAACAACCAGTCTGCAAGAGATGAATCTACAGTTACCAAATACAGAAGGAAAGAGTGGAGAAAAATCTAGAAAACTGCTGGTTGAGAGGATCATTTCAGTAATCATTGCATGAATTGCTCGACTAGTACACACATGCTGTCAAATACACCTCTGCCTTGTCAAATTTCTGGTTCTTCCTGGAGTGGAAAGGATCCTGACTAAACTACATGGAAGTAATTGCTCTTGCACAATCCCCCTTTTGGTTTACACCATCAGGTTGAACTACAAAGGAAGATCAGAGGCCATGACCTGGTATCTGCTGGTACATGGTTAGCACATTACCTTTTCCAAGGGGTAAACCCTAGCTCTTTGCTCTTCTTCATTGCCTATAGGGAGTGTAGTGGCCACTATTCATGACTCGTAGATATAATTCTACCTTGAAAAAGAGAGTGAAAGGAAGGGGTAAACCAGACCAATAAGCCACACAAATGTTATGTGTGAAACCTTTTTTTAATGAAGAAAATATGCCTGTATGCATTTTCAGTCCAAGCAGATACTCTGCCATCAAGCTTGTTACACAAGATCCCAGAGTACACTTATTCAATTGATGATTGCAGCCTATTACTTTAGTCCGTTTTTGGCCTGGCTCCATGGGGTCCCACGTGCTCCCACAGAGCACAGGCAGGGTAAGTAAAGTCAGTAACAAGGAGTTGAGAAGGGCATTGCGATCATCCTGGCAGAGCATGGGTTTATTCAACTGCACTCTTCAGAATCTCCAAGCAAATATCATGAGAAAAAAGGAATGCTGGGTTTTTCCCGGGCTTCAAGGAGGAGGGATTAGGGGAATGGGGACCAGTAGGGAAGCTCAGGGGGAGTGGTGAAAGGCCGAGGCCAACAGCCAACCAGGGAAGCCAAACAGGGAGATTGACAACAACAGGATGCGGCAGGAACTCTGTGGTTGTCCCAAAACCACGCAGATCGCTGTCTACCACAGCAGCCATTCCTCCCAGGCTTTGGGACTCTGCTTGGAAGCAGTGCAATGTTCAAGTCAGTGTCTGGAAGGAGCTCAAAGTGTTTTGATGACAGATGTTTGGGATGCAAGCATTGAAGAGCATTGCTGCATTAAGTCACTTCACTGTAGTTTAAGCTTTAAGCTTTGCTGGAATGGACTGATACAAAACACATCCCCTAAGGGCTCATGAAAGTTGTCTGCCAACTGCTCAAGCCTTACTTCTCACTTATCATCAACAAGACCTGCTGAAATTTTGTAAATAGGATCTCAAAGAGCTACACAGAGGAATTATTGAAATGCCATCTTCACAGATGATGCCATCTGCTGAGATTTGTTTCTTCCAGAAAAACAGCAATTATTTCTTTTTGTCATTTGTACAGCATGAAGTAATAAACCTATAGCTACACGTCTCAAAGCTGTATACATTTTAAATTGCATCAACTTTTAAGGTATCAGTGTGAAGGCATAGCTCAATCAAACACTACAGACCCTGTGTAGCAGGCTGTCCATCCCATAATGCTGCCTGCTGCCAATTTGAAGGTAATAATCTCTTTATAAAAAGAGCTTCCAGACTGGACCATGAATAATAGGCAAGATAAGGTGAAGTACCTGAGAAGTTACCTGAGAAAGTGATATGCACATACACACTATCACATTTTCAGGTAACTCAGGAAATTTGGGACTGTGAGAAACAATTGGATAAAAAGGACTGAACATGATCAGTAGAAGGAATCATCCCAAATGTCTATAACTGTCCTGGATTTTGCACACTAAATATGAAGAAGAGACAATTTGTTAATGCAGCCAAGGGAATCACAGTTGTCAAAGAGTGAAAGCATCACAAAGACTGAAAATTTTAACCCAGGAAAACTCCCATAGCAGCACACACATCAAGATAAGGTATCAAGGAGATGTCTTGCCAACAAAAATGGGCTGTAGCTGTTGCCAGGGTCCTGTGGTAACATGCAGGAACTGTGGACTAATTGCATGTCAACATCAACCACAAACTGAAGATCTTAACATCTGGTCAACCTGGCAGCTATGGGAAAACAAAAATCCTCACAGATGAAAGACAAAATCTGATCTTGCAGGCCTGCCAATATTGTCAAAAGAAAAATGATCACCTGGAGTTGAACTTGCAAATTCATAAAAGCAACTTGCATGCAAGTTCAAAACAATGCCATCCTTTTCTAAAATGTTCTTCAAAATAAGGAAATAATCTCCACAGAAACAGAACCATATCTTTGCATATCATCAAATCATACCTTTCCATATCACCAAAACAGCATCTCGTTTCTAGTAAAATTACGGTACTTTTGTATAGGGTAATTTTGAGGGCTGATGAGGAAGAGGCCTGGAATGATTTGACAGAAAGGCATCAAAAAACCAAAAGAACTGTTGCAGTTCTTTCAGTCTTTTCTCATATGAGAGATGTTCCAACCCCTTGATAATCTTTGTGGCTCTCTACTGGAGATGTTCCAGTTAGTCTAGAGGTTTCTTGTACTGGACAGGTACAGAACTAGTCACATTAATTCAGATACAGCCTCCCCAGTACTGAATAGAGAGGATGAATCCCCACCCATGCACTGTGAGGGTGCATAACTGGCTCACAGCTTGCTTCCCACCAGAAATCCAAGGTTCTCCTTTGCCAAGCTGTACTCCAGTCAGCTGACACCACAATGTACTTGCACAAGGGATTATTATTCCTCAGTTGCAGGACTTTGCAATACCCCTTTTTGAACTTCATGACATCATTTCTCCAGTCTGTTGAGGTCCCTCTGGATGGCAGCAAAACACTGTGGAGAATTAGCCACTTTTCAGTTTTGAGTCAATCTAAGCGCTTGCTGAGGGTGCATTCTGTTCCATCATCCAGGTCACTGTTGAAGAGGTTGAACAGTATTGGACCCACCAGTAAATTCTGGGGCACCTCACTAGTTACTGGCCTCCAACCAAACTTTGTATCACTGATCATAACACTTTGGCCAGATCATTCAGACTTTTTTTAATCCACCTCACTGTGAACTTCTATATACACCTCTACTTTGTCAGTTTTTCTGTGATAATGTCATAGGTGACAGTGTCAAAATCTTTACTGAAGTCATGGTAAACAGCATCTACTGCTCTCCCTTGTCCACCAAGCTGGTCACCCAATTGCAGAGGCTGTGAGGCTGGTCAGGTATGATTTCCTCTTTTAAATCCCTCTTGATGATTTCTGGTTTCTTTCTTGGCCTCCATGTATTTGGAAATTTTTTCCAGGAGGCTTTTTTGCATCACCTTCCCAGTGACTCAGGTGAGGTTGTCTAACCCATAGTTTCACAGATCTTTTCTTCATGCCCTTCTCAAAGATGGTGATATTTGCTCTCTTCCAGTCTTCAGGAACCTCTCCTAATTGCCATGACCATTCAAAGATAATTAACAGTGACCTCACAATGGCATCAGATAGTTTTCTCAGCACTCCTGGGTGCAACCCATCAAACCCCAGAGAATTATATATGACCAGTGTGTTTAAAGGATCCCTAACCTAATCCTTCTCACAGAATCTCAGAATTAACTAGGTTGGAAAAGACTTTTGAGATCATCAAGTCCAACATATGACCTAACACCACCTTATCAACTAGACCATGGCACTAAGTGCCACATCCAGTCTGTTTTTTTAAACACCCCAGGGATGGTGACTCCACCAGTGGCAAGTATTCCTTTCTCCAGAGTTTTCCTCTGCTTAGGAACCTGGGATTCCTGAAGGCTGGTCTTATGGTATCCTGGTTTTTGCCAGGCCAGGGTTGATTTTTGCAACAGCTGGGAGGGGGCATGGCCAGTACCCTAATGCTGTTTCATACCAACTCACATCATTGCCAGGGGAGAGGGAAAAGGACTCTCTCTCACTTCCCAGGAGAAGGGTTTTCCTTCCAGTCAAAAAAGCTCGTGGGACGGAGTGGTGCGGCATTTGTTTATTGTTGGGCATTTCAGCTCAGCACAGTGGGAAATGGCAGCAGACACTCTTGTGTTTTACAGGTTGACAAAGAGGAGAGAAAGAGCTTGAACAAACTCCCTAGAGGCACTGGAATAGAAAAACTTCTGGTATCACACAGGAATACGTGATTTGCACTTTTCAGAAACAGATTTTTTTACAGTATATCTATTCATTTGAGCCACCAGTTTACTCTAAAAATTGAATTATATCAAATTATTTTCTTTTCAATTTATCTTTTGTTTCCCAAAGCCTTACTTCTCTCCATAGGAAATATTAGTAAAAAAGAAAAGGAAATATTTCGTCCATACTAAACAGAAATCTGAATTCAAATCTCTTATTAAATTCTCCAAATTCAGAGTTTGCTTACATCCCTCTACCCCATATGTCTTTTTTAGAAATGATCTCAAAAGAACAAGACAGAAAAATTTTCAGTGATGCCTTGGTATCTTGGTAATCTTTTAATTTGCTGAGGATGCTATCTGGTTAGCTTCAAGCATATAGTACACACAAGTCTGAGTTCAGGCACTGAAATTATGAAACTATTAAAATGCTTTTGAGAGAAGCATTCCATAAAGCCAAATTCAGAGGGGATTTCAGTGAGAAAGTGGCACAACCATCATCATTTAAGATCAGCAACAGACTTTGCTTTTTTCCTTTCTTTCAGACTCAGAATCTTCAGGAGTTTGATTTCCCCAAGCACACTGAGGAACTCTGGTTATTTTTAGCTGCATAAAAGAGCTTCTAGAGAACACAGTTAAATCCATGCATATCAAGAATTTATTGTAAACAAGAAACAGGAATAATCTATTTGGCTCAGCATCCTGATTCTGCTGAGAGTTTTGGAGTGCAAACTCATTGCTTTTAATGTTCTGAATCACTATGGCTGCTCTTAGCCAAGGCCTGTTGCACAGATGGCCCTGGGCCATGCACTTCTTAAAGTTCACTGGCATATTTTCTGCAAGAATACAGTGAAGCTAAATCATCACTAGTTTGGGTGATCTGTAGCTCTGTAATAAGGATAATGATCTTGGTATTTTGACATTATCTAATTAGAGTGAATTAAATTTTTAATCTTGTTTATAGTAATCAGTTTATATTGTGGACTGTTCATATATATGTGGAATGAAAATGCTTTTTTTTTAATGTAGAGATCATGTTATTAATAAGATTTCTCACACTTCTGTGAAGCACAGTCTTGTCAAAATGATTCAATTTACATAACCTTAAGTGTCCCCTTTGATTTGACACAGAAGATAATCAGTGAGAAAAAACCTTGATTTCTCACCAGCAATACCTTCTGGTCTGTGTACCTAACACAGTGAAGATATTTCTTGCTTTCTCATTTGAAGTTATTTTGTCATGGTGTTAGGAGACTTTATTGAAAAGTTTAATAGACAGTCTATTAATTTAATGTATTAGTATTTGCATTACTAATATTACTAAATTTATAATATTAAATACATGCTTACATACATACATGCATTTGTGAAATTATAACTTCTCTGAACCAACTCCAGTAAAATTTAAAATAGAAGCAGTAAAAATATCACTGAATACTGCTGGAGAAATACACATTTTCACAATCAATAAATCTGAAATTATAAATTTCAAAAATACTTCTCTTAATATCTTCCTAATAAAATATGAAGTGCAACCTGTAACTAAAAAAATCACCCAAATTAACATAACTTTTCAATATAGACTTATCAAGAAACATTCAGGAAACAGTACTGAAAATTTTTGTATTTATTTTATGTCTCCCATTCTACATTTTTAGTATTATAAATTTGGAATTTATTAGACATATTGAAAACATTTATTGCACATTTTTATTAATAGTCAAAGTTTAGATTTTACTACAACTAGCAAAATTCAAGATTTCTGTGTTCTGTATAAGCTGTTCTGGTTTGGGTTTTCCTCTTAAAGGATCACACAGTACTAACAATTATCTTCAGCAAGAATTCAAACTTGTTTCAAGTAGATAAATCAGTACTGAATTATCCAAAACACTTATGTGAACATACCCAGATATAAGGAAAATAATTAACAAATCAATAATATGACTGTAAGCATACTGATTAATATAATTAGAAAAAACCAAACAAAATGTGTCATTCTTCACTATAATGCTCCTTGTGCATACCTCTTTCCTCTCAGTTAATATCTCAAATGCTGCAGTGCCCAAGATAATCATCTGCAGCCTTTTCAACACAGATTGACTTTAAAAGAATAACACAAGCCAGCAGTACACAATTACAGGAATGTTTTAGCTTTTCCTTGATGCTATCACTTATCTGTATTGTTTAGCCTTGAAGACCTAACAAGAACACATTCTTAGATGGTAAGGGCTACTGACACACCAGTAACAAATAATCCTACAGGGCAACACTGGATACTTTCAGCAAAATATATGAAGTCTCATATGTATTTCTTTTTTGATCAATGGATTAGGCAAGACTGTCTGTTATATAGAAAGACATAATTACGGTATATTGAAATTAGATTAAAACTGGTTTACCAATGTAATTCCATTTTTCTCTTTACCTGGAAAAACCTTTTTAAAAAAATCAAAAATCACATTCAAAATAAACATGACAGAACCAAATAGGTTACAAAAACCATAATACAAACATTTGTGTGAGCACATCTCCTTTTCTGCCAAACCACTAAACCATTATTTATTTTCAAAAGAAGAGTAACTGTCTATGGAAAAACACCTGAATTCTAAAAAGGCAAGAAAGTAGTAAAACAATAAGAATATGATAAGCATCTTCATGGTAGAAATATAAACACTAAGATAATATGATGCAAGAGCAAAAATCATGTAAGGCATAGGCTTTACCAGAAAAAGGCAATATAACAGAAGTAGTCAAATAAGTATATACAAAGTGGCACAAATATTTTTGCATTAAAATTTCCTGCAGAAAGAAATATATATTTGAGCTCTATTATATTTCACCAAGGTGATGATAGCATTTGTTAAATCCTAAAGCAGGTTAGAAGGGGTAAGGCAGTAAAGATGGTAATAACAGAGTTTAATTACTCCAAGCAGTCTGATAAGAAATCATGACAAAATATGCTGAAGGGACTACATTTTTAGATACTGTAAATAATGGTTTCTTGGATCCATTAGAGACACTACAAGAGATTTAACTCTTGGTTTTACATTAAGCTAGGCAAAGAATATGTTTCAATATTTCAATATATAATTATTTAAATAACCCCAAAACATTAAAACCACTGACTATAATATACTCATATTCAGTGGTCTCCTGGGAGCAAATCATACTTAAAAATCCACCAGAAGGTTTAACTTCATCAGGACAAGGTTAGTAAGGATAAAAACAAATGGAAAACTCAATGGGATAAATGCTTGCATGTTGCAGAACACTTCCACAGAGTTCCATAACTACATATGATCGAGTAGGAAAAAGTCAAGCACAACTTTAAAAAAAATAACGAAGACAAAAGAAAACACTGACTGTCAAAGCAGCAGAATAAAGAAGATGATTAATCAAAGTTTTTCAGGCCAAAATATGGCTGATGGTTTAAAAGTAATATCTTGTAAATTAAATCTACTATTAGGCATATTTAAAAATGTTCTGAGATATATTTTATTTTAGGCTGAAAAAAGTACTTAAACCATAAAATCATAGAACACTCCAGGTTGGAAGAAATCTCACAAGATCATTTGGTAAAACCTTTCATGTGAAAGGGAATGTAGATGAGATTATCTAGCACCCTGTCCAATCACATATTGAGGACCTCCAGTGACAGGCACTCCACCATCTCCCTGGGGAGGTTGTTCTATGCTCATCAAAACTTTCTAATATATGAAAACTAGGAAGCCTGGAATTCTGCAAAAATGTTATATAGATTTTTAATTAAATCATGTAACAATATAGAGGAAAGTGGCAAATACAATACTGGCATTTCAAAAGGGACAATGAAAGGCCAAAATGACTGAGGCAAACTAAAGCCCAGTAAATCTATATTCTGAAGAACAATCCTGAATGTTGTAATAAAGGATATAAGTAGCAAAACCATGAGACAATATGACATAAAGAATCTAAAATTTTGTTTAAGGAAGTAAATGCTTCCCCAGTAATTAGTATCCCTTGAACACATTAATGGTCCAATATAAGAGGGTCACCCAAAACCTGAGCCAACCTAATTTCCAAAAATGTTTTGACATTGTTCCAAAGCAAAGGTTCTTAAAGAAAATTGTGGGAAATACAGGAGGGGGTCTTTTTGGGTAGGTGGTGAACAAACTGGATAAAATGAAAGACAAAAATTGCCAATACTAGGTGAGTTTTCACACTGGTCAGATGCAATAAATTTTGCCCACTGCGTCTTATGCTGTTAAACACATTCACAAATTATCTGACAATGTAAGAAATGCTGATGCTAAAAAGTGTGCTGATCAAAACAAGCTAGTCAGAACAGGCAAAGCATCTCCCCACTCAAGAGACAGGACCCCTGATTTCAGGGTAATAATTAATTAGATAAGAGCAGAGCCTGTAGACCATGACCTATCAATCTAAAGAAGAACAAGTACCAGTATATGTGACAGGAGCCAATGAAATATTGACATGTAGAAGTATTTTTGGTGATGTGACAAATACTTATTTAGTGTATAAAAGTGAATAAATATATAAAATAACTTGTATAATAATAAGTGGTGCTCTTAATTAAGATAAGCATTCAATAATGCAAAGATGGAGTCAAAGCATATCCTAAGTAGGACAGCAGAAAGTAAATACTTGTCAGGATCTAAGACTGTCATGTCAAGATTCAAAAAGAAGTCAGATGCTCTTCAAGATCCAAAATTCATTTCAAATCACCAAAAACTCTAAAAGACCCTTTCTGAATACTGTAAATCACAACCCTGGCAACAGAGTGGACTTAGAAGATGTACAATGTGTGTAGGAAAAGACAAATTAAAAGGGAGATGCATGAATATAAGGACAAACATTTTCATCCCATTTTTAAAAAAATACAGATTCTGAAATTGATACAAACAGGAACAACTCACAGTTTCAGCAATGTAGCACTAAAACCACGATGAGAATCTGGATAAAAGAGTCAACAGTGTTCATTTTTTATTTTCTGTACCACAGCAGAACCTTTAACTCTAGTTCATAGCCACTACAAGCTAAACACTTGTATTTCACTATACCCAGAGGGAAGACTTATGCTTGGTAACTGGCTTACACTTAGTCTATTGTGAGCTAGAGCTTAAACTGATGGATCAGATAATTCTTTAAATTATATCAAATAGGAAATATCCTTTGGACAATTCCTAGACAGATTTATGATCTAATGGAAAAAAAAAAAAAAAACCAAAACCAAAAAACTCCTATAACCAGTCTGCCTTAAAAATGATTTTACAGAACAAATGATTTTTAATAGTTAAATGTGAAAATTTCAGATATGTTGTGGAACAACAGGAAATGTATGGAAATTCAAGAACTGGTCCCTCTAAGGTTTCAAGCTACCCATTGTTGGTTATACCACTGTAGCAAACAGTTGCAGCCATGCAACACTCTACTATGCCTTGCAATCCTGTGACAGATTGGATGTTCTTTCCTTTGTTGGCTTCCCCAGGAATCTTCTCAGGCTGGACACTGCAGCCCAGGGAGTATTAACTGGGTCAGGACAACTGTAATTTGCTCACATCCAACGATTACTGGAGTAGGATGTTAAAGAATCACATACATATTATAATACTATAAATTATAATGTGAAAGCTGCTGTCAGAGCCCAAGATTTATCAGATAAGGTGAATGCCAGATAATCAAATCTAAAAGACTGCGCACAGATTGTACTAAATTCTCCCACTGCTTTGCAATGCTCTGGCAAGGGAAATGGATCATAAACTGTTTCTAACTAGACAGTTACAGAGGGGTTACTGTTGTGTTAGTCTGTGGAAGCACAGCAGCTGTAACACAGAGCAAATTGCTTTCGGATCATTCAAAATTAAGGGTCTGACTCTGTATTTGGTAACACCTGTTCCACACTGTCCATTTTTTCACTCAGTGCCACGGAATTGTGGATGAATTATTAAAAGAGAAAGAATGTAATTTGGTATGTTTTAACACTTGGTTATTAAAATGTTTAAAACATTTTTATCTACATATGAACATATCTGAGAATATCTTAAAACTGAGCAGTACATATGGCTGTGATATATTATCTCTTTTTCATAGGAAAACTATATGTGTTCTTGCATATGCACAGTGTATTTTACACATTTATATTTAAAGTACAAGCCCACTAGACTACTATGGTTTCCTGGTCTGAGTCTTTAAATGTATAATGATTTCCATCTCACCTTAGTTACAACATTAACACACTATGATCCTGAGCATATCGCTCAATTATCTGTTGCCATTTCCCCATTGGTAACATATTGATGCCCACATATATATTTGCACACATTCCACCCAATCTTTTGTCTTTATTTAGAAGATTGCTCTCCTGGTACAGAAGCTTCCTTTCCTTCTGAAACTTCCCTGTTTTAATACTCACAAAGTTTAATTATAGAGAGCTGCTTCACTTGAAAAGGAATATGGAGATATAATGACATTTCACATTCTAAATACTAAAATACTATTAAGTCTAGAAATATAAATTACTGAGGCAATTATAGCAGCAGAAATAACAGTATTACTGCAATCAACTGCTGCTGTAGGTATTTGAAAACAATCTTTAATTTCCCTTTGAGTGTACCAGTCTTCTCTGCAGAGAAAAAGCTATTGTAAACAATTAACAATACTAAAGCTAGCATGAAATTAATTATTCTGAAACATGTCTTGAGATTTCAAAAATAATACCTTTTTTTAACTTCTATCAAAAGGGTTTTTTTCCTGTGTGTAATTTGGTTTCTCTTGTTGATTTTTATGTCTTAAAAAACAGTGATCATTAACAGCTTTAAAACCACAATATTTTAAAAAGATGATACTGCTTAACTGTTTAGCTGATTTTGCCATTTACCTGTAGCAGGTCTAAAGTATTCCCATCATATTCTTTATCAAAGAAATAGGATAGAATATAAAGATAAGTAATAAACAAAGCTGGCCCAGAACTGAAGGGGATTTTTTCTCTGTGTAGAGACAGCAGGACAAGATGTCTGCCAGCCAGCTATTTATAGTTTAGCTTTCATTCTGACTGTTCAGCAGTGCCTTCCTACACTGTCAGATGAATCCACTAAACTTTGAAAAGAACAGCCTACAGTCATAGAAATCATTTCTTGCTGTACATGAAACAGATTGTAGTGCTTGAACTTGGATGAATACATTCAAGGTGTTTCAGTGCATGTATTTGTAACCTTGTTTTCTACCCACAACTTCAGAGCCTTCAGAATTCATACAAAGTCAAATACTTTTTCCATCTTTGGCCTGTGGATAGCTAAGAGGACTGTAGATGTGTAAGAGGAAGAAGTGGCAGAGACAAACTGTTATGGTCTGATTACAACCCCCATTTCCCATCCTCCTGTGCCACTCAGAGAGAGAAGATAGAGGAGTTTAGAGTGAAGCTGTCTGGGACACAAAGGAAGAATTATCCACTGCTCTCCCCCTGCCCACAGAGCCAGTCATCTCAACAGGGAATGTAAACATATGGGCCAGGCAGAGTTTCCCCTTGGTAAATCCATGCTGGCTGTTCCCAAGGACCTGCTTGTCCTTCTTTTGTTTCTATATTTGTTTCAGGAATATAGTAGTGATGTTGACCTGATCACCTCATGCTTACCCATCTTCCTCCTTGGCTTTTTGAAGATGAACATGACCTCACATTTGTCTTTTTCCTCTGTCATCAGCTCTAGGCTTTCAGAGGTAGTGGAGAGTGGCCTTGTGATAACATCAGCCAGGGGTTCATGCTTGTAAGCATCCTTCTAGATCTGTGGTACTTAATTCCTTAAGTTTACTTAGGTAGTCCACAACTTTATCTTGCTCTAGTGTTTCTTGCCACCAACCACAGACACCAGGCCGTGATTTGGGAGGTCTGATATCTTCTGGATAGTGAAGAAATCTATTGGGTATTATGGCATTGCTTCTCCAGATGTTAAAAATATTCTTTTAAATACTCACTGCTTGAGGGTAAGGCTCTAATCTCCTGAAGATAGCTGTGGCAGAGACCAGGGAAATCTGTAGAATTGTTGCACCTTGCCGTATGTATTGAGGGTGCTCTGACTCTAAGGAATACCAAATAATAACAGAAACAAAAGGAAATATGTGGAAAAAAGGCATGGACATTTGAGATCTGATTAGGAAAATGTGTAGGAAATCATCAGAGGAGACAATATCTTACCCTGAGGGCTTCATAGATCACCTCAAACTTTAATCAAAATGAAAGTAAGAGGAATCTAGCATAGAAATGAATCATTTAACATGAGCCAATTCCAGAAATACGGGACTCTCATGTCAACAGTTTCTGGTACTGACAGCTAGAAGTTCCTGTTAGTCAGAAACTGAAGGAGTCTGGGGTCTGAAGTCACTGTTCTCTGCAACTTCCACGGTATGGGAAGGTAGGAGAGCCAACAGCAAAGTGAACTACTCCTTTGAGAGAAGGAGCTAAAACAAGACAATGTATTATTAGGTGAATACTGCAGATATCACAAGGGTCATTATCCAGCTTGACTCCAAGAGCGATCAGAGCACTTGTCAGAAACAGCTGAGTCTCAGCTGGAGCAGAAATCTCCCTTGAAGCAAACTGCAGGACAAAGGTCAGAAACAGACCTGTTCTCTTTCAGGGATGATGAAGGTTTTACAATAGAAGACTGACTGCCTGGGTCTAAACTGATGGGAAAGAAACTTTCTGGAGTGGTTTCCTACTGCTGGGATTGAAAAGCCCACATAAAGAGTACTTGGACAGGCAGTTCTCCATTCCCTGACAAAAAGGAAAAAACCCATCCTTTATAGACTATATTTGTCTTGTAGCCTACAGACTTTGTCATGGAAGCCAAGGAAAATTGAAGTTCCCTAAAGCTACAAAAGCATAAAAGTTAAGCAAAATAAGATACTAAGATCAAAATGAACACAAAAATCACAAATAAGTAAAGAAAATTAAGTGAAATAAAAGGCTGATGTCATCTCAAAGAGAAAGAATGCTGCAAGAAAGCTCAGTGGAAAACAAAAGGCAACTCAGAGTAGAGGATATATTTTTGACTTTTTGGGGAAGTTATAGGAACATAAGCTTTCCAAGTCTTAATAGAGGTGAAGTTTCACCAGCTTGAGCACTTGTACATGTCCCACATCTATTACCTAACTTAGATAACAAGCATGAACCACAACATCTCACCTATTAATCCTGCATTAAGAATAGAATTGAACTGCAACATTCTCAAAGAAAGCCCATGTTGATATGGCAATCCAACACATGCAGGTTAATTTTTAGCAGTAAATTACCTTTAAATCCTTGTGTTTCATAGCTATTTGAACTTCCCTAAGGTAAATTTATTTTTCTGGGTTTTATTTGGCCTTCAGATAGTAAAGAGCTATTTATCATCTCAAAATTCATTCTCATATACACAATATAATTATATGCCTCAAACAAATGGCTTCTTTACTTGCTTCAAAATACACTACATGAACGGAACTTCTCTAAGCCTTCACTATAAATTCTTTGGAGTATTCCCCAAAAATGTCTCTTCACTTCTAGAAGACAGGTCATTTAAACATTGAAAATATATTTTTCATATATCTCATTAGTATAGAACATTTCTTGAAGATACACTTCTGTAGTAAATAAAATTCTATATACAAGTCAGGATAAAATATTCCAGATGAAGGTATATTTTGTGTATGAACGTTTGAATAAAGGGATAAGTTGTATAACTATGAATACTCCTTGATGTGTTCTTTTAATGTCAGTATGAGCTACTTAGAAGTACACTTTTTGCTGAATATTTTACAACCTGAAAAAGCACCTACTCACAGGAACTTTTAAGGTGGATTTCAACAGTCTTGTCACATCATTGTTTAGTGTGCAATTTATTATAAGGTGAAAGCAATCTAGAAATGCTGCATTACAGTAACAGAATCAAAAACATGCCAGTGCTTGAAATTACTCTATTTGCCTCATGATAAGATGACCTTCACTTACTGAAGAATGGAACAGAAATAAAAAGGTGTAATCAATTGCAAGGGGTGAAGCCTACCTGAAAGTATGGCTTAAAAAATGAAAACTGAACTACGTATGTCCAGTTTTCACAGTGCATTGGGGAAACAAAACCCCTGCAGGGTAACTTTGCTACAGTTGTGGGGTGACACCAATCCAAAGATCCCTGTTCAGATAAATTAAATCTGCAATACACCAACGCAGCACTAAGAGTTTAATTAATTTATTTCACTACGTGTGAAAAACCTACAAACACTCACAGATAGTCTTTGTTATGTAATGGTGAACAGTTTTACATTCTGGAAACACATTTGGGAACGAGACAAGAATTAAATAATCCAGCCAATAGGTTGGCTTTAGATAAGTGAAAGTCAGAGACTGACTTGGAGCTTTATGACTAGTGAGGCCACCGGCACCTTATGTCAATTTAATTTTAAAAATTTATACACAACTATGACAATGGCCCCTTAGATGCAGAGGTGCACTCCATACTGAGACACCTGACAAGATGTAGAAGGCTGAGCCAGCTGCAGTGGGAGCTGTACTGCACAATGGCCATGCTGCTGGGAGCTGGATTGAGTGTGCCCTGGGGACATGGTGCCAGTCTCAAAAGAATTACAGGGCCTGGGTCATTGATCTGTGTAAGCATGAAGAGTTTGAGTGTCATAAACTGGAAGAGAAGTTGTTACCTATACTCCTCCTGCTTTGGGAGAAAAGGATACTGGAAGTCACTTAAGTGATGTGTATCTGTTATTGTGACTACCCCAAAATCCTTGTCTCCAGCTCTCTGCATGACCCTGTGCATGTTCTTCTTCCCTAGCTCTATACAAGCTCCACTGCATATTAATTCTCATCCCTGCATACTGTGGTTACCCAAACTGCATACAGACCCCCACAGATTCAAGCTCCTGTGCTATCTCTCATTCATTAATGCACTTTCACAGGTTAGCTTTCTCTTGCCTGGTCTATTTTTACACATACCTGTCTATGCCAGCACAGGATGCAAACAGAGCCTCCTTCATTTTGGAACAGATTGCAGTTATACTTTTCACATCTTCATATAACTAGCACCTGAGGTAACAGTTACCTTTTCTAATTTGATCATATTTTCTCCTTTACTCTGACTAATCAAGACAGGATTTCAGATAATGATTTTTGACCATAATGCTCTTTTTGTTCACTTACCATAGTCCCACACATGAGAAATACCCTGCAAGGGACTATAGTCATCCCTTAGATTCAACTCTTAAAATGTTGTAAGTAATTTTTATTTTTTGCGTGGTTTAAATCTTTTCATTTATATGGTATTCAACATGCCACTAAAAAACCCACAAACTTAAATAAAAATAAAGAAGAACAATAAAAACATACCTGTTTTGCTGCATAAGGATGAGGCAAACCACCAACAAATATGGATCCTGTTTCAAGCCAATAAGAACTGGACCAGAAAGTTCTAGTTATACTTGTGTTTGAAGATACCTTCAGGACTGACATTTCTGCTTCGCATGGTACCATGCTCTGCCTGCACAAAGTCAGAAATAGGCATTTTACCACCATATATTGTTTACATTACTGTCTATCTGACAAATTAATTAGGTTGTTAGTAAACCAACAAGGAAAGAAAGTAAAGTAAATAGCTGTTTTATATTATAGAACTATAAATATAAAAGAAGCTATTTAACAAGCTATTTGACATGTCTTTGGGGTTTGAAATTCCATTAAAATGAAGCCATATTGTAAATCTGGAAGTGTAATTGCTAAAAAAACCAAAACACATAAATGACTGAATAAAAAGAGTTAGACAATTTTTATCAATTGCAAGAGGACTTTGTAAATTGAAAAAAATACATCTATTGAACTGAAATATTTTAAATATCTTTCTTTTTTATCACACACACAAAATGCAAACCACAAAAGCAATTTAAAACAAACTGCATTTTGGAAAGTGCAGAGGTACTATAATAATCTGTAATACTTATCTTCAAAAGCATCATTCCTAAAGCTGTAGTTGTTAATGTAAGGCCCTGAAATTAATATATACATTCCCATTTCCCTCCCCCACTCACATACCCTCTTAAAAGAGTTGCTATTAACAACATGCATAAATTCTCAACAGCAAACAGAAGGTACCAGGCAAAGAATTTGGTTTCTTTCAATTTTTTTTAGTTACCTAAAGGTCATTTGCATTCCAATAACCAACTGTCAGCAATCACTTTATCTTCATGTAAGAAAGGACAGTAAAGAAATATCAGAACTAAACCAGTCTCTCATGGAGGAATTTCTTTCAGCCTATCCTTTTCTCTGTACATGAAATGAATGAGAGTTCAATCAGCTCTGCATTTAAAGATATTCAAGTGCCTTTGTAATAAGGGTGTCACAAAAAAATCCATGTGAAAATAGTACAAATAAAAAACCCAAAAAAACCAAAAACCCCAAAACAAAACAAAAAAACCCCAAACCACAAACCAACAACCCACAGCTCTAGTAGGTAAAGCATGAATTCAGTTTATCTCTGACAATGCAAAATTAACTTCTGAAAATTCATACAAAAAAGAGCATAAAAAGGTTTCTTAACTATTTTCTGTCAAATAGTTATATATGGTTTCTCACATACTATTTCTTAAAGTCCTCCATGTGTTTTTAACTGAGAGAATGGAGAGCTAATGTTTGTAACATTTGCAAACAGTTCTTCATGTTTTCCATGTAATTCTGTTGTGAGATCCTGCCAGAACATCATGTAAACATAGTGATATATATTTAAAGAAAGACCTATAAATAGTTGTGTATGCGAGGTGGCCTGTCCAGCCTATAGGGAATAACTTCAGATGAAGAATAAAAAATTTTGGTTTGTGGCTAAAATCAAGAATGAAGAAGAGAAATAAATTGGGGTTTTGATTCTGTGGACTGAAAACTAGCATCTTAATGTAACGATTCAGGGGGTTTTTTGTTCTCCCCTCAATTTTTTTTGAACTTCATAATTAATAGCTAACATGAATGCAGAAAAGGAGCTAAATGTATCTAGAATCAAGGAGAGAAATGTTTTTCCTACCACGTTTTTTGGATATTATAAAATGGCTGTATGTCTAAGCACACACAGAAGGTTCTGCAGCATGCCTCTTTCAGTAATGGCTTACAAAGGATATTTGCTGATAATGTGTGTAACCAGCGCAGTCATTCTCTGTAGCTCTATTTGCAATGGTCAAGAAATTTTTACTAGTGCTTGAACCCAGTGTGGCATCTTGGATATATTGTTCTACAGAAAAGAGTGGCAGTGAGACTCAAAGAAAAAAAAATATGATTTTGTAAATATTTAAAATTTCTTCTTTTTCTGATAAAATGATATTGTAATTATGAATAAAAGCATAATAATAAGATAACAATATTTCAGAAATGTTTTAAATCAGACTTGTTTTAATGCAACATAATTCTTGAGTGGAAGACAGGGAGGGAGGGACAGGATTTTCTTTTAAACTATTTGACAGACGTGTTAAGTGAAGTACAGCTGCTCAAACTTCTCTTTTGTTTTTCTCTTAATTACTATATCTTCTACAGGTTTTGAGGTGTTTATGCTGTAAGCAGTTACATGACCATATATGTAATTCCATCACACAAACACAATATTGATGTAGTTCTTTCCACATTAGCTTTAGACATAATTTTTTAGCTTGTCCTTAATAGCTTATATGATTGATATGTAAAATTGTTTTTGTGTGCATATATTAAAAAAATTTTGAAATTAATTCCCAGTATTTGGTGTCAGAAAACAAGTTAATACAATTCAAAGCATGAGCTGCCTTTGCCCTAAGCTTGTTAGAATGTCAGCCATGCACCTCTGATTGTGTTTGATTGAATCTAGCAGGGTCTGGCCAAATTAGAATAATGACTTTAAACCATTATTGTTTAGTGTTTGCTGATGATACAATCACTGGGTCATATATGCACTCTATGAAATTTCCATCAGGCTTTAAAATACTTTTTCTACAATCAGCACACTGGGTGCTTTAAAGGTCAAATAAGATGACAGGGCTTTTTGCATAATTATAAATGTGGAAATGCATACAGCCACTCTCAAGCACTTTTGCTGGGTAAGCTACCAGTAATTGTGCCTCAGTCCAAGCCAGCAATAATAGTTCACAGTTTCCTCATTTGTAATCACACAAATGCAGTGATTAAATACTGGCCTATTAATTATAACCTGAAGATGAATTCTGTCTAAACAGTACTAAATCCATTGCTCAATGCCTCGCGGGTTAGAAGAATGGAAAGGTCAGACAATAATTTGATAACTGTTGATATAATAGTCCCTAAACATGGCAATGTCTGTATGAAATCCAAGTCCCTTTACATAATGTGTTCACTTTCTGACATTTTTTGTGATGACAAAATGACATTTTTAGGATTATCATTAAATGGTAAAATGGCCACAAAACAAATGGTGGAAGAGGAGGAGGGAAAGGGGGGTGTTCAGAAAAAGTATAGTGTCAGTCATGCTGTGCAGCCTTGTGGGGAATAAAAATGCTTTAACCTGTTTTTTGGGGGGTTTTTTTGTTTTTTTTTTTTGGTTTTTTTTTCTGATAGAAAAGGGAATATTTTGTTCAAGAAACAAGACTGAAACTTTCACCTGTCTCTAGAAATTTTACTTGAATGTTACCATGCTAAACAACAATAAATAATTCACTAATACCATTGAACTGTTTAGGCTGTAATATTAACATTCAATCTATTAAACAAAAGCAACTTAGTTATGTTTAATTATTATTTATAGATATCTTAGCCTAAAAAGATACAACTTGTTTTTCACTTGGTATCTGGAGGTTTATATTTTCTGGTTTCATACTCAAACTGCTCATTGCAGTACAATGTTTATTTTTGTAAAACTGCGACAAAACAGTTAACCTAATGTCACTACAATCAAGAGATATTTTTTCTTAATGCACCTTTTAAAGGTGGGATCAATTTTAACCTAGAACTTGTTTTGAAATCTTTAAGGCTTTTCAAGGGTGTTTGAGACAAATTTAGGAATGGAACATTTGGACCTCTTTACTCAGAGAGTTTTACAGGTGTCAGCATTAGAGGTTTTCAAAAACCGACTGAATAAAGCCCTCAGCAACCTGTTTTGACCTTGCCTGGTCCTGCTGTGAGCAGGAGGTTGGGCTAAAGACCTCCTGAAGTCCTTTCTGGCCTGAATCACCCTACAATTCTATAATCCGGAGACACCTTCCTTCAGCAAAGAAAACCCCTGCAATCCCATGCTAGTAACATTTACAGAATAGGGCAGAATCTCTTATTACCTGCAGTAGATTTATTTAGATAGAACATATACCAGTTCACTCACAGTCATCACATTTTCACTCTGCAGTAAGATGCATAATTGTAGACTGCTCTCACCTGTTGGTGCTGATTTTGCCCTACTGAGACACCAGGTAACACACAATTTCATGTTGCCGATGAACTAATTAGTCAACAATATATTTTCTTCTTATTCCCTCTGACAGAGACTCATATTTCCTGGGCCTGAAGCTGATTTCTTTGTCTGGTCCTAGATTTAACTATGATTTAACTAAACAAATAAGAGCAATGACGATAATGATATAAATTTATAACACAAGGAGGGGAGAAAATAAACTTTGTTTAGTATTCAAATAAATAAATAAATAAATACAGCACCTCCTTTTCTTTTCACAGAACTTACACTTACACTATAACACTAAAAAGGTCCACAACTTGAGTTTCAACTCCTGGCATGGAATCTTCCATAGTTACACAAAGTCATCACTGCTTCTGTTACAGTTACTATGGAAGTTAGGTATTACCTCCAACTCTGAAACTCATAAAGTTCACTGGTTAGTGCAATTCAGGAATCATTTCAAACTCATGTTCCTAAACTATTTTTCCATAAGTGTTTTTATAGACATGACCTGAGTCATGTCCAGTTTGCCCCAGTCCAGAAACCAGCCTTCAAAATTTTAGTTTAATTTACTACTGCAGATGTAGCGAAAGAAATACAATTATCTATATCTCTGTCCCTTTCTGTCTTCACAGTTTCTTGCTTCTAGTATCTTGCTGCTCACTTCATAGCAACCATAGATACTACTTCTGGAAATTAAACTTAGAAAACTATATGCAGTTATTTAAACTTGATATAGATATAAGTAAAGTATCACTTAGCGAAAACTTAGTTCAAATTGGAGAACTGTACTCAAGAACTCAGGCAGTAGAAAGTTTAGAGTTGGATCTAGACTTGCAACACTGTAATTTTAAGTGAAACCTAAAGACTGTTTTTAATAAGAAGGTAGTTCCACTGTGGGAATTCATATTTACGTTGACTCTGCAGGTCAGAGTCTCTATACCCTATCTGTGTTCTCCTTAATGTAAGTTCTATGCTTATGACATGTGGCCAAAGCAAGCACAGAACACTGAAGCCACTTTTAGTATCCATAGGTACCCTTTGATGTTCCATAGAAAATAATACAGAACAAAGTCTGATATATTGTTATTGGCCTCTTATTAGAGCCCTGTTTTACTGTTTTATGTTTCTGTCCTTGCGATAAGTTGTTTCAGAAGATAAAGTAGAAAATTTTCACTCTTATAAGTGACACTAATGATCTCTTTTGAGATCTAAAGCAAAATAAAGTAGCTATGACAGAAACATTTTTAGCATTTTTTTAAGTTAAACAATCTCAGCCAGAAAACATCACTATACACCACAGACTTGCCACTTGCATGACTCTAAATTTTAATGTCTGAGTGTCTGCTTTGATGTTAGAATTCTGAGAATGTGTAGAATGTGATCTGCACCCAAGATGTGGCATGACTAAGTAAGCTTTTATCTTAAAGAGGCTGTAAAACAACAGTTTGTATCAAATTAATTGGTGGTATTAAATCACTATTAACAGTTATTATGAGCAATTTAATATAATTAAATCCACTGTGTTCAATGACATTGCCAGGAAAAGGCAGTTGCTTATTCTCATAAGAAGTTTGAGAAAGATAGCCCATCTGGAAAATTAAAAAATATGTGCAACATCTTAAGCTTTGATTTCATAACAGGTTTTGCTTTCAGTTAAGATTTTTCTTTAACATCACATTGGTGCAAAATAAAATAACATTATTTAGCTGCAGAAAAGTGCACTAGGTTTTAAACTTTTGGGTTTTTTAGAAGGCTTGATCAGTGCAGGTTAAAGTTTCTCTTATACAGCTATGTAAGCAGAAGCAGCTTCTACTTTCACTACTCTCAATTTCTGAAAATTAAGTGCAAGATATAAAAATATTAATGTCAACTTTTTCTGATATGACTTCTAGGTTTTGTCCATTTCCACTATTCCTTTCCCCTTGAAATCTTAGTTCTTGCTGAATGAAGAAAGTAATTTCTGTAGTGACTTCAGAATGGCAAAAGGTGTTCTGCCACATGTGGCAATGCAGGACTGAGATCTTTCTCACACAGTTCAAAAGGAGTATCATGATGAAGCATCAGCAATGATCATTTACTTATAGAAATCCTGTTTCAGAAAGAAAATTAAATTGATAATTTTAAGAAGAAAAGCCTCAACATAACACTTTAAAGAAATTCTGAAGTTAGTGGAGGGCTGTGAATATTTACAGTTGATATTTTGGAACCTGGATAATCTCACTTGCATTTCTTATATAGTTACAGGTGTGGTTTCATTGGCAGCTTAGGCAAAAGACTCTATATGAGCCCTGGAAACATTAGTGAGTAGCCAAAAAAAGGAAGAAGAATAAAGTGGTTTAAATGTGGAAAAAACAACCAAGCCTTTTGAGGCCAAAAGTGTCCCTTTGAAAGCATTCTGAATTGTCTCCCTTTTGCTAGAGTGACTTATCCAAACAGACATGACCCCCTCCTTTAAGGAAAGACTTTATTTAGCACACAAGATAAAAGGCTGCCTTTTAAAATAATGAAAATAGAACAATAAGTATGATTAAATAAAAGCCTTGAAGGCAAATTTATGCTCTAACTTGAATACATTTTCTACCAGATACAGTTAGTCCTAAACAAAATCTCCTTCCTTCCATGGCCTTACAAGGCTCACCTTAGTGCTTGCCACCTACAGAAGGCAGACTCTGCCCTTTTTTTTTCAGGGTTTTCTCAGTCTGCGCTGTTGCTGCTGACACTCTGCAAACTCCATCCTGCCCTTCAGGGAGAAAAACCTTATTTGCTTTCAGAAGAGGTGCATCTCCCTGCCTCCAGATAACTCTGAGTGAAAGGGATTCATGTGGGATAAAGTAGAAAGCCAGCTTCCTTCTTACTAAGTAGAGGTACAGTGTACAGAAGTCACACAGCACAGTCTGAGTAAACAAGACTGCTATACTGTTTGTCCTGTTCTTTGCATATCCTCCTTTATTCAGTAGAGAAAAGGATTTCTTGCATCATCTTTCAAATACGCTGCCTCATATCCGCTGCAGAACAGTGACTTTAATAAAAATTTAGGTCTTCAGGTTTCTGGATGCAATGCACAGTGCCTAACAGCATTTTTCTCCCACTACAGAACTGGTTAATTGTTTTCATTTCTCTGTTTTCTGGGACATGTCTCAAATAATGGAGTGGTGAAAAGGTATCTAGCAGAAAAAAGATCTTTGATGTGAGAGTGAATTACACCTCTTCTACGTCTGTGCTGCTTGCTCAGTCCTGGGCATTACCTAAATACCTGCAACAGGGTTAGCATGGTCAGAAGTGAATCTTTATCCACATTTTATTTTCAGCTTTTTACTGAAGTACTGGCTGGGGTTGTCCAGAAAGAATGAACTGTATATACAAACTTCCAATCAATGCTGTGGGTTTAGGAAGAGGTGACCAGGATGAAGTGCATCTTAGGAAAATATTTAAGAAATAGAAGGGCTTGATTTAACTAAAATCTATGGTTTTCATAGACTTCAAACAAAATATTGATCATTTAAGATCTAGAAGAGGTCAAACTAGTGGTCCCCTTGTTGTCAAATAAGTTTTCCCTTCTGGTATGAAAATCTAAACCCAAGAAATTGTAGGAATTTTGGCTTAGATAAAAATGGTAGCTTATGTTACCTTATGCTGCTGTGTTCAAATCACATCATATATTCATCTGTAGAGAGGAAAAGAAGTTCTGTAATATATTTTTTTAAAACCTACACTGTTTGTTTTTCACTAAGCTTCCTCTGTGGTAGCTACTATATTTACTCCTTATTAATAGGCACATATTGTATAAAATATATTGCATGTGAAAACCTGAGTTCTTAAAATCACTTTGATTATGAAATCAAGGAGCTCAGTACATTTAAGTGTATAAAAGGAAATACTGGATTGTGTGTATTCAGTATGTTAGGTCTGCTTTCCCAAAACCAAAATTCATTCAGAAATAGGATACTGTTATATTCTATTAGTTTTTATAAGGAGAACATATTTTAAATGTATTTTAAAAGTCAGTTGATAATGTTACTACTTCACTTTTAAAAAAAGAAATTTGAGTTATTCTGCTTAGAAAATTTTGTATGTTCTGTGAAATGAATAATGTGAACAAAAAAGTTAAGAACTGTTGTATAGATCACATGGGATAGAACAGGATTTAAATGCACTTAAACAGAGAACCAGCTAAAGACATGTCCTGAGGAAAAGCCTACAGTAAATATATAACTTGTTGGGACAGTATCTCTAACAGATTAGTGATATGCAGCAGTCAGTAAGAGAGGCATGTTGTTTCTTTGTTTTTTCTAATGAACACAGACAAAGAAAGGAAATTTCTAATAAGGAAAAAGAAAAGAATAATTTCTTAATTTCTGAATAATCTGGAATTAAAATTATTAAATTAAATTATTGTTTCTCACATAAAGACACTTCAAAGAACTGTACAACCATTAGCTGTGGTACAGTAATTCTACTGTGGAAGTTTAAGATGTTCTCTTACAAAAAAATCATCCCAATTGGTATTTTTAAAATATCTAAGATTAACAGAAGATTACTGCAGTGATACACTGTACTTGAAACTTATTTCTGGTATTTGTGCACAAAAATGATCTTCAGTGTTATTCACAGAATTTATAAATGAATTTTTGCAGTTGAGGGGTAAACCCATNTGCTCTCTAACTGGCTAGCGGCTAGAGAGCCTGAGCCGGGCGTTTTGGCCTCTAAACCCTTTTGGGACACAACATAATTTTTATTCTCTTGAGTCTTAAACTCAGGAGAAGCCCGACTCAGTTGGGCTTCCTCTCCCTGACTGTCATTGACAGTCAGGGCGATCCGATTGCGGCACCGGGATTTGTTCTTTTCTGTGTCTTTTGTTTTTCCACTGGGGATTTCCGGACGCACCGGACTACTCCTAATAAACATCTTTGAGTGGATTCTGGTGCGAAGTTGTCTTTTTCCCGCACGACATTCAGCTACAGAAATCTATGCTTATTCACAAAGGAAACTGTGTACATTTAAATTCACAGGTGGTCTATCTCTTTCCTTAATAATTCTTCAGCACCAGATATAATGAATGCATTCTCAGTATTCAGCCTATGTATGGATCAGTTTGCTTGTCTGTGTTTTTAGTGAGATGCTGTTATTCTTCTCTAGCATCTACAAAGTCATTTCCACAGTGCTCTAAGCCATTAAAATGGGAGAATTATCATAGAATAATAGAATAATTAAGGCTGGGAAAGACCTCTTAAGATTACCAAGTCAAACCATTAACTTTGCAATCAAAGTTCATCACTAAATCACATCCCTAGGTGTCACCTCTAAATTTTTCAAATACCTCCATTGATGGTGACTCAACCACTTCTTTGGGCAGCCTTTTCCAGTGCTTAACAACCAATCCTGTGAAGAAATTTTTCCTAATATCCAACCTAAACTTCCCCTGGTGCAACTTGAGGCCATTTCCTCTTGTCTTGTTACTTGTAAGAAGGGACTGACTCCCACCTGGCTACAGCCTCCTTTCAGGTAGTTATAGAGAGCAACATGGTCTTCCCTGAACCTTCTTTTCTTCCAGCTAAACAACCCCAGCTCCCTTAGCCACTGCCTGAAATATTTGTTCTCCAGACCCTTCACCAGCTCCATTGCCCTTCTCTGGACACCCTCCAGCCCCTCAATGTTCTCCATGTAGTGAGGGGCCCAGACCTGGACACAACACTTGAGGTATAGCCTCCCAGTGCTGAGTGCAGGGGGACAATCACTGCCCTGGTCCTGCTGGCCACACTCTTGCTGATCCATGTCAGGATGCCACTGGCCTTCTCGGCCGCCTGGGCACACTGGCTCAAGTTCAGGCAGCACCCCCAGGTCTTTTTCCTCTGGAAGGCTTTCCAGCCACCACAAGCCTGTAGCAAGGCCTGGGGTTGTTGTGACCAGCTCATGCCCAGGCTCATTAGGTTCCTGGACAAAAGTATAATACCAGCTGAAAACCATTATTGATTGAACATTTATTCTTAAGAAGCACCATAATTTATTTTTAAACACTTCACCACCAAATATAAAAATACATTTAAATTATAAAGTATTTATGAGATAAAGTAAAAAATAAATCACAGGGGGGAATATTATTGGCTTGGTTCTCCCCCTACTTATCTGTGGAAGGATTAAAATCAAATTAACTTCCACTAAATGTACTATGCATCTTAGCAAAATGAACCACAAAAAACATTTATTCTGACAAGCAAGATTTCAAAACTTTTCCTCTATTTAGTGTTTTTTGATTCTTATTTGGCTTCAGTTTCACAGTTCATAAATCAGAATCTCCTTTGATTCTATTACTTCAATCCAGCATTACCACTTCCATGGTAATGTCATGCTCTACTAGTGGGCAGTAATAGTGTCACCACGTAACAGAAAGCTTCAGCCCCTAGAAAGTAGTTGTACACTTTTTGAGCTACTTGTGCCAACAGTCAATCTATGCTGTTACAAAGTCAGTATCTCTTTCTTTTCACAAGTATTTCATAATACCCTTTCTGGGGATATTGTTCATTTTTCCTGTTCATCTGCGTGACAGTTACCATACATATTTTACATTAAATTTCTTTATTTTTGTCCAAAATCCCCAAAACAAAGAGAAAAAAGAATCCTTCCAATTTTCTTCATACTTCATGATCAACTCATTCCTATTTTCCACTTTAAAAATCCAGGTCTTGACATCAGTATCAATATTTGCAATGTTTTAATTATTTTCATTTTCATTCCATATTAAATGAAAATACCTCTGTTTCTAAACCATATTCCCAAACCAGTTTGTTTTCATTGACTTAACATCTCTGCAATGTATATTGGACATTACGTAGCAGATATAACCTACTTAGGACTGAAGATCCAGTGAAATTTAGAAAATACAAATGTCATTTTATTACCAGTATTAATACATAATAAATAAATTGGGCTAAGTATAATAACCTGTACTTTTTCCAAGTAAGTGCCATTGATCTGGGAAAAGTTTCAGACCATATAAAAATTAGAAAATATTAGATAAGTCAGCACCTGTATTTCATTCACCCCTAGATTTACACTAGGCACTTTAGGAGGGACTGAAAAAAAGACCAACACAACTGTGGCTAAGAAAGTATGTTTGTGAGGACCCTGTCAATGGCCAGTTTAGAGGTCCAGCAACTTCCTAAACCTTTTGTATTTGTAACAAATATAAAACAAATATTAACCCTGCTGTGTCCAAGTATCTTAACTTGCAGCTAATGCAAGTCCATTGACAGATTTCTTGGGAGAGGCCAAGAAAATGAAGACCCTGAAGCTATTTTATATCAAGAATATATTTCTTACTGCACTTTATAAATATTAAATACACTTCTCTAATTAAGCAGCAGCAATTGCTAACAATATATTTTGACTCAAACTGGCTTTTGAGGATATGGCTCATTAAGCATGTTTTCATTAAGTAGAGTACATGACATTTACATGGTACATGAAACAAGAGATGAATGACTTCTTCACCCATCTGCTGTACTGCTGAAAATGAAGGTCAGACTTCGGCACCTTTGTGATAAAATAAAAGTAGGTATTTACTATAAAAGTGAAATAAAAAGAGCAAAAGATGAACAAAACAGAGAAGCGTCTGCAGGATTTGCTAACCACTTTATCTATCATCTTCCTATCTTACCTGCCTGAAAATATGAGGTTTGTAGCACGTTCTGAAGGATAATAAATACAGCATACTTTGCACCATATGGATTATCTCAGGCCCTCATAAAAAGCTGTCAAAACCAAGCAATATACAAGCTCCTGAGTGAGCATATGTTGTACTATGGCATGATTAGAGAGATCTTTTTCTGACTAGAGGAATCAGAAAACTTTTACATCTCAAAAGCAAGACAATCAATCATCAAAAGTCCTATAGGTAAGTAGTGCAAAGCTCAAATTACAAACAAAAGGAGTTAAAGGAGAGGAAGAAGACACTCGGAAAAGCAATTGCCAGAGTTTGTAATTAGTTTCTAAACTGATGGAGCACTCACACCAGATTTCTAATCCTAATGATCTTGGACAATTAGAAAAAATTCAAAGTGGATAGACTTATATTAAAGAAGGAAGTTGTACTCATGACATCTACTGCCTAATCAATTTATAAGTGGACAGATTTGTGAAAGCAATTGACAATTCTGATCTGAGACTAAAATAAAGATGCTTTTCATGTAATTGAGGAAAGTATTTTTATCAGTACTGAAATGGAGAGTAGTGGACCAAGAAAAGGCAAATTTCTAATATCACTGTATGCAGTTTGGTTTGTTTCTGCAATACATGTTATTTTATCAGCTTGTTTTGATGACAAAGATTGAAGAAGAAACATCTTAAAGCAGTTAATGAAGGCAGTTTTATAAAGGCTGGAATGAGAAGATTCTGGTTGAACAACTCCTGCACTACCAGTAAGAAAACTACCTTCACTACAAAACTACACATGTAAACCTTCCCTTCATTTCCTTCCCTTCATAATATCCTGCAGTAATTTAATCCCTGTGGAATATTTCCTATACCCATTTTTCACCGTAGCGCTTTCACTTTCCTGGTAATAATCTTAAGAAAACCAAAATAATAGTCAGGAATGTGGATGAAATATCTGCAATGAACTTTCATTAACAGACTTTGTACACATCTACAGTACTTTACATGTAAAATGGAACTCTCAGGCACTGCTCTGAGGCAAACCTTGGCTATGTGTTGGTTTTAGTAGCCAATGACATAAATTAGACTAATCTGATGTAAAAAGTTGTTTCCTAACCCAAATTATCCAAGTTATCCCAGATTTTGATGCAAATATGGTCCTTATATTGTATCCAAATGTATTAAATTACAACTTTTGTTGTCACCATATTCCATCATCATGAAAAATGTACTTCAGCAAAGCTGCTATTTTACATTAAGCATGAATATTGTGGTGAACTATGAGAACTGGATAAAGGACATTGACAGTAATATGCACGTTTATTTGCAAACATTAGACAATGTAACATTTATTTTATTCACATGATGAATTATTTCTGTGGGATAAAGGAAGAAGAAAAATGTTCTCCTGTAAGCAGAAAAAGAAGATACTATCACTAATTTTCATTGTACTTAAACTTGTATTAAACAACACTCACTACTTTTAAGTCTACTTCTTTAATTTAATATGATATTGTAGAGGTACTATACTCTTGGAAGATGGCTTATCTTCAGTAGCTGAAATGCATTGCTTTTTCTGAATTGAAAGGATATAACCCTTTCCATTACAGGACTAGATCAAAAGAGCTCAAAACAATTAGGATTACATTAAATAATAAGAATTAGCAATTTCTTTACAAAACTCCCCATATTGGTATTATCCACAATGTCTTTTCATAATACTTAACACATGCACAACAAAGAAAATCCCGTGTGCACATCCATTATGTTACCATATACAGTATTTCCTATGTTCCCATTTAACTTCACCAATTTCCCAGATACCATTGTTCCAAACTTGTTACTTATCTCACTGAAAATCAGTTCTGAGAAGATTAAATGTTTGCAAGCCTCTAGAAAGTTGCTGAATAAGTTACAGCAATTCTTCACTGAAGTTATTTTATTATGCTGTATTATACTGCGGTTGATTAAGTGAAATGGTAACTTTATAAAACAATTAACACATATTTCAAGGTTGAGTCTATCAAACAGAATTGTCAACAATATATATTTAATTTTCAATACAAGAAAAATACGTGTAAAGCATATATGCAGGATACAATTTTAATTATCTCAAGCACTTGTGAAAATGCATGAGATGACAGTGAGAAACAACTCCAAATCTTTCTGACATCTACATCACTAAGATTTAAAATCTTAGAATCTTAGAATCACATAATTGTTTAGGCTGGAAAAGACCATCAAGACCATCAAGATCAACTGTTAAACCAGCACTGCGAGTCCAACACTAAACCATGCCCCTAACTGCCATATCTACACCTGCATGACTTTTAAATATCTCCAGTGATGGTGACTCAGCCTGTTCCCTATGCAGCCTCTTTTAGTGTTTTACAACCCTTTCTGTGTTTTTTTTTTTTTTTTTTCCAAATGTCCAACCTAAACCTCCCCTGGTACAAATTGAAACCATTTCCTCTTGTCTGATTTCTTGTTACTTGGGGGAAAAGGCTGATCTCCACCTTGCGCTAGCCGCCTTTCAGGGAGCTGTAGGGACCTATAAGCCCTTCAGCATTTTTTCTTCCCAGCTAAATAGCCTCAGCTTCCTGAGCCACTTCTCATAAGACTCACCCAAGTGGCCTTGGCCAATTGATTCAGTCTGCCCAGATCCCTCTCCAGAGCCTTCTTACCCTCTGGCAAATCAACACTCCCACGACTTGGTGTCATCTCCAGAATGTCATCTTAAAACAATGTCCAGAACTATTTCCAGTATTCTAAAGTGAGTAGAATGATTAATTATTAATTGCTCAGTAATTAGCCTGAATCCCAAAAACGGTATACATTCCTTCTTTTTCAGCAGCAAAAATAAGTGTGGCCCATTTCCTGAGCTGTCCTGAAATAATTTCCTGCAAATGAAAGAAGGTAACTCATTCTTTCTTTCTTTTTAGGCTCAAAAGGAAAAGCAAAATATAGAGATTAGGTTGGTTTTCTTTTGTCATGGGCTATTGTCATTGGCTGATTTTCAGACTCAAGGTTTTTTCTGCTTGATGGAGGAGGGGGAAAATGCATAGAATAAGTGTACTTGTGTCATGGTAATTAGTGGATCTCTGAGGGATGAAAATGACATGGTAGTTTGAAGGCTTCAGTGCCAGGGAAAGGCTGTTTTTCGTAAAGACTTTCACATTACTGAGGGTTCAGGTACTCATATTTTTGTTATCTTGAGGATCTTATATCTTTATCAAAATGAACAAAAAAAGAATAACAATTGAATTCCAGTGGATTTAAATAATCCAAATAACTAGATATTTTATGTCTCCACTCCTTGTCCTCGTTCTCTATGTCGCATTTCTTTGTCCTCCTTGGCATCCTCTCTTAGTTGTCTTTAATGGGCTCTTGGAGTACTTGAGTATTTAGTCTCTATTCATATAGAAGCTGCTTGATGATTTTGTCATCTTTAGATCACTTCTCTAAAAACTATTTTCCAATTTACTCTCTCTATTTTGATATTGAGAGGGAGTCATAACCAGGAAATAAACATAACTCTGTATGTTATTAGATTTTAGAGCATCTCAGTTTTATCAGTGTCACAGAGACTGTTTTCTTCCTGGTTACAGGTTATGCTTGCTTTCAGCTTTGGTTAGCATGGTTTGGTTTACGGTGCTCCTTCCTGGGTGATATCCACAACCACAGTGGATTTCTGGCTCTTGTTCCTTGCATTATTTTGTGTAATGCTACTGAGTAGTCTGGACCTTGAGTGTGGTTTAACTTGCTGGAAAAAACTTATGATAGTGATGGTAGCTGAAATGCAGTAGCAAATTGTGTTTCTTCTCACTGAGTACTCACTGCCACATCTGGGAAGCAAGGTACAGTGTAACGGATATACACACTCCACTACATTTCACGTGGAAGGAAAGGGACACAGCGTTTCCCTGCAAAGGTTCTTCATTTAACAATATTTGGACAGATAGAGGTATACAATTCCTATGCCAGTAGAAGGTTTTTGTTCCTTCTGCACTCCTCCACAAACTTTTTAAGGACTAACTTACTCCTGAGAGACAAGCAGACAGCTAGCTTGCTTTCTTCTTGCTGGACAAGATGACTGGACCTATTTTAAGCTGCCAAATAGGAACCAGGCACCCAGAGAGCTCACTAGGTGCCTAACTTTCCTATAAAGTGAACCCAAAACTTTCTTCTTCAAGGCTCTGGATTCTATGAGCACAGATATTTGGTCATTAGATACGTCTATGTAAAAAAAAAAACATGGAAAGCCTACCTTATAGCTCACTTTCTTTTCATTTTATTCTCCTTCAGTTGCAAGTATTGTTACTTCCACAGGAATTATATACCCTATTATGAGTTGCAAGTTAGGGACACCAGTGAAACTCATGGTGCTGCTTTTGCCTATCCATTTATTTTCCAAGATTTTTCTATTAGTCACACTCTCATTGTTGGAAATTCAGCTATTTCCTGGACTGAGTAGCTTGGACCTACTGCACAGCATCTTCCCTGACTGAATGTTTATGTTTGCTACAGTAAATAATTTCAATGTGAAAAAATTTATTTCCACTAAGCACTCCAGGGATGTGATGAGCTCTGTCCAACTGTGGTTATAAACATTCCTTCCAAGGATGGTTGTGGCCCAGACTGCCATAACATGATTTTACTGTACATGTTCAGGTATCATTCAAAGTTAATGAGATATAATATCTGTGGAATTTATTAACTGTCCAACCTATATGGTCTTTGAAACAATTATAAAAACAGTCAAGAGTAAACTTACCTAATTTGCACATTATACCAGTGTCCATCATCCACTCTTGTAGTGGTAGTGATGTTTTTGACTTCTGTTGCTTCATCACATAAATACTGGTACTATGGAGAGGGAAAAGATTTTAAATTCATCATTTCTAATAATTAAACAGTTGCAACCTTAGAAACTCGAATTTTAAAATAATAAATTATTTTATCAAAACCTAAAGGATGTCATGTGTATCAAGAAAAATTAATGTTTCATTAAAAGTTCTGGATCAGGAAGCCCATTGTACCAGAAATATAGAAGTACACATATATGCTTCCTAGCCTGCATGAAAATGCTTTAATCTTTGTGTATTGTATAATCAGATATTACGGGTCTGATTTGCAAAGAAGTTGACCATCTGCAACCCATCTGAAATTAACACTGGCCATGGATGAATTTTACTTACCATTTTATGGTTTCCTTACACTTCCAAACACGTAATGTAGTGTGCAGGCTTGAGCATTTTGGAGCACCATTTAATTTCCTATACTAATGTGAACAAGCACTTGATTTCATGGTTTGTCTCCTTGTAATTGTAGCTTGATTGTGAGCTTAGAACCATTTGTTCATTGGGCTTTAAATCTACACTTAATTGACCAGCTTTGTGAATGATTAAGTGAATTCAATTAGTTTTAACATGGCACACTGGGATCTCTGAATAGATTTGTGTCAATTAAAGTACTTTCATATTTTATGGTGCTTATGATATGTTAGAAAAATATTTTTCTGCATCATTACTTTACCATGAATACAAGTAAAATGAACTTAAAGCCATCAGCATTTTCTAAACCCTGGATAACTTCCTGCCCATGACTAATCTCATTGTTTTCTGGACAAAGATAGTCACAGTACAATAAAAGACAAAATATAACAGTATAACAAAATAAAGTAAGAGGTAATTTTCTTATTTTTGTGTTTATTTTCAGTTTACATATCTGTTTAGTATGGTCATGGTCTTTAAACATAAAGGCAAATATAATACAAATGTGCTGTTTCTAACAGACATTTCACAGTCCTCACAGAAGAATATAATTACCAGTACTTTGGAAATTTTTAGCAGGGAAATGGGAGATCAGTTATGAGAAAACGAACTTTTTATATCTTTTTACAGCCTTTTTAGTATTTGCCTATCTCTTCATAAAGCTCATTATCTCTTCCTCAGAAAAGATGGAATAATATGCGAAAGGTAAAGATATACCATGATGCACACTTTCCTCCTCAAAGTCTATAAACAAATATATTCCTAGTTAGTCTGTCCAATAAGCCAAATAAATGATTTCTTTTTCTGTTCCTGTGGAACTGTGATTTAAATAAGAGATGAAGTAACAGGTTTCTACTCAGAGATACATGGTAACAAAGATACCCTCTTATCCCGAACATGGTAAATTTTCCTATGACAATTCACTGAATTCAACAGCCTTCCTTGTGACAATTTTAATGAAATTCCATGTGATGAAGTTTAGATATAAAATGCAGTAACTTAATTTGTACCATATGTAAAGACAAAACCTATATTCTTTATTTGTGTGTTTTAATGTGTACTCTTGTGAGTCATATTGATCATATTAATCAAGAACTGGACACAACAGGTAGCAAGTTTGACAACTATTTTCTTTAAAATACTGAAGATGTAAATAATCTCTGTAGCTTTATTTATTATATTGTACAGTAAGAAAAGAAAAAATACTGATATTTTTACAGATTCTAACTTTTACTTCTCCTTCAGTGGGAGATTTTGATGCCTTACCTGCAAAGTACCATTCCTGATGACAAGCTGAATCAAAAAATGTCGTATTGTTTCTGGGCTTGGTTCAATATTTAGGAGAAGTCCATGAGGATTATAGGTCCTAAATTCCAGGTGGATGAAGTTTTGCCTGTTTAGGCGTAAGCCTTGAAATTCCAGGTAAGAATCACCATAGTAGCGAGCATAACTAAAATCTGTGAATAGAATTTTGAGACATATAAGGAGATAAGCACATTTTTCTTCTTCACACACTGCTTTCTTATTCCGGTAGGGGTAGCAAAGATATAGGATAATTTTATACATCCATCAAGGATTCAGATATGAGTCTGAAAACTGATGTTTTCTTCTGTCAAAGGTTAACACTGAGATTACAAAACTAGACACAAAAGTTTTGGTCAAATTATTTGAAGCAGCCACATAGATCAATACCTGAAAGGCTAGGCTACAAAGGTGAAAGCACTTGGAACTTATCTACCAGCTTTGGCTCAGCATTTTTTTTCAAAGTTAGGTGTTTTAATCAAACCTAGATGCAAGAATGAATGGGTTTGAAGTCTTTACAGAAACCACACAGTATGGAAAGAAAGGAAGACATTCTACAACCTAATTATGAAATTGACATCCTAATAAATATATCAAATATTTTGTGGTGTTAGGGTGAAAGCTGAGAATTTCCCTTGTGACTACATCTAGTTTGTCTGATTTATCTGGAAACCTCTTAGCATTCAGCACCCTTTGCAATACCTGGCAAAGGCAGATGCAGCTCTTATTTAAATAGAAAATGTATGTGAATACAAGGCTTCAAGCCTATCAGATGACATATGACTACACTTAAAAGGGGCTTCTATGTATTTTTTATTTCTCCTTGTCCCCTTCTTTCTTCTCATCTTTCCCTGTTCCTTTCCTCTACTTTTTCTGTTCCTCTCCCTCTCCCTCTCCCTCTCCCTCTCCCTCCCCCTCCCCCTCTTCCTCTCCCTCTACCTCTCCACTCTATATTTTCTTCCTTTTCTTTTAACCTATTTTCTTTCTTTCTAATTTCTTCCTTTCTTTGTTTCTTGCTTCCTCTCTTCCTCTCCATTTTTTCTCCTTTTACTTCTTGTTATTTTTTTTTCCTTCTTTTTCTTTCCCTTCCCATCCTTTTCTTTCTCTTTCAGTTATAGTGTTTTTACAAGGGAAGAGTATTCAAAATGCACATGGGTACCTATTCATACACAACTGCACTCTTGCACTTTGGTTTTTTTACTTGCCAGTACATAAACCAAGAGCACTACATTTATCTTATCATAAGAACTTAAAAATGTGGGTCCTCTTCCACACATGTAACATGAGGAGTTAAGGATTTTTGTAGAAGCAGGTATATGCTTTCATCTCACAGCATATAATTATTTCTTTGATCAGCTTCATGATACTGATAAAAATGTAAACAAATACTAACAATTCACCCACCTTGTGAAAAATGTTGGTGCGACAATATGAACCTGGACACAATACACAACACATAAGTGAATTATTCCATTTCACTTTGATCAAATTTCACTGAATCATCCCTAGAGGGGTTTACAGTATCTCTGAAGCTCACAGATCTCTTTTTATTTTCCAAAATAGGCAAAATTTTAATCTGTTGTGACGAAAACTCCAATGGCAAATACCTCACTATATATGCTTAAATTCTGAACAAAAATGATAAAACAAAAGCTATTGATGTTGAACTTTTGTATATCAGTGTAAGAGTATGCTGAATTTTATCCTTTCATGACTTTGCATAAACCTATTTACAGTCACGGTGTTCAAATCTCAAACAAAGAAATTCTCAGTGCTATATAAGAATCAGCAACATATGCATACATACAGCACACAGAAAAACAGACCAAACATTTCAAGCAATACCAATCAATAACCAGTACTGCAATAAAAGAGATTTTATGATTTTAATTGTATCTAATAATTAAAAGTTCTGTTTTGAACTATAAGCCTGTAGGTATAAATTTCAGAGAATTTAATTTAAAAAATTGCACTGGAAGTTTTTTACATTTTATAGACAGGACAATTTCTCTAAGAAAAGGCTTTAGAGAACTATTGCCAATCCCTAACCCTTGTTTGTTTTCCTTCCTGAGCTAGTCACTGAGCTCTAAATCTCTCATTCTGTTTGCCCTGAATTGCCCCTGAATAGGTTTTGCTTATCCCAAGGAACCAGTCAGTAATGCCCACACTCCTGAAATACTGATATCTAACCATCTCTTTTTCTTGATCCACTTAGGAGATCAGCTTGGCTAAAAGACAGCAAAGTTGCACAGAACATCCCCTTCCTACAGTCCTAAATCCTTCTGCTACCTTCCCAATATTTTGGAGTTGGGTTGTTTTTATTGTTGGGTTGTTTCTCTTTCCCATGTGTTCAGCAAATAATTAAGTTGACATTTGAGAACAGGTCAAAACTATGTCAGCTCTTCAGAGCTTTGCTAACACAAGGTATCTGAGACTCTGGATCTCATAGAAGACTAAAATCTCTAATCATGAGGAGAAAAAAAAAGGTAGGTGCAGGAACAGTTTATTCATGGTTCCCGAAACTATAATTTAACTCTGGTAACTGAGGCCAGAGTGAATTATCTACTAAAATTCAAGGAAGACAAAACCTACCAAAGCTAAAGGTAGCACAAGCTAGTGGCATCTAACCTCAGCTTTCTCTATGTAATTGCAGCAAGCACACAGAGCTCTGCAGACGAAGTTTGTTACTTAATTCTGACTGACATTCATTTCTTTTTATCTTCATATGGCAACAAGTGATGATGCCTTGCAAGAAAATACACTCAATTAGTCCATGGATTTGAGGCCAGTTTGGCTTCTTCTGGGAAATACAATTGTGCTGCTAAACAGAAAACTTTTCAAACAAATCATCTGCAGTAAAAATTGCTACAATTGTGCTGTATCCACAAATATGGAAAGAGTTAATAAGAGGAAGCACTGAAGAATATCTAGCAGGCTCCAGGTTTCTGTAAAACCCATAAAAACTTTCTACTTGAATAACAAATAGGCTACCTACCTTCCCACAACAGCTATTAACATAAACCACTGGTGTGGTTTTCCCTGTTAAGATTCTCACATTGTTTGTAACAGTACACAATCTCATTTTATAGAACATAAGCTTTGCTTATAATCCTTCTACTGCACTTGGATGCAGTTTTTTCATTTGACCTCTAGAGCTGGCTTCCTAGATTGCTTTTTGTCCTAAAGGAGAGTATTCATGATCCCAGCCTTTAGAACAAAAAAAAAAAAAAAAAAAAACA